>JALMLS010000156.1:0-172796 GCA_038496445.1 Trichosphaerium sp. ATCC 40318 | reverse complement strand
TAATAGCAACTGTCAAACACTACGCGCCTTCAATACCACTAAAAACTACATCTAAACTACCCCTTATAGACGCACCAGGGCAAATAGGCGGGCAATCGGGTAACTCAAATTTTTCGACAAGTGACGTATGCGCTAAAATTTTTCGTTTAGGCAATACTATGAACCCACAAGGAGCGCTCAGCTTTGTGAGTTAAATATCGGGGCTATTAATTTGGTTGGGAAAAATGAATTGCCCACCTGTTTTGTATTATTACTACAATACGAGCTATTACGGCCAAACGAACATCTCCGGGCGCAGAAGCGAACATTCAGCGCGTTCTTGTCTGTTTACAGGAGTTGCGGACAAATATACGGGGCTTCGGCGAAACCTCCCCGTGGACGGCAAAAACCATATTGTGGTGACATAAAACCAAAAAAAAACCGGGTTCTGATCTTCAGCGAATCTTGTGACAACTTTTTCAATAAATATCCGAAACTTCGTGACTTTGGTTTAAAAATACGTGTTACAGAACGTTATTCTGCGTGCAAGAGTCTGACACATTTTAAAAACGTATTTGAAACGTTACGGCAGCGGTAAAACAGGAGGAGATGACATAATGTATAACGCGACAATGACACGAAAGCACGTTAAAAAACGCGTTTTCTATTAGGATTTAGGCGAAAACCGCATGAAACTACAAATCAGCAACACAAACACATGAAGTCTTATTTTCACTGAAAGCAATAATAATCTTAAAAACTTGGAGAATCGCCTAAATGTTTTTGAGACTTCACAGAAACCTACTTATATATCTGGTAGTTTTTTGATAAACGTTCACTCCGCGTTGCGTGTGTATGACAACAACGACGTTCTGTCACGGGAAATTATGTTCACAGAAAAAAGAAAAACTATTGCCCGATACTTAACTCATAATTTTAAAACATACACCATGATGACCACACTGGCAACAACAACAATGCAACCTATTCATACAACAACATTCGTACCTACAAGCTTCTTCTCAGGAACTACAAACAACTTTCCAACTACAACGCCTAAGAAATACTCCAAAATGTCCAGGAAGGAGAGACGACGCATACAACGCAATGAGATCGAACAAGCTCTAAGCGACGGCGGAAACAACACCGTTTACGTGCTTTTGTCTCAACTTCAAGCCGTAGAAACAACCACAGCCTCCAAGAACGTAAACGTGGCAACGAACATCCACCGCGTCATTTTTCACTTATCCATTCAAAACGCACGACAACTCGCGAAAACAGCCAGAACATCCAGAGTAATTATCAGACCTGATTTCAAACGCGGTATGGGCCAAGGACAAGTAGGCACCCAATTCAGTGATTGTTTCCTCCGAGCAAGGCCAATGAAATCGTCTCGCGTACAGTTGGTAGAATTCGCTGAACACAACGCAGAATTGAAACAAAAAACAAATCGCGTAGTTGAACTTCAAAAACCAAAGCAATCAACAAGATCGATGCTAACGGAGAGCACAGAAAGACTATTCGAAGGAGCAGAGATTCTCTTAACGCTTCAACAAAAAAACACTTCATTGCCAACAAAATCTAGAAAGCGATCTTACGACGCATCAGGATGCGCTACAGAACAAAGAGCATTCAAAAAAATCAAATTGGCTCCTTTCAGATCATTGACAGGTTCTATGACGACACTACACAAATCCCCACGCCCTAGCGCCTTTAGAGCACCATACAAAGTGACTCTACCTGCTCTACACATGTGTCACTAAAAGCCAAAAAAAACCAACGAAAACCCTTCAGAACACCACTGTACAAATGTAAATACACTACCTGCACAAATTGTGAATAACAAAACCGAAAAAAAAATAATAATGTAAATAAAAACATCAAACCAGTGCCCAAAACAAAACGGCGCTTTTAACAACCTCTAATAATGTCTTATTATTCTTTCTCTTAAAAATATTTTCATTCTTTTTTGTGTGTTTGATACAAATATAGAACACTATTTCGGCTAACGTCACGACAAAGAAAAAAAACACTGTCACTTTAGTTCGAATATCGAGAATGCCATTATTAATACGACATGACGAAAGATTTTACAATAAAACTTTACCAATACTGTTCAACAAAAATACTTTCGCACTATATATTTTTCGTCTCTCTCACTGAATGTTTCCTCAACACCACTGAACTAGTTCTCCAAGCACTCATTATTACAGAAGCAGTCTCAAAAAGCAAAAGCAAACAATTTGAATGAAAAAATCATAATTAAATTTATTTGCCTATGTTACACTCTTTATATCTCAAGCCTTATCTGTAGACTTACTTGACTTTTTCGCTTGCTTATCCTTTTTTGTCCGCCGTCTAGCAGTGACAACAAATCCTGATGCTCGTTCGGCAAGTATCTTCTTAAGAGAAGAACCTTTAACTTGTTCTTGCTCGAAAACACTGTTGTCTGATAAACGTTTAAGTACATCAGGATCTTTATAGAACGTGCGTAGGCGTTCATCATACGATGCAGAATTCCTAAAAGAGAAAAGTAAGCAAAACAACTCGAGAAAAACAGAAAAAATATTTTCACGAGGAAGCCTCTAATTAATTACTCCGTTTCTTTGTCATTCGCTGGTTTTTTTAGAAAAGAACGTACTGTTCCATTTGCTGGACACAAGCTCCTAGGCCTGGTACAATTTCTGCTACCTTACGGTACAGTGGTAGACAGAGATTATTAATAAAGTTGATTTGTTCCTTAGCCATAATAATATTGTGACTATTCATAAACGGTGTCACATCCCATTCCATCTCACGCTCTTTCTTACCCTTTTCGAAAGAGTTAATAAGTTTCACTACGCGCTTACTCGTGAACAAAGTATAAACACCGTGCCTGTTCTATAAACTCTCTCATTACAAGATTAGCCCATTTTGTGGCAATTTCCGGAGGTCTAATTTCATTCGACAAGTCAGCACATTTTACAATGCAAATCATAATTGCATGCGCTGCTTGCTTAGAAACAAAGTACTCGCTCACCTGAAAAGTTATAAGTTAGGAAAATGGAAACAAATCTACAAAAACATGTATCTTACGTCTTTTTGTGAGACAGGAGCTTCTTTTAGGCTAGTGTCGCTTATACTAGATGACGAACGTGTCATTTTGAATTTGTTCAAAGCATCTTTGCTACTTGGACGCTTTTTCAAGTCGCGATACTTGGCCACCTTCTTCCAATACCGCTGTAGGGACCTAAAGTACGTAAGAAACAACTTGACGCTCGTTTGGCGATAAAATAGTTTAAACTTGAGAACAAAGCATTCGTACCGTTTGTGCGTCTCTAAATCACCAATAGAAGCGCGGTGAAGCGCAAGATCAGTAGCTAGAATTAAATCTCGAAGTTCGCTCTCAATTACATAAGCTTCATCGTAATTTTGAAGGATATCACACTCTGGCTGTCTCAAAATAAACATAGTTTGTTGATAATGGTGATTCTCCAATATGGAACGTTTGTACAAATCCGCAATTTTTGTTCCAGCCTTCTTCTGAAACGTATTGTTTAGACCCTACAGTAAAAGTGAGCACAGTAAACAAAAAATAGCAAATGAAAATAAAACCGCGAGAGTAAAACACGCACTGGATGGTCTATATCATGGCAGAGTGTTGCAATAATAAGACATAGCAACTCTACAGAAGAAAACAATCTACGTGCTTCTCCTCCAACCAGCATCCAATACAATGTTTGCGTAACGTTAAACGCATGGTAAAAATTATGGAATGGAACAACATCATCTCTACGATATTTCGTGTAGACAAAATGCAAGAACCTAACAAAGACTTAATTTCAAAAAAAAAAATGGCTACTCTACAAAAACTCAATGTGGAGTAACTACTCACCTGTAGAGAGTTATTTCTGGTATATTGAATTCTTCAATCAGTCCTAATTCGGCAAACATTAACATTATGAGCTTGATGCAATGCCTGAAGTCGTTGCTTTGTTTGAAAGTAAATACGTTGAATTTTAGAGTTGTCAAATCAGCACGCTCTAAAAGAAAATCGTTAGACGCTAATAGTGAGCGAGTAGAGCGTGCCATCAACGTGTATAGTGCCCATGTTGAAATCAGGGAACAGTAATTGCTTGTAAAATAGTGCGTGATGCGGTAATACATCTGGATTACATTGAAGCATTAAGCGCGCCTCTTTTCCTTTAATTTGGCACAAATATGGGTCAAACAGGTGAAACTTCTTGAAAAAGCCTCTCTACGCAATAGTTAATATACACCGACGCAATCAACGCAAAAGAAACGCCTCCCGCGCAACTTTTTTTTTCTGAACTCCGAAAATCAAAAACTTGCCTCTAGGTCTATTGGTGCTAATAGACTTAGCACACGCTTATCACGCGGTGCCTCACCAAAGTGCTCTTCATAAACACGCGCCATAAGAACAATCTCTGTTTTTAATAATTCCAACTCCATGCGTAGATCTTTTAGTTCCTACAAAAGAAGTTCAACATAAAATGCAACGTGGTTAAACTTAGATTCTTGAGTAAAAATAACGAGCAATTTGTTTTTCTCCTTTTTTTTTTGTTTGTAAAAAAAAACGGACCAGTCTAACGCTACGCTTCTGTATACGGTCTTCAGGTATAGCTGACTGAATATTATACTTCTTTGTTCTTTTCCTAGTGCCGCTCTTTTTCTTTCTATGTCCAGTGACTGTCAACTACGTAGTGTAAGTTAGCATTCTATTTTGACAAGTTGGTACAAAGTCCCGGAAGCTAGGAGGGCGCTCGCTGCTTACTCCATCTGATAATTCCTTCTGATGACCTCTAACTGGCCGTCCAGAGTCTATTGACGATAGTTGTTTGCTGTACACTCCACTTATTCGTATTTTACCCTTGTTAAAGCATTAAAACACAACGTGCGGAGGATTTCATAAAAAAAAAATGTTTTTGGTCTGTTGCTTGTATCGCGTTGTTTTGCAGTTTGGCGTTTTACACATGGTGAATTATATGCATTGAAGTGGTTTTGAGGCAATAGTATAGGTTTTTACCTTTGCTCCGTTGATCTTTACCTTCCACCAACCATCTTTGTCTTCCTTGTCAAGGACAATTGTGTCGCCCGCGTGGAGCGAGGCTATTACAGTATTATGGAAACCAACTATTATTGGATGTGCGAATTGCAAAAATACACGCTCAGCTTTGGTTTTGTGTGTGAGGTGTTGTAATTTAAACTTTTTTCGCTCGTTTGTTCTCAAATTGATACAATTCTCCTTATCATTTACTTGTAGAAATACGCACTTGTAGCCAGCATGACGATCTATTTTCTTGTTGTTATTGGCCACTACTGTTCTCGCTGCGATTGCTTCAGATGACACTTATAGCTTCCTTCTCGCTACTACAATGGTGTTTGCGTAGAATTAACTTGATTTTTTCGGTCGTTTCTATAAAAGTCTATTTCTAGCATTAAAATCTAAGTGCAGACACCTATTGCACAAATTAGCATTCGGGGTACCGCAGGCGTTTTTATAGCATGGGACAACAGTGACACTTGTTATTGTTTGCACAATGACGTTTTGATAGTTGACAAGGCGTTACGCCGCGCAAGTGATTGTACAAACGTACTTTAATCGTCCTGAGTGCTGTTTTTTTTCAAAGCTTATTCACCTTGACCAAATTCAGCTTGACTCCACCTTGGTTACTACCACTGCGTTTGTTTTACCTGTTTAGCTTAATCTTTGCACTGTAAGCGCTATTCACCTTCAAGTGCTAAGTTACATTCCTCGGGACAAATAACAAACGTACGTACGCTTTTGATGATGGTTGTGTTGTTATTATGTACTGTTTCTTGCTTGAGTATTTTTTCGTTTATTTGGTGGCAACGTTAATAGCTGTGTTCTATGGCGAGGGTTCGTGCGGAGGTTATAGTGGAAGTTGTAAAAAACTTTTGTTTAAATCTCTCACGTATTCCTATGAACAGTAAAATTCTTCTACCAACATATGAGTTACTAACGTACATGTTTAGCGACACAACAAAAGATTTGGCGCCAGCATGTATAATTACGTAGTTACAGCCCACAAGCCCACAGCGGTTACACACTCATTGACAGCTAACTTTACGGGCACCACTGATGTCAATTTACTCATCTGGTACGTTAATTGACTGATCCTGGCTTGTGACGCTTGAGGCATTAGCAATGGCGTTATTTCACCACTATTTGAAACATTTCTCCATACGAGTTTTGCGCCGATTGTTTGAAGTTACCGTCTAACTCTCTACAGCAAATGCACGCAGGTTGAGATATATTTGCTTTCTCAAGACGGCCTCCAACCGATGCTTGCTGTACCTATCTATGGTCGTGTATCTATTATGCAAACGCTAAGACCAGAGGCAAGCAATGACGCATTTATGAAACAGTTCTTTTTTGTTAACAGTTTTTTGTTTTAGGGAGAAAATCGCGATTTGCTGTTTATCTGTACAGAGCGATACAAGTTTTGTATTTTGGCTTATGATCCCGAAAAAGGAGAAGTAATTACACGTGCACAGGGCGACGTAAAGGTAATATTTTGGGATAAGAACAAGTCTAATAAGCGTCAATATTCGGAAAAATGAAAAATAGTTTACTTTTTTTATAAATTTGTTTGCTCTGCTTGTGCGATTTTTATTGAAGAATAACTGGTGATTATTGTGTTAGGATTTGATAGGTAGACCTGCTGATGTTGGTCAGATTGGCGTTATAGATCCTGAATGTAGGCTTATTGGATTACACCTTTATGATGGTTTGATAAAGGTTAGTGTTGACTTAATTTTTTTTTCAAAATGTTTTTTTTTTTGAGACTTTTCTCATTCTAAAGCGTATTTAGATTATTCCTATTGATAAGGAAGGTCGCTTACTTGGAACTGAAGTATATAACTTGCGTCTGGAGGAACTTTTGATCATTGACATAAAGATACTGAGCGGCACCAATAAACCAACTATAGTTATTTTGTATCAAGACACAAAAGAAGCCAGACATGTAAAAACATACGAAATCGATCTTATCAAAAAGGTGCGCATGTTTATTGATTATATTATCGACATTTGGTTGGATTATAAGCGGTGAAATAATATCCCGGCGGTTTTCTGTTTGTTACCAGTTCTTTTTGTTGTGAGTGATCCTAATCTTTTTCCAGGAGCTCAAAGAAGGACCTTGGAATCTACCAAACGTAGAAGGTGGAGCTAGTATGATCATAACACTACCGAAACCTTATGGTGTGTAAAACCAAAAAAAAACCATCGACCTAACTTTTTTTTTTCAAAAAAGGTGGTACTATTATTGTCGGCGAACAGTCCATCATTTACCACAATGGGCAATTTTTCAAGTCTCTCGCTATGAAAACAACTATAATGAAGGTACTATAATCGATTTTCATACGCTTAAAATATAAAGCATGACGTGCTGTGTGCGTCTTTGTTAATTTTATTTTTTTTTGTGTAGGCTTATGGTAAAATTGATGCCAGCGGAAAACGTATTCTTTTGGGCGATCACATGGGAAATATCCATGTTCTTGTCCTCACTACAGAAGTATGTTATTCATCTTGTACTGACATGTTTAATTTTATAAATAGGGAAATGTTGTTACAGGCATGACGTTAGAAACTTTGGGAGAAGTACGATATTTTATTATTCCTGTTTTTTTGGAGTTAATGGGTTTGTTTTAGAGTTCTTGTCCTTCTACAATTACATACCTTGATGAAGGTGTAGTATATATAGGATCTAATTACGGTGATTCCCAATTGATTAAATTGAATGATACAAAGGATGAGGAAACTGGTGAGACCATTCTTTTGTTTTAATTTTTTTCTTAATTTTCGTATGCTATCCAGGTCAATACATTGAAGTTATCGAGTCTTTTACGAATCTTGGGCCTATTGTAGATTTCTGTGTTGTAGATATTGAGCGTCAAGGACAAGGTCAAATAGTTACATGTTCAGGCGCTTATAAAGGTAATTGTCAAAGCAAAATACAAACAAAAGTCAACTCAACCAACTCGAGTTGCTTTGTGGTTTCTTTCAAAAACCTCTTTCTTGCCTTTTGTTGTTGTTCAGTCTTAATCAAGTTATAGACGGATCTCTTCGTGTTGTTAGAAATGGTATTGGTATCAATGAACACGCAGCAATTGATCTTCAGGTTTGTTTGTTTTAATGTATCTGTTAACTTCAGTCTAAAGGCATGTAGGGTGTTAAGGGTATTTGGTCATTAAATCCGCCTATTGAAGGTGATAAAATGGAGGTAGATGATGAAGAAGGAGAGATGGAGAAAGTACGTTGTGTAGCCTTTCTAAAATAGAAAAAATGTAATTGACTTTTTAAACAGTTGCTTGTTATGGCGTTTGTCGGTGAAACACGTATTTTGGCTATGGCTGGAGAAGAGCTATCAGAAACAGAGATTAGTGGATTTGTTACCGAAGATGAAACTACTTTATACTGTAGTAGCGTTCCAGGAGGCAACTATGTCCAGGTACGTTGCGATTAGACAAATTGACAATAGGTTGCTTATTGATTATTTATAGATTAGCGAAAAAAGTGTCTACCTTGTTTCTTCTGTTACTCAAGAGCGTCTTGATACTTGGACTCCATCTAGTGGACAATCTGCAACTGTATGCTCTGCTTATGGAAGTCAAATTGTTCTTGCTACTGGTGGAAAGCAGTTGTACTATCTTGAAATTCAAAACGATAAGATTGTGCAAAAAGGGTGCGTATTTGATTCTCAATAGTCTTCGGCTTACGTTAGTAGTAATAAACAAATGGACCATGAGATATCTTGCTTGAATATTAGACCAGTAGGAGGAAGTGATACAGCTACATTCTGTGCAGTACGGTTCCATATTTCGAGCGCTTAAAGCCATGTATTAATATTTTTTGTTAGGTTGGATTATGGACTGATATTACTATCCGTATCTTGGGCTTACCTGACTTGACTGAGTTCAACAAAGAAGCACTTGGTGGAGAGATTGTACCTCGGTCTGTTCTATTTGCTACATTCTCTGGAACACATTATCTACTTGTTGGTCTTGGTGATGGTCATTTGCTTAATTTCCAGTTTGATTTAAAACAAGGTCATATTAGTGACAGAAAAAAGATTTCTTTGGGTACTCAAGCTATCATGCTTAAGCCGTTTGTATCAAAGGTATGTTATTATTTTTGTTGTGCTTAGTATTTATTTACTCTATTAGGGAGAACACAACGTGTTTGCATGTTCTGATAGACCTACTGTTCTTTATAGCCGAAATAACAAATTGTTGTATTCAACTGTAAATTTACCTGTACGTTGAATTAGGGTTATTCCTTTAAGCTTCATAGTACTCATATATATTCTAGGAAGTCAGTTATATGTGCGACTTCGATTGTCAGAGCTTCCCAGAGTCCCTTGCATTAGCTACAGAAAACTCTCTTACAATTGGTAACTAGCAATATTTTTGTTTTTAGTTTGCATCAACTTTTTGTTGGCTTTTTCCTTCCTCTTATGATATTTTTTAAGGTACTATTGATGAAATCCAAAAACTACATATCCGTACTGTACCGCTTGGTGAAATGCCAAGGCGTATTTGTCATCATGAATCAGCAAATGTTTTCTGTTTGTTATCTGTAAGATTATCTATTAATGACGAAGGAGAGGTTAGTAATTTATACGTCTTGCTTGTTGCCATACTCATATTATTTTCGTAGGAAACCGAAACAAGTTTTGTAAAGCTCATTGATGATCAAACTTTTGAAGGTAAGACAACATTCATAAAGAGAGCGACTGCAGAGAATAATCTGTTGACAACTTTTTTTTAGTTGTTGATTCATACCAACTACAGCAATTTGAAAATGCGTGTTCTTGTATGACTTGTGAGTTTACAGATGATAAAAACAAGTATTTTGTTGTCGGTACTGCTCTTGCCTTGCCATCAGAACAAGAACCAACAAAGGCACGCAAGATACGAAATTACATCAACATTAACATTATTAGGGTCGTCTTCTTGTCTTTAATGTTGTAAACAACAAACTAGAGTTACAAGCAGAGACTGAAGTAAAAGGAGCTGTTTATTGTATAGAATATTTTAATGGCAAACTTCTTGCTGGTATTAACTCAAAGGTAGTGTCATTAGTTGTTTTTCTTTTTTTTTCCTTCTTTTTTCTCTTTTTTTTTCTGTCTTTTGTTCTTTCGTTCTTCACGTGTTTTTTCGTCTTTTTTTGATACTTTCTTTAATACTAAAAGGCCGTGCTATAGGTTCAGCTGTTTAAGTGGACTGAAGCTGAAGATGGTGTCATGGAACTTGTTAGCGAGTGTGAGAAGCAAGGACATATTGTTGTTTTGTTTATGGCAACGAGAGGCGATTTCATCGTTGTTGGTGATCTAATGAAGTCTATATCTCTACTTACGTATAAATCTGTTGATGGAACAATAGAAGAAATAGCTAGAGGTAATTTTACTCACGTGATAGCCTATCAGTTCGTTAACAAGGGACTTGTTTAGATTTTAATCCAAATTGGATGAGTTCAGTAGCGATTTTGGAAGATGAAATCTTCCTTGGTTCGGAGAACTCCTTCAATCTTTTCTCAGTCCAATATGTATCTGGGGTATGTTCTTAAATTATCATATCGCATGTAGCGTAGAAATATTTTATAACACGTGTTGTAGGCCCCTACAGAAGAAAAAAGAACGCGACTGAGAGTGATTGGAGAATATCATTTAGGAGAGTTTGTGAACCGTTTCCGTAAAGGTACGTGATCTGAAGTCTTTCTTTCTATTGTGCTTTTCTACTCTACAAGTATTTTGTCTAATAACCGAGTGTAGGATCTCTTGTTATGAAATTACCTGATGGAGAGAGCTTAGAGCTTCCAACAACTCTTTTTGCTACTGTAAATGGACAAATTGGTGTTGTTGCTTCTTTGGATAAAGAACGCTTTGAATTTTGCACAAAACTTCTTTCAGCGATAAACCAGAATGTAAAGAGCATTGGTGGCTTTTCACATGATGAGTATCCTTTAAAACAAAAGACCTTTCGGTCGTTGTTCCAAAACTTTCTCATTTTTTTCTTCTTTTCAACACACTGGTTTGCCTTGTGCATCCCAAGGTTTTTTATACCTTTAACTCTATTAAAAAAGATGGCGATCATTCTGTAATGAACGTAGAACTGCACCTTGTAAGGGATTCATTGATGGAGACTTGGTTGAATCTGTTCTTGATTTACCAAAAAATCTTGTTGTAAAAATAGCTGAACAACTCGGTACTACTGCAGAGGAGGTTATCAAAAAAGTTGAAGCCATACAACGTGCAATACATTAAATAAATAAAAAATGATATGTTTAACTCTACTGATGGTACACGTGTTAATCAAAAGCGGTAAGGTCAGCACTCAAAAAAAAAAAACCACTCTACTGCTTTCAATGTTTTGACCTCAGCCTATTTTATTTTGCTCCCAATTTGAATAATAGGTCACCCCCCTATGTTGTTTGTTATTGTTTAATAATGTTCAATACGCTTTGATAGATAGGATGTTTTTATTAATAACAACAGTAGCTTTATTAGCAATAGTGGTGCCAAGGGGTTTACTCAACATGAATCTTCGGCGAGGGATGCTGTCTTACTGGAGCAAAGTCCTGGTGTTTCAAGTAGTGAATCAGGTATTATTTTGGTTACTAGATGAGGAAAACAAATACTGGATCTGCGACAGCGCTGACGCTGGTTTTAAATTGTTTTAAATATGACAGGGAAAGTACTTCAGGACGCACGTGTATCACAATTTTTTACTAAATGTCAAAAGGAAGGCATTAAAAAAAACTCGTACATCTTTATTGTGTTTTTAGTTCAAAATACTTGCTCAAGTATGTACTCCAACAAGAGCTTTAATACATTAATCAGTCACCAATACTGTATCTCATGTACTCCAGCAAGTGCTCTAACACATTCATCAGTCACATTCTTACATGCAATGAGCGAAATAGTGTGAACTCCAGCAAGTGCTTTGACACCTTCATCAGTCACATTCTTACATCCAGTGAGCGAAATAGTGTGAACTCCAGCAAGCGCTTTGACGCCTTCATCTGTTAGTTTGGTCCCATTGAGACAAATATTATGTACTCCAGCAAGTGCTTTAACACCTTCATCAGTCACATTCTTGCAGTCAACGAGGGAAATAGTGTGAACTCCAGCAAGTGCTTTAACGCCTTCATCTGTTATATCCTCACATTCATGAAGGTTTATCTCATGTACTCCAGCAAGTGCTTTAACACCTTCATCAGTCACATTCTTACATGCAATGAGCGAAATAGAGTGAACTCCAGCAAGTGCTTTGAGACCTTCATCTGTTACTGAGGTGTAACTAAGATGTATCTCATGTACTCCAGCAAGCGCTTTAACACCTTCATCAGTCACATCCTTACATCCAATGAGCCAAATAGAGTGAACTCCAGCAAGTGCTTTGAGACCTTCATCTGTTACTGAGGTGTAACTAAGATGTATCTCATGTACTCCAGCAAGTGCTTCAACACCTTCATCAGTTATATCCTCGCATTCAACGAGGGAAATAGTGTGAACTCCGGCAAGTGCTTTAACGCCTTCATCTGTTACTGAAGTGAAACTGAGGCCTATATCATGTACTCCAGCAAGTGCTTCAACACCTTCATCAGTCACATTCTCGCAGTCAATGAGGGAAATAGTGTGAACTCCGGCAAGTGCTTCAACACCTTCATCAGTCACACCCTTACATGCGTCAAGGGAAATAGTGTGAACTCCAGCAAGCGCTTCAACACCTTCATCTGTTACATTAGTTGCGTTAAGGGAAATAGTGTGAACTCCAGCAAGCGCTTTAACACCTTCATCTGTTACTTTACTTCCGTTAAGGGAAATAGTGTGAACTCCAGCAAGTTCTTTGACACCTTCGTCTATATCTACAGTCCAGGAAATTTCAATATTTTTTACACCAGCAAATAGTTTTATATTGTTATCATTAAAACAACGTCCTTCGAGAATGATTTTTGTTTTCTGAAGAGTGCTGGCGTGTTTTAAAAGCATCTGAGCTTGTGAGATATTTGTAATTTTCACTTCTTCGTATCCAATAACATCGTGAATGATTGAGGCAATACGATGACAGGTTTGACACGCTGCGAACCGCGCTTTCGTTGTTTGAAGCAAGATGATGGCTATTGTCTCGGTAGGTAGCTGCATTAAACTCATTTTATTTATAGTTTTGTCACGTGTAGGTTAGTTCCCTTTAGTAATTGTGAATAGTAGTTGTGACACGTGGCATGAGAACTATGCTGACTACAAAGCTCTCAGTGAAGCCGGGTTATTATTTCTCCGTCTGTAAAGGAGTAATTGTATTCGTCCTGTACGCTTGTAAACCTGCTGAAATAATTTCTAAGTCATAACTAGTTATTTCGCCAGTTATTTTTCTCGTAAAAGGTGCTCCAATGGATACTACAACACAAATAAAATGCTTCCAGAGCGAAAAATGACTGAAACGGATAATAGTTTACAATTTTTTATTGTCCGTATCAATCAAGTTTGCTAATCTTTGCAACTTTTTGCTGTTTGTGACTTTTGGTTTTCGAGTTTAGTCAGATCTGACAGATCTTGCAACTTCTGTTAGTTCTTACAGAACTGACAATTTTGCTAGAACTAGCAGACCCTACGTTTGAAATGGAGACTTGCTGGGCGGAAAAATCATGAATTTGCAGTAGACCACGTGATTTTAAAAAACAATAAATACTTGTTTTATTTTACATTTTTAGTACGTTTACATGGCGTACGTACCATAATAACGCCTCCAGAGATACTTCGAGCGCTTTTGGAATTAATCTTAAGGTTTTTTCCGTTTGATACGCTTGACGCTATGACTGTGTCTGCACTAGTGTGTGGCGGCGTAGTACGTTAGCCAACAAGTAATTCGTACCTTTTGGTCTTGTTCGGCTTGGGCGCTTCTTTGGTGAGTGTAGCATTTACAAGCGCACTTACGCAAAATACTGCAATACTCTTGTTAGATGATGTGACTTTGACATTGTATTTTTTCTTGCCTTAAGGTACATAAGCACGGAAAGCAAGACATAGACTGGAGTTGTGGAATGTGATGCACTGAACCTTCAAGTTTTTAACAGATCTGACAGAACTTATAAGAACTAGCAAAAGTGACAAGATCTGTTAGCTCTTGCAAGATCTTACACTTTGATACTTCTGCCAAACCTGTCGCAAACTTGAATGATACGGACAATATGTGCTCGGTTGTTCTATTTTCTTTTTCTTTTTTTCTCAGTTAATGATTGTTGGGATACACTTGACCACCAGCATAAGTGCAAGGCATATTTTTATCTAATCTCTGGTGATAAGTATTCTCTAACAATGGCATATAGCTCTTTGTTATCTGTCGAATGCTGCCTATTTCATTCAGTTTAATAGCAAAAAGGGAAAAAAAAGCAATTTTTTAACCAGCATCCAACAACCATCACGTGACAATATTTTGGGCCACAACGTACTTTTCAAAACAACGGGTTACGTATCAATGTCAAAGGCCAAATATGTTAGCATATATGTACCAAACTGATGCATTTATCTCAAAGTTCAATGCTTTGGATGGAGCCTTTGATTCTATTCGTGTAGCACAAATTATAATCAAAAATCAAGCGTGCTGTTGCTGAATATGAGTTAGATATTGTACTAGCTGCGGAAAGTATTTTGAGGCGGTTCACTGATCTTTAAAGTAATAATAATCTCTTGAAGATACCAATGTTTTCCATTCCTTTGAATTAGTAATGCAAGTACTTGGAGAAGACGAATCATTAAAGTTCATTTTGGGTTTGCACGGTTTCTGTAGTCGCAAATTTATGTTGTTACAAAAAAATAGCAAACACTGGTGAGATGTATGTACTGGTAGGTTTAGTGATTGAACAATGAAGTGATTTTGAGATGCCCAAGGTTACTCTTTTGTAAATATTAGACTGTCGTTTCCCGTGGTTTTCTTAAAGACCAAGGCAATACTGCTTTTCGTAAAGGTCGTATAAGACATACAACAACAAAGAAAATGATGATCAACTAAAAGGAAAGAAATAAGAAAGAGAAACATCACAAATGACGTAAATAGGATGATTTACCAATACGATTACACCAATAGTTGCTCCAATGATGATACCCATATCACTACTTCCATTGCAAGTATCTGTGAAAATTGAAAGCGCAAGACTAGATAATGGATTAAAAGAATGCTGACGGATAGTTGTACCCTGCTGTAGTGCGTTGTTTTTGAGTTTGAACACATTCATGATTTGCCGCCTGTATGTGTTCGACTCCAATGATACAAGGAGATTCGATAACATTGATGACAGTATCAGATGATGTATCAACTCCAGAGATATCAATGACGAATGAACTGTTTGGTTGTATTACCAGACATCCTACACACCATTTAACTCACTGAAATAAAGTGGTTTGACTGTAAGGTGTTGTGAAGAGTACCTTCAATTGTCAAAGGAGCATCATCATCATCTCCAACCACCAGTACAATATCACCATTGTTTATAAAGTCGCCTTGAACAATGGTGGGATCATCAATTGTTACAACTACTTCAGGATTCACAACAATGCTTGCATTGAACAAACACATGTCCATTGTATTGGCACAACCAAGGCAATTGCTAGTAGCACACGAAATCGTTGTATTTACAGACGAAGGTGGTGAAACTGGTGCAATAAGGGTGAGTATTAGTTGCAGTTCAACAAGTAAAACTAAGTACCTGTAGTTGGTACTTCTGTTGGTGACGTTGTTGTAGGCGCAACTGTGGTAGGAGTCATTGGTGCTGCTGTTGTTGGCGGCAGTGGTTGACTTTCTAGAAATATTAAAACTCTTTCATTGTAAAACTAGACTCACTTGTGCAATTGAAAATATCTTGTGCACCACTAGAAGGCGGCAAAAAAAAAACCAATTGAGCACCATCTTCTAATTCAACAAGTATCTACAACCATATTATTAAAAAACCCAAAGAACAGTCCACCTGAATGGTTCAAAAAGGACTCACATTGATAACACAATTGTCTACATCAAAAACACCTTTTAGCCCTCTTACAGCCCCTGGAACGTCTACGGAATCAATCTAAAGAAAAAAAATTCTCAGTGAACTTCTAAGCTAAGCACTTCGCACGTTAGTACCAGGATCCGGATATGTTAAAATATTAACGCTTGTAAGATCTGATATCCGGTACAGCATAACGAATGTAGATGTGTCACTAGGAGAAACAGCAACGCCACTGTATAAAGTATCAGCTTCAGCAGTAGGGCCAGCAACTAAATCCATAGTGACACAATTGGTAGTGATAGCTGTTTGGGAATATCTTCTTGACTGATCATCCAAAACGTAAAGCAATAGTGTATAGTTGAACTCGTTGTATATAAAGATCATTTCGCGTGCCATTGCACGGATTACAACAGTGCCGAGGTTATTCTATATAAAAGGTGTATTAGGTTTTGTTGGAGCTATCAGTTCTCGCAAAAGGTATCAGTAGAAAGATTTGTATTTTTTTTCAAAGTAAATAGTTCTTTTTGAGCAACAGCACAAAAACAGTACCACATTTGTACCAATGACTGATCTAATAAGCACTTCAGTTGTATTCACTGGGTTTTGACTTGCGAGTATAAAGCAGTCACCTTCTACTGCAGCTAATGCTGAAACGTTTGACCCAATTGAAACTGTACATTAGTTTGAGCTATGTGATTTAAAATACGACATACTTGGAAAGATCGTATCAGGTATCATTGGATCATTGTATTCAGTGATTATTTGAACCTCATAGTTTTGCGCTGATCCTGTGATACCACTTACCACCAAGTCATCATTATCTTACAGAAAATAAGGTTTGAAAGTATTTTGCTAGAACTGTGTTTGAATAAAATGTTTTTAAATGCAACGTACACTCAAGAACAGCAAGAGATTCAAGTCTATCAGTTGTTAACACTCTCCTCTTTGAGATGTCCACAGATATTGTCTTAAAGTAAAGTAAGGTTACTTTGATTGAGGAGAAGTAGGTAGTACTCTATTGTTTAGGTGTGGGGTCAAATAATCCACAAACAATTCACCGTTGTTTTCGTAAACAATTTGAAACTCACTATCACCAGGTGGCGTGTGCAAATTGTTTGGGATTTTAACGTTAAAAGCGTCTGGAATGAATAGAGGCTCAAAACTGCGGGTTCTTGTCTCCAACTCTAGAATACCAAAAAATAAGTACTTACAATATTTCATCACACGTGCCAGTGGGCGAAACGACAGCAATCGTACTACCAAATAGAACACCTGTCATAAGAAACTTTTCTAGGCAACTAAATTAGTTCAATGTCCTCTCCAAACAAAACACTAGAAACGTTTTATCACGACTGCCTTTTTTGGATGAAGCAAAGCACTTTGGTTTCCAAAAAATTCTTGAGGTTGGTTCACACAAGATCTATCGAGTGTGATTTAGCATTACTCACCTGCTTGAGAAGCGTAAGCGAAATACAGTTCGCCTGTTTTCACGCGTATGGAAGCCAGTTCTGGTGTTCCTTCATTACTAAGATCATTTGCTTCTGTTACATTTTTGGTATTAGTGTATGGAATAATGAGCCGCGATCCACCTGCTAAAGTACAAACTAAAACAAATAAATAAGAATTGACCTGATTAAACTTAGACGGCCTTACGCGGTAAATATGATAATATAATCACCAATAGGCTTACTGTTGTAAACATGTAGCAAAACTAGCGAACTAAGAAAAATAAAAAAACATCAGAATTAAATTACCCGGCAGTGTATATTTCTAGGACATAAAAATAACACTTACGACAAGCTCTGTTGTTCCAAACCAAAATTTAACTTTAACCTCATTTCAGGAATGTCTTTTGACTTTTTGGTAAATGATAAAACAATATAATAATACACTGATCACGCGCCGTATGTTTCTCTCGGTAGCGTGGCTTCACCGATAGTGAGTGCAAAAAAGTTTTTTTTCGTTTTTTCGCCACCCCTCTATTTTTTAGTCAAATAGCCCTTATTAATTTGACGCTAGTTTATGATAACAACAGAAACGTTTCAAGAGGATTCTGTGCTGTGAAATTTACAACGCATTGGTGGATGGTCAATTTGCCTTGTAAGTACGCTATTAAAGGTTCGTAGAAGAACAAAACCCAAAAACATTCATCTCTTTTTTTTTTTGTCGTTTATCACGTGATCATAATATTTGCGCACGTGAACCCTTATTTTTTATTGAAAATGTTCGCTGGTTCGTGACCACTTTCTTATGTGCTTCACATCTTTTCAGAAGTGATTGAATTCAAGTTTTGACATGCTAACATTTAGCAAAAAAAAATCCAGTTTCTGCCGATTTGACGGATTTGACACTTCTTGCAAATCGTTTTATATATATGTGATCTACCCTCACGCCTGTCCAGCGAATCTAACCGTTTAAAACCCATGTGATTTAACAAACTCATAGCAATTGTTTTAGAAATTATTTGACACCCTGGCGGCGTTTACAAAGCCTACTGCAACGCTGGTGGTGTTTTAGTGTTAATCCACCTGACTTGATGTTTGGATGCTACCAGAGTTCTTTTGGTAGCGTGGGGCAGGCGCTAGTAAGTTATACATGTAAATTTTTTGAAATAAACATACAGCAAGCAGTTTACCGTGTTTGGCGGTAACGTGATAGCTTTGTAGGATATCATAGCTTTTTAATTTGCGTTTAGCTCATTAAAACAATCTTCGTTGATCGTACTGTGTACAGTGTGCATAAAATACGTGCAATCATCTTCCATGGTATTGAAACTGACATTAAAAATTTTGTTATCTCCTTAAGGTATGTCGTACTTATCACTAAGTTATGTAAGCCATACGGCGAAAGAAAGCATCACCAAACAAATAGTTCACGTTGTGGTAGATCTACACATTTGATAGAAGTATCAGATCTTCTGTTGTTACTGATTAATTAACGAAAATCTATTTTCACTAGTGTGTTATGTGAATCTTTGAGCAAAGCGAGAAGTGGGAACTTATGTTGGTTATTACGCCACCAAAACAAATAAGGCCCATTTCTGGCATCCAACAGCAGCACTGACATCTTTGTGTCGCCGGAATTCACTGTGGTGTATCATTGCAAAAAATATGAAGATAAAACAGAATTCTTCTCACCAAAAGTATGCTCTTATCGTCCAGAAACAATGGAGGTAGCAACAATTTGTTTTCAGTTTTTTGGTAATATCCTACTACAACAGGTTATTATTCTAACAATAAAAAATTTTAATGTGCACGTGATTTCTTACGGAAAAAGTCGCCAAGCGCCTATTGATACGAAATCAACATTTCCCCAACCTATTACCAACAAAATTATAGGAATGGACTTTATCACAGCTTTCATAGAACCAGCAACTTTTTTGGCTTTGCTCTGTAGTCGCACATTCATGTTGTTTCAAAAATAGCAAACGGAGAGATATGTACTGGTAGGTTTAGTGATTGAATGAAGTGATTTTGAGATACAGAGTACTCTTGTTTGTGTATTAAACTCTAGTTTGGCGTGGTTTTCTTAAAGACCAAGGTAATACTGCTTTTCGTAAAGGTCGTATAAGACATACAACAACAAAGAAAATGATGATCAACTAAAAGGAAAGAAATAAGAAAGAGAAACATCACAAATGACGTAAATAGGATGATTTACCAATACGATTACACCAATAGTTGCTCCAATGATGATACCCATATTACTACTTCCATTGCAAGTATCTGTGAAAATTGAAAGCGCAAGACTAAACAATGGATTAAAAGAATACTGACGGATAGTTGTACCCTGCTGTAGTGCGTTGTTTTTGAGTTTGAACACATTCATGATTTGTCGCCTGTATGTGTTCGGCTCCAGTGATACAAGAACATTCGATAACATTGATGACAGTATCAGATGATGTATCAACTCCAGAGATATCAATGACGAATGAACTGTTTGGTTGTATTACCAGGCATCCTATACACCATTTAACTCACTGAAATAAAATGGTTTGAGCATAAGGTATTGCGAGGAGTACCTTCAACCGTCAAGGGGACATCATCGCCATCTCCAACCACCAATACAATATCACCATTGTTTATAAAGTCGCCTTGAACAATGGTGGGATCATCAATTGTTACAACTACTTCAGGATTCACAACAATGCTTGCATTGAACAAACACATGTCCATTGTACTGGCACAACCAAGGCAATTGCTAGTAGCACACGAAATCGTTGTATTTACAGACGAAGCTGGCGAATGTGAGTATAACAATGAATAAAGTAATTAACTTACCTGTAGTTGGGACTTCTGTTGGTGACGTTGTCGTAGGTGAAACTGTGGTGGGAGTCATTGGTGCTGCTGTTGGTGGCAGTGGTTGACTTTCTAGAAATGTTAAAACTCTTTCATTGTAAAACTAGACTCACTTGTGCAATTGAAAATATCTTGTACACCACTAGAAGGCGGCAAAAAAAAAACCAACTGAGCACCATCTTCTAATTCAACAAGTATCTGCAAGCGTATTATTAAAAAACCCCAAGAACAGTCCACCTGAATGGTTCAAAAAAGGACTCACATTAATAACACAATTGTCTACATCAAAAACACCTTTTACCCCTCTTAGATCCATACCCCCTGGAATATCTATGAAATCAATCTAAACAAAATTCTCAGTGAAGTTCTATACAAAGACCTTACGTTAGTACCAGGATCCGGATATGTTAAAACATTAATTGTAGAAGCACTTCCAAATTGGTACAGCATAACAAATGTAGATATGTCACTAGGAGAAACAGCAACGACACTGAACAACGTATCAGCAACAGATGTCACGCCTGGAGCTAAATCAACTGTAACACAATTGGTAGTAATAGCTGTTTGTGAAAATGTTCCAGACTGATCCAAAACGTAGAGCAATAGTGTATTGTTGAACTCGTTGTATGTAAAGATAATTTCGCGTGCCATTGCACTGACTACAACAGTGTCGAGGTCATTCTATGTAAAAGGTGTATTAGGTTTTTGTTGGAGCTATCAGTTCTCGCAAAAGGTATCAGTAGAATTGAAAGATGTTGTATTTTTTTAACAACAAGTAGTTCTTTAGAGCAATAACAGTACCACATTTGTACCAACGACTGATCTAATAAGTACTTCAGTTGTATTATCTGGGTTTTGACTTGCAAGTATAAAGCAGTCACGTTCTACTGCAGCTAATGCTGAAACGTTTGACCCAATGGGGACTGTACATTAGTTTGAGGTATGTGATTTGTTTAAAATATGGCGTACTTGGAAAAATCATATCAGGTATCATTGGATCATTGTATTCAGTGATTATTTGAACCTCATAGTTTTGCGTTGAACCTGTGATACCACTTACCACCAAGTCATCATTATCTTTCAGAAAATCAGGTTAAGTTTTGCCAAGCAACTGTTTTAGATAAAATGGAACGTACACTCAAGTACAACGAGGGATTCAAGTCTATCAGTTGTTAACACTCTCCTCTTTGAGATGTCGACAGATATTGTCTTAAAGTAAAGTAAGTTTACTCAGATTGAGGAGAAGTTGGAAGTACTCTATTGTTTAGGTGTGGGGTCAAATAATCCACAAACAATTCACCGTTGTTTTCATAAACAATTTGAAACTCACTATCACCAGGTGGCGCGTGCAAATTGTTTGGGATTTTAACGTTAAAAGCGTCTGGAATGAATAGAGGCTCAAAACTGCGGGTTCTTGTCTCTAACTCTAGAATACCAAAAAATAAGTATTTACAAAATATTTCATCACACGTGCCAGTGGGCGAAACGACAGCAATCGTACTACCAAATAGAACACCTGTCATGAGAAACTTTTCTAGACAACTAAATTAATACAGTGTCTACTTCATACAAAACGTTTTATCGACTGCCTTTTTTGGATGAGCAAAAGCAGACAGTCTCATAGAATTCTTGAAGTCTTTTCCTCGGTTCACACAAGATCTATCGAGTGATTTAGCATTACTCACCTGCTTGAGAAGCGTAAGCGAAATACAGTTCGCCTGTTTTCACGCGTATGGAAGCCAGTTCTGGTGTTCCCTCATTACTAAGATCATTTGCTTCCGTTGTTTGGTTGGTAACAGTGAATGGAATAATGAGCCGCGATCCACCTGCTAAAGTACAAACTAAAACAAACAAATGAGAAATAACCATATTACAGTTAAAGGCCTTACGCGGTAGATATGATAATATAATCACCAATAGGCTTACTGTTGTAAACATGTAGCGAAACTAGCGAACTAGGAAAACAAAATACAATTAGAATCAAATGAGGAACATGCATTACCAGAATGGAAAACTAACACTTACGATAACACGCACTTTATTTTTGATATGAATAGATTTCGAAGGAATGGCTTTTGACCTTTTTTTTTGGATCGACGGCGGTCTGATCTCCTATCTTGTCTTGTTTCGTAACGACACACTTCGGGCGTATCTGTTTCAGCCAATTAAATGTCTGTGGTTTCTTTTTTTTTTGAGAATTTTGTTTAGTTTCGAATTTAAACCCTTCTTTAGTCGCACAGCCTGGACGCATAGCCTCTAGTAATATTGACACTATGTTTCGGTTGTGTAAAGCAATATTATCTGATAACAGCAAGAAAGAATTGTGAAACCAAAACAACTAGCTCGTTTTTGCTCCTGTTTACTATCTCATATCACGTGATTATTGTATGATTAAGGCTTATTTTTGTATGTTAATAGTGTTGCAGTATTAAAGTATAGTTAGCTAGTTCGTGACCATGGCGATTTTATTGGTCAAACACCAATTGTGGAGTATATCAGAGTAGGTTAGGAATCTCAAGCTAGATCATATCTAGAGTGCAAAGGTTACAGTAAAATTTAGAATTGAATCCTAGTACAAATTGTTATCACAAGCTGTAGGCGTTAGCATTCACACATCTAAAAACCTCCAAGAGGAACGTGATAGTACTTACATTCTGCTTTTCGAATTCTGTGAGAAGGTAAAAAAGAACCAGTTTGACCAATAGAACAATTGTAAATGCCATTATCGAGCACAACTATGCGTCACATTATGTTTCTCGTTGTATTGTTGTTAGTTTCATCAATACAAGCAACAATAATAAAGGTACTAAGCAAAAAACACTATTTGTACTTTTAAATAGTCTATATAACGCTCTACCAACGTCCAGATGCGTTGAGAGCGTTATTGTTGTGTTACACAAACTAAATAACGTTATTGCTTCCAAATCGATTAAAACGACTTTAGATTGTAAACGAAAACACACAAAGTTCTTACAACAATCCCTACGAGCAGTTTGGCATTTATGTCCAAGCAACAAAAACTGGCACTGTCACTACGGTCCCGTCAATATTCTTTGCGTACGTTTATTTGTAACACGGCCTTGAATCAAAGAAAACCTCCCTACAACAGATTTCTTTTCACTTAAAAAAGCGTCATAGCGCAGTAAAAACCATATGGCTACACTGACAGTACTGATTTCGAACGTGTTACTTAGTTTACACTATAAGGTTTTTGCAAAAAAAGAGGCGTTGTGTTTGGATGGTTTGCTGACCCTGTTTGGCTTCTCTTTTACACACATGCCTGTTTTTTTAAAATTTTCTGCAGTAATACAAACGATAGAATGTATGAGTAGTAAAGGGGGTGGCACATATTGATTTTTTCGTTTACGACAATTGTATTTTTTATTTGGTTTTTTTTTCCTTGTTTTTTCTTACTCGTTGACTTTTTCATTTTAGTGCACCTAAGGTTTTAAATAATGGAGGAACTTATGTATTGGAAACACCTGGGGATAATGATTACTATCTTGGTATTAGAGAAGAAACAGAAGCTTGGAATATTGTATACTCGCTAAAACAAGCAAACAACAACACAAAATGGTACTGTGATAAATCAATCACTCCTTCTTTTATTATTACGAAGCTTTATCCTTTGTATTCACAACATCAAAATAGGCTTCTATCTGAAGACAATGGAGCAGTTGATTTGAAACAAGTTCGTACGTCGCAATTTTGTCACGTGCTTTTTTTTTTTCGGTCATTACTATCATTACCTGTTCTACACAAAGCCAAGCTCATGGAATGTGATAAGTGGTTTGTTCAAGCAATAAGTTATAATCTTTGAAGATTAAACATGCTTATTGTTTACAGAAGAACAGATTCTGTTTTCGACCTAAAGACTGACTTTGTACTTTAGCAAACACAGATGGAAAGCCAGGATGGACGTTCTCACCAGACGGTGTTAAGTATGCCAATAGATACTACGGAATATTCAGTTCAGGATCATCAGATACACCTATTGCACAAGTAGCAATGTCAGAGCAAGCTCAAAACACAGATGTTACTATTGACTTGGAGACTAACGCATTTATTATGACAGGTCTTTTTTACACTGGATGTGGCGTTGGTTCATCAGTAGATTGTCCAAATCCTAGGCAATCTGAACCAACGCTATTCACGTTACAACCTAATCGTATGGTTACTATAACGTTTAGTACAAGTAGGGAGTATACAATAGCTTATTCATAGAAACGAGAGTACATTGTAGCAACAAAATAAAAAAAATTCTGTATTAGCATCAGGTTTATTTTTGTGTTGTGTCAAAACTCAAATAAAACCTTACATAGTTTGTTCTTTTTCTGCTATTCTATTCTGTATTTGCTAGTTGCATTTACTAAAACGCAAATATGGGCGTCCTCCTACAAGGAGGGATTAGTATGATTCTACAAGTTACAATAGATGCACGTGCTGAAAAGGTGGTTATAATTGAACTTCAACTGGAATACATTGACTCTATCACTTATGAAGTTATTGTTGTGACCGTGTAATGAGTTTACAGAAATTGTACGTGTCAGTGCAAAAGGTCAGAGACGTTCTTTGAATTGACGCTTCTTCGTAGGCACAGTGACAACTGATTTCAATGGGACTATTCTTGACTAAACAACCATAGAGTTGGAATCATTTCATGCCAAACAACGGTTGGATTATATTCTTATGGATACCGTATTTTATACAATTAGCAGCCAACGCGCTTGTTTGCGTTGTATCAAGCTTTTTAGACCACTATGCGCCTAAATGGTTTTACAATCGCTTCAAAATAACATACAAACCAAGTAGGCCCTTATTTACACTGTTAACGTTACAAAATCGCTTGCCAGCAAGCCATCAATGAGTAACGAGCAAATTAGATACTACCAAAAGGCGTACATCAAAGACTATTACGGAATTATTTAATCGCGCAGTTGTGATGCAAATAGCTTTGTTTGCAACAGCTTTTGCTGGCTCTTTTCTTCTTCCTTTTGTAACTAAGGTACTATATTTATAAATAAGTATATCTAAAATCACGTGATAAAGGTAGAAGAGGGTTTACCCGATTTAATGTCGAGTTGTTTTGTTTTCTTGTGCATGCTTCTTGTAGATGACTTTTATTTCTTTTTGAACCACAAGATGCTTCATTCAGTACCTTGGTTATGGGAGAATGTACACTCTATTCATCACCAAGTCAGACAACCTACAGCGCTATCAACAAATTACTTACATCCTCTTGAAAGCCTACTTGTTAGCAATGGTTCGCATTCTTCTGAACGTAACATAAGTGAGGTTAACTCTATTTTCTTTCAGGTACTTTCATTGCTTGTGCAATAATGAAGCCAAATATAATTGTACTATACGTGTTCATATTTCTTCGAGTAATTGTGGATGTAGGGAACCACAGTGGGTGAGTTGTTTATACTATCTTTTAGTGAGAAAGGAAAAAAACGGCTAACTTTTTCTTTAGCTGGGACTTTCCATGGACTCCTTTGGCATTCCTTCCGTATCACGCATCATCAAAATTTCATGACAGACACCACTATTTATCAAACTATCAAGGTCATGCCAAAAACCTAGCCACATCATTTGTTATATGGGATAAACTCTTTGGCTCTTACGCAATGCCAACAGAAAAGACAGCGTAAAAAAAATTTACAAACACTCACTTTGAGTACTTATTCTCAACCGACAAAACAAAATTAACAATATTAAGCTTATATCTTCCATTTATTACTACATAAGAAGTTGTCCTTTACATTGAAAAATCATGCAACTCCCCTTACAAGCTCAAGTTCAGTTTTCCTTTTTTTTTATTTTATTTCCAGAAACCCTCTTCTCATCTGACTGATTGAAAGAGAAAGAATGAGAAAAAAGGGTTACAGGTTTTAAAATACTCCCAAAGACGTCCAAAAATCATTTCAGGTACAAAGATCACAAAACAATTGCTTGAAACAAATAAATCATGAGACCAGTCCACCCTTCAAAAACAAGTGAGAACAACGATTGAATAACCACAACAATGAGTATAAGACGTACCAACATAAGCCATATGCTTTTGGCTTTGAGTATGAGCGAGACGCGAGGAATTAACAACGTAAAGGGTTGAGTAACCCAAAAATGCGAAAATACACGTTCTGAAGAAAAACGCGAAAACACCGTAGAACAGATAGAAAATAACCAAACCAATTATGCCTGGTACTATCATACCCATCTACAAATAAATATAAGAACGTTTAAACCCAATTCAACCTAAAGAAAAGGAGAAAACGAGAAAATTCAGTTTTTTGATTTTACCAAAAAAGCTTCCTTTGAGACACGAGAAACTAATTTTTGATTGATGGACCAGTACGTACAGCTCCTTTTGTTCCTATAGTGCTTTTATATTGTTCAACATACGGAGCAACATTTTCGTCCTCTTTCGCTTTCGCTGCAACGCCAGTAACAGACGTTGATATTAAGCTTACGAGTGGTACAATATTCTGTGTTATCAAGTCTACGACGTTTGGAACTGTAACAGGAGGCTGAAGAGAAATAATTAATTGTTTGTTACAGGCAAGTGTTAAATCGTTAAAATTGTACGTTATACATTTATACCGTGTAGATATTAATGTATAACGTCAACTGTTTGTGCCGTTCGGTTTTTTTTTGGTGAAACACATGTTTTTTATTGCTTGAGCCAGAAACTACTCCGACACAAATGACAATGCTGTGTGCGTTGTAATTAAATGAAAAAGATGCATTACGCTGAGTCATCAAAGGAAATTTAACGTTTTGATTACGTAGGCATTTTTAAACCGCTCAGCGAGTTTTATATTCGCGTGGCACGTTATGCGATAAATTACCCAAAAAAAAACGAAGGAACTCCATTTCTTGTACCTCGTTTTGTTCGCGCTCGAACTGCTCTCTTGCAGCGCGCATGTCCTCACGGTCGAAAGCAGTAGTTCTTCTCCTCGATTTACGCGCTGAATCTCTTGGAGAATCTCCGTGCGGGCTACCCGGGAACCGGAAGTGCGGGTCGAACGAATTAAACTTTATATCTGCTAGCGGTGAGCATAAACTAATAAATGCAAATCATTGTGTACCCCCTTCCATTGACATGGTGCTATACACGCTACAAAGGCTTTCAAACTGGTTTGGAAATTCGGGAAAACGAGACAGAAGCTTTTTGACTTTCAGAATGCCGTTGGTTGAAAAGCTGATACCGTAAATGATAAAGTCGTTTAGAGCGTAAATACCATGAGATTAGCCCCGCATCTTCGTGAAGGTACCACCATATCTGCTAATGAGGAACTTTGGTGTTTTGTCAATTGACACGAGCTGTAGTATTCGTTGGTAAGCCAAAGGGACTATCGTGGCATGAATTACCAAGCAAACGGAAGAAATCGACATTTTACGATCTGGTAAAGGAGGTTACAGCTTATCCAACCAAACAGTACGTTTTATTATTTAAACAAGATCGTCAGTTGAGACAATTGAAAAGATTTGGCTAATTAACCGCCAAATGCCTCTCGGCATGATTTTAGATCGTTTTTGACGCTTCTTAGATGTGTTGCTTGGTCTTCAGGAAACTTGATAGCTTACACACCATTTGATGGCGTGTATTCAGAGAGAGGGTACATATTACGCGTTTAGTGATACTAGTAGTCTACAAAAAACCTTTTATTTTTGTTTTTTATTTCTTTCTCTCAGCTTTGTTGAAACACACTACTAACGCGTTTTAATATAAGCATTGCTTCACCGATTTTTATTGTAAATGCTGACAGCCCACAATTTGTATGTTCTGTTCCAACATCACATCGTACAGGCATTACTCAGCTTGAATGGTCCCAAGACGGTGTTTACTTGATGTCATGTGATAGTTACAATCTGGTCCAAATTTGGCGCATTAAAGTGAGTGTAGAGACATCAACTTAACACATCAAGTGTCAAACAGTTCCAAAACGACACGGTTTGTTTTTGTTGGACCATTTTTGTTTTTTGTTGACAAGTCGTTGCTTTGATGTTGCCTCACAAGTGGTCAATGTTATTTTGGCGTATGTTATTTAATTTGTTTTAGGATTACGCTATCAACAGATGGAAGTGTGATCAGAGCTTCGGCATTGAGTCAGTAGTTCTATGCAAGTGGCTAGAGCCACAAATACAAGTATGTTTTCACCTTTTGATTCCAACATTATGACTTGCGCTAACTATTTACAGTATGCTTTTAAAACCCCTAAGAAGTCATATACTACACTGAGAGCTAAGTTTTCTAAGCCGGGATACAAGTTATCAGGTGAAATATCTTTTTAGTTCCTTTTTCGTTTTTCCTGTTGGAATTGGTTCTTTTTCTCACTTTTTTTAAAACAGATACTTCTTTGGGTAACCGTGTTCTCTTGGCAGTATGTTCGAAGGGTCGGGTACGTGATATAAGCTTATTTAAATGCCAAGAGGAAGTTATTTGAGTTAATTTCTTTACGTTAGATAGAATGTAGATGTAAACTACCTCTAGAGATGAAATGGAGTAGTTTCTCTACACAAATCCCACATCACGAGCTTACAGTATCTGCTGTTGATATCATAATCACTAAAGGTATGTAAATATCTGTTTCGTAGACTAAAAACGAATTATTACCATTCTCTTAACCTTATTTTCGTTTTAACCATTACAAGCAACACATGCGAAGTTGGCTATTGTGAGTGGACAAGCACCAAGAATTAAGATATCTCACGTTTGTATATACGATGTTTTTATTGACTGTAACGCTAAGAGTATCCTACACGTGTTTTTTTACTATGATTTTTCCACATTTTTTCATACTAGATAATATGTTGCTATTTGATCCTTAACGTTGTAGCTATCTCTTGTAAACTTCATTCGCGTATACCTATTAATACGTATCAACCTATACCTACTCCAGAGCCTATACAAACACGTGTTGCTCATGTATCTTTTCACTATCAGAATCCAGCAGTTTTGTTTTTGGTTACCAGTAAGCTTTTTCTTCTTTTGAACTTTTTTGGATCATTTCTTTATTTAATTACAAATAGGTGGAAAAAAGACTACATTGGAACGATGGGAAATGCAAAACAATGTCGCTGTACTCGATCCAGTATTCAATGCAATGCCACAACGCAGGGTAATGCATCGGGTTTTTTCACCTTGCAGTTTTAATTTTTTTCACATTCAGTGTACTGTAGCTAATAAGTATTAGGTAAACAAGTGGGTGAATACAAAAAGTGAGACTTTGGAGGACAGCCATGCAATTCCAAATGAAACTCGTGATGCTCCCTTTATGAAAAACGTACCTGACAGATTCCCTCTTAGTATATCTTGTCATCCTTTTGACTATGTACTTTTGACATTTCTGGATGGTCATGTAGAAGCACGTGACATGTACGTATCAATGCGGCAATAACCATCCGACAAGCAAGCTCATTGTTTATTTATAGCCGTTCATTGTCACTTGCTTCAAGTTATACTACTCTTGCTGAACAAATCAACAATCTATTGAAACCAGGCAGTGGTTCTAGTGTCCGTAAAGAAGGAGGTGCAGGTCTAGATACTGCGGAACCTGAGATCCCGAATGATTTACCTATAAGCGCTGTAGATGATCTCGATGATATCTTTTTAGAATTCTATGGTATGCATTTTATTCCTCTTGCTTTTGTTATGCTTCATGAGTAGGTGTACTTATTTTATTCAAAAGACAACGACCTTAAGCAAAAACCTGAAAAGCGACCGTTCCCTGGTGAATTTGAAAGAGATACTAAGCGGTTACATACGTACTCACGTAAGTGTTACATGTCAATATTTCTATGAAAGAAATGTTTGGTTTAACTTTTTTGTTTATAGCCGCTGTTGAGGTGCACCCTCTAATGTCAGAAACACCTATGATCCCGTTCTGTTTGTGTATATCACCTAATGGATTATGTATTGTTACGTTAACTTTATCAACACAAATACAAGTATTGTTGCTACCATTCACAAGGATACGTGGTAAGGGAGTAGAAAATATGTTACCAGTTTTTTCATCCAACCTAATTTAAAACGTGCTTATGTAATCTTTTAGCTGATGGATTGACATCCCCTGGTAGAGATATAACCGACATGTTTGAACTTTCTCTTGTAAAGAACACAGATTGGTAAGGAAAACCACCTTAGTATTTTTTTTTTGATAGCTTTAAATTTTTTGTGTTGCGCCAAAATACTGTACTTTGTGTAGCTCTGACTTACCAATTTATTTAATAGGTGGGATATTTTATTGTTTTTACAAGGGTTAGCTGATTATGGAGAGTACAGGAGTGTATATAAAGATGTTATAATATTAATACAAAAAGATTGGAAAAAGTTAACTACACAAGATAAGGATCTTAACAGGCCGCGTATTGAAGCTTTTAAAAGTGCTATATACAGGTAAGATATCATAGTTCTACTAGTAAATATAATACTTCTACTGAGAAGCTTGAAATCTTTTTGAGAAAAAAAGAGGAATTATTTTTTCCAGTTTGACTAACTTCTTGCTGATTTATTTTTAGGAGTTCTAAAAATATGCGTGTTAATTATTGGAATTCTCAAACAAGACTCTATCTTATGCTTATTTATGATTCTTTAACAAGTACAGTAAATGATCCTATAAAGTTAGAAGCTATATTAAAGAGTAAGATCACCGATAATTTTGGTGCAAAAAGACAAGTTGATCTTTGGCCAAAACCAAGCTTAGATTCACTTGACGGTCTTGCAGATTGGTTCTCTGTGTTTGGTCTATTGTTAGTACGTATTTTTGTTGACATCTTGTGTCTCAATAGAGGATGAAGGCCGTGAGTTTTGGTTAATTTTTTTATTTTTAGATTAAAGAAGTTGGAGGTTTTCTGAATCGTTTGAATAAGAGACCTAATGCTACTTCTCCAATAACACGTCGTGATACTCCTACAAATAATCATGGTGCATCTATGAATGTTACATCACCTATGTTAAGGAATACACCTGATGGGATATCCCCTGGTAAGTTCAAAGTAATACAAAAAAAAACTAATGCTTGGTTTTTTAATAAAGGGTATTGGAATGGCAACAGTACGTATTTTTACCTAAAATATACTTTTCAACCTACTAGTTTATTCTATTCAATGTTTTCTCAGCACTTTATTAGAGTAGTTCTAAATCCTTTCACTTGTTGCAATTTCTTTTTTTCCCAGCTTTTTTCGTTAGTGTCACATTTTGTATCTTATGTTGTTCTAACTTCCTAGGTACTTCGCCAAATTACTTTGATGGAACTTCTCCGCAGCATGTGTCCCCTGATCTAATGACACCTACTGGTGTACGACCATCTTGGTTTTTTTCTCGTCATTTTGTTTAAAAATATAATTTTATGTTTGCTACGGATTTTGACGCCTTCATGTAGCTTCAAGATTATGGAGAAGTAGATGCACAGGTACTAGTTAATATTAATAACCACTTAAGCTCAAGCCTCTTATATTCTAACTACAAACCACAGTCACACAACAGACGTGCTATCAACTATGAAACAGAACCAAAATCTTTCGAAGAATATTTTTCTATAGCTGATGATGGAGCACATGAGTTTGGTGTACGTCTATAATGTTCACAATAGTTGAAACCGAGCATACAATCTAAAACTTCAAGTTGATTCGTCTTATATATGCTGTAGTTGAGCTTACTGTTTGAGGAACATACATCAACTCTTATGGTTGATATCTTACACATTATCTTCTCTTATTATTCCCAAAAACACGGCGAACCTACGAAGAATACTACACATGTATTTAATAAGCGTGTTGGAAGACCACATGCGCTGTTTGCGGCACTCATGGAGCCTATAAAACAATTGAGTAAGTGTGATTTCTGCTTCGAAACGATTTAACTTTTTATTTGAAGATGCGAGATATGCGAGCGGTGCTGTGGCATATAGTCTTCAGTCTATAGCACGTAGATTACCTAACATGAAGCCTATAGTCTTTTCAAGAACATTGTTAATCACTACACTCAATCTATGCCCTCAGGAGAGGCACAGAATACTTGAATCAAACTTCGTGAGTCATTATTTTGTTTTTGTCTTCTGTTTCTTTCCTAACTTTTTTACCTAAAAGGTTGACGATATTGGTCCTGTTACTGATGATATTTCTAGACCAGATGTAAAACTTGATCCTCTAGAAGCATCAGTACCCCCAGAGTTTTATCATGCTGAATCAGAGTCAAAACTTAAGTGTGTAAAAGATGAAAAGGATTGTATCAGTCATAAAAAAATAGGAGAAGCAAAGATTGTTAAACAATGCACCAGGTATGTATATCACGATTACATCTGTTCGTATTCAGATACAAAATACTAATGTTTCTTTAGATGTAATAGGTATGCTCTACCGTTTGAGAGATCACAGACAGGTAAGGAGCGAAACTTCTTCATTGTGTTTTCGTCTTTTTTTTTTTTCTGAATGTTTTTTGCTTTTTTGTTCTCCTTTCACTTATTCTTTGTTTAATAGGTGAAGATTGGAGGAAAACTTGGTGTTCAATATGTCCTATATGTGGCGGTAAGTGGAGACTTGTACGTAGCGAACAAGAAGATTGATATTGGCGCAGTGTAAAATAAAAAAAAGTGCGATCAACTAGTTTTTTTGTCAGGTGTTCGTTCAACAAGCCACTCTATTGATATCTACACCTAATCATTTATGGTCGGTTGGCTACGACTTGTACGTAGCGTCGAAGAAAGCGGCGGCGTTAAAAATAAAAGAGTGTGATCAACTAGTTTTTTTTTTTTCCTGTTATCTGGAATGTCCATTGATATCACTGATAGGATCGAATCTCCTTGTATCATTGGAGTCGAACACATACAGGTGGCAAATCATGAATGTGTTCAAACTCAAAAACAACGCACTACAGCAGGGTACAACTATCCATCAGTATTCTTTTAATCCATTATTTTAGTCTTGCGCTTTCAATTTTCACAGATACTTGCAATGGAAGTAGTAATATGGGTATCATCATTGGAGCAACTATTGGTGTAATCGTATTGGTAAATCATCCTATTTACGTCATTTGTGATGTTTCTCTTTCTTACTTTCCTTTTAGTTGATCATCATTTTCTTTGTTGTTGTAGTCTTATACGACCTTTACGAAAAGCAGTATTACCTTGGTCTTTAAGAAACGCACGGCAAAATATAAAGGTGAAGGTAAATACAGTGTTTATTTCATCTATTTTGCGTTTGGTAAATCTGCAAATTTGGGTGCACTTTCTCGTTTTGAACGTAACTGTAAAACACCTTTGCTCCATTACAGCAAGCGGCCATTTCTTGATTTGTGTTAAATGGGTATGAAATGAACAAAAGTTGTGACTGGCCTTATTAAGATTTGAACGGTGAACAGTGTTGCCCTGCCACAAGCTTTAACCCGTAAACATTTTAGACACTACCGCAATTTGCCTGTTTATGCTACATATGTCCCAAAAGTTTCCATAGTGGTTAGAACGTTGGTTGATTCAAAAACAAAAAAGGTAAGAATTGACACGTGTAATCACATTTTTACCGTATTAGAATACTGTTGACTGTGTGCGCATAGTGTTTATTATTATTACCCACAACACCAAAAAACAACAAGCAATGCTTAAAGGACAAGTAATACAAGTACGATAGATACGTAGATACTGTCACTGTTGTCAAATTTCCCTTTTGCTCCACAGCATACACCTTTTTGTAATGCTCATATCGAGAACACAAAACAGTTCTAAAGAAAAAATCGGGCACATATCCCAATCCCAATGTTTCCTTTTTCATTGTTGTTTCAAAATGGCGTGTTGCTGCGATTTGCTGTCACTTTTCTCCATTTTTCCCCACACTTTTTTTCTTTTTGGAAAGTGTCTTTCAAACACTTTAACAAGGTAACTGGCGCCACTTCTGGTATTGGAGAAGCAGTAGCTATTGCCTGCGCTAGAGAAGGTACTGTTAAACTTTTTTTGTCACTACATGCTTTTCTCACGTGATAAGGTGCGATGGTTTCTATGTGTGGTCGAAGAAAAGAAAAAGGAGACAGTATTGTGAGTACCATTACCAAGAACGGAGGTACAGCAATGTTCACAGTTTGCGATGTTTCCAAGGAGTCTGGTACGTTTATTTACGTATACAACCGGTGTCTAATACGTACAAAAACAGATGTTATTGGGTTCATGGAAGAAACTGTTGGCGCTTATGGAAGAATCGATGGAACTGTAAGACTTGAATTATTTTCGTATTTTATTATTTTCTTACTTTGCGTATTTAGTTCAACAATGCTGGCTTTCTTGGTCCTAAAACGTTCGTTGATGATTTATCCGAGACAGAATTCGACGTGAGTAATTCTTGATCGTTTATTAAGGTGTTGTTGACCAGGTATAGAAAATTTTAGGTGTGAACCTTAAAGGCACATTATTTTGTGTCAAACATCAAATCGCTCAAATGAAAAAACAAGAACCTAAAGGTGGAAGTATACTGAACAACAGCTCGTGCTCATCCACTATGGTACCCAGTAATAGCTAGTAAAATATTCCTTTAATTCAATCAAAGGCCGTGCCAGGACATTCTGCATATGTTATGACCAAGGCAGCAGTTGATGCGCTATCCAAGGTACTCTTTAGTACACGAACAGATTTTTGCTAAACAAGTACCAAAGAATGCAGCAAAGGAAGTGGGAGAATTCAATATTCGTGTGAATAGTATCCGTCCAGGCCCTTTCTCAACTGAGATATTTAGTGAAGTTGACAAGGGTATGCTTGATGCTCTCGTGTACGTCAACATAATTTGAAAAAAAAGTTCAAGTTTTAACTGGTTACTAAGGTCAATGACTGCATTGAAGAAGATTGGAGACCTTGACGATCTTGCTCAAACAGTTATGCTATTATTATCGCCAAAAGGAAAGTATTTCACAGGATCTCAGATACTTGTTGACGGTGGATTTTGCTTATAAGTTAGAAACACAATAAAACGTGTTATTTTAGACTACATTCTTCCAAATCTTCTATTACTTGTTGTAACGCAAAGACAATCTTACATTTTCGTTTCATACGACAAAAAATCGCTATCTTTTTGAAGAATGTAACAGAGGGCAGATTGTTAATCCTTTTTAAGACCATGATTTGTTGAAACCAAAACAAACGTGAAAAAGTTTGTGTTAACAGAATGGATAGCGTTCACGTGATTTATAAAACTGGCAACTATCACATAGAGCAGTTAATACATCTATCTCAAACCACGTTACTCATAGTTCATTTCAAACAAATTCACAGCAACAGCCTCCAAATCCTTTTCATCAAACGAAGGATTTGACATTCAAATACTTGTACACAAAAGAACGAAGAACAAAAACAAAAAATACCCACAAAAAATGTTGTTCTTTGCTGGAGACTTCAACTGGGTGACATAATACCATGCAAGACGAACAATGCACCCAAAAACATTCTACGATAGTGATGACAACATCAACAACCTGATAGATAGCACAGACTTATCTGTACAAAGGCACGGAAGTAGCCAAGCACTGGAGCAATTGTTTGCAAAGGTTGCTAGTATAACAAGGTGAATCCTGTTCCGGATAGGATTTGTGTTTTAGGCGAGTCTGTATTCAGTGAGACACGCTACTGCAAGTGCAGCTTTCTAGTTCCGAATAGGATTTGTGAAGCTCAAACTATTAACAGGGTATTTCAGCTGTCTAAGACGTGTTGGTTAGCAGCTCCTCTTCAGTGACACAAATTCGTTTCATGTGAAAGAGTGTGAGCGAAAAGTCGGTGACAATTTATCACGTGATTTACATTTGGGTACTTTAAACTACTTTTAAGGTAGCGCCATCACACAACTTAGCAACACTCAAATAATCAAAGCTAAGCAGAAATGGGAGGATCAATATCAATTGCCAACTTTGCCAAAAACGATATCTGCGTTCGAATAACAACAGCTGGAAAGGGTATTCTTATCAAAGATATTAAAGCACCATCTCAAAATACAACAGTTGCTGAACATCTTGAAGCTGTTTGGTACGACGTAGAAGTCATAGACAACGGCGAATCAACATGGATCAAAGAAGTTTATGCTGGTTCTCAACCACTGCTATCGTACTCACTTGGGTCCATAAAAGCGCATGCCAATGCAACAGCTTCCAAGAAACAAGTGCAGCCATTGAATCTTGAAAGAATAGCATAAGCAGTTACATGTATTGTGCAAATACGGAATAAAACCTAACCAAACCTTGAAGTTATTTCAATATACTACATTGCGCTGTTGTTATTACCCTATGCTCTATGCCTATTGCTTATGATCATAATTGATATCTACTGGTACTGATAGCGCTTTTAAAACTTGCTGGAGGCACCAGTATTCACGACAATAAATGCATTCAAATTTTGAAAATCGATTTTTTATTGTTGTTGTGCATACATTGCTTCTTCGACTGCGTGTAGTACACCCTTACTTCATACTTGGGTGTTAAAATTGGTTTTTTATACACTCCAACCTGCACTGTTAGTCTTGCTCTACCACGTGTTGTTAAACGACGGTGATAGTTCTAGCGTTTTTCGTCTAGCTGAGACAATTTTACGCTTCTACTTATTAGATACACCCTTGTATGATAGTGTTGGGTAAGATCCAGCGTAGACGCCTTTGAACCAAGTTGATTTACCATCATCTACAATTTCTACATCGTACCATACAGCTTCAAGATCGTATGCTTTAGTTGTAGTTTTAGACGGACTGTCGAAGTCTTTGATGAGAAATCCTTTTCCGGCAGTTATTACTCGGACATAGACATCGTTCTTGGTTACGTTGTGTACTGATATAGCTCCGCCCATTGTTTCCGTAAGGTTTGTGGTCGTTTGAGGTTTGTTTTAATTAAATGTTTAAAACAGGATTTTGAACCTCAAAATCGTTTTGTTGAATAAGGTTTGCTGAATAGTACAGTGTGCATTCGACTGCTTGTAGGATATGTACGCTAATCCCGAAGGAGTAGAAAATAAATATTACGCCATCAATTCACGTAATTGTCGAATAATCATTCAGACGTCGTAATGAATTTTGCAAGGATTGGTGGTTTCTGGTTTTGTCTCTTCTTGTAAGCTATGACGGTTGACGAATCATCAGGCATTCTTGAAATCAATTTCTTAGCACTGCGTGAGGCAATGTAGTATTTGTTTTGAAGACATTGGGCTATTGAAGGTATGAAAATGAGCGGCTACCCTTGGAAAAAAATCTATTGGCTAGAGACGGCATGCATGGTATGCGTTATAATGAGTTGTGTAATTCACATTGCACTGGTTACGTCAAAGTTTTAAAAGAGCACCATCATCTATGAGTTCTTGCAAGAACTAGCAAACTTACAATCCGACAATCTTGCATTTTCGCTAGATTCACTTTTTCTTGTGAACAGTATGCAGTTCTTTTCTTATGTTTGATTAAAGGGCATAGGCATTGAGCACGCCTAAGTTTGGGGCAAAACTGCCAACCTGGAGCTGATATAATTACACACAAGTTTTCACTGTTGTTGGTATTTGGTTATCACGTGCTCTACTTAGCGGGTATCTTCAGATCTTTTCTTCGATGCGACAGTTTGGGGCCATACTAATTGTTACATTTGTTTTCTTGGTTCCTAGAAGCCAGTTACACTAACATAGTTTGATGGGATTATGAGTAATCTTTTTTCGATTTTCGGGTCAACTATGTTGATTGAAAAAACAAAAAAAGTAAGAAATTAACACGTGACGTTACATTTTTACCATATTAGTACCGTGGTTTATTATTAATAACTAAAACACAAACAACAAACAATGCTTAAAGGACAAGTAATACAAGTACGATAGATACGCTCAAACTATGTCACAGCAGCTCAACCTTCCCTATTGCTCCACGTCTTGTTCTTACACTTTAACAAGGTAACTGGCGCCACTTCTGGTATTGGAGAAGCTGTAGCTATTGCCTGCGCTAGAGAAGGTACTGTTAAACTTGTTTTGTCACTACATGCTTTTCTCACGTGATAAGGTGCTATGGTTTCTATGTGTGGTCGAAGAAAAGAAAAAGGAGACAGTATTGTGAGTACCATTACCAAGAACGGAGGTACAGCAATGTTCACAGTTTGCGATGTTTCCAAGGAGTCTGGTACGTTTATTTACGTATACAACCGGTGTCTAATACGTACAAACACAGATGTTATTGGGTTCATGGAAGAAACTGTTGGCGCTTATGGAAGAATCGATGGAACTGTAAGACTTGAATTATTTCGCATTTTATTATTTTCTTACTTGCCTGTTTAGTTCAACAATGCTGGCTTTCTTGGTCCTAAAACGTTCATTGCTGATCTATCCGAGAAAGAATTCGATGTGAGTATTTCTTTTTCGCCTTGTTCGATTGTACTGACCAATTGGTATTAGAACATTTTAGGTGTGAACCTTAAAGGCACATTATTTTGTGTCAAACATCAAATCGCTCAAATGAAAAAACAAGAACCTAAAGGTGGAAGCATACTGAACAACAGCTCAAGTATATCCACTATGGTACCTGTCTCATTGAAAATATTCCTTTAATACAGCGAAAGGCCGTACCAGGACATTCTGCATACATTATGACCAAGGCAGCAGTTGATGCTCTATCAAAGGTACTATTAATGATAAAGATGTTTTGCTAAACAAGTATCAAAGAATGCAGCGAAGGAAGTGGGAGAATTCAATATTCGTGTGAATAGTATCCGTCCAGGCCCTTTCTCAACTGAGATATTTAGTGAAGTCGACAAGGGTATGCTTGATTTTCTCGCGTACGTTGCTACAGCTTAAAAAAACATTCACTTTCTAACTGGTTACTAAGGTCAATGACTGCATTGAAGAAGGTGGGAGACCTTGACGATCTTGCTCAAATGGTTATGCTACTATTATCACCAAAAGGAAAGTATGTTACTGGATCTCAGATACTTGTTGACGGTGGAATGAGTATATAAGTTAGAAACACAATAAAAAGTTGTTTGCTTTTGAACAATTAACGTTACACTACAATAAAATCCTGATCCATTTGTATCATGTTAAGGTTGTTATTTGTTTTTCTTTGCGGTACATTGAATGTCAAATTCTGTTTGCTGCATAGGATTTGATGGCGTTGACTTTAAATTGTTGGTAATTTCCAAGTCAAGATAGGAACTGTTCAATCATTGAACCGTTAAATAAGAAATAACGCCATAAGTTTGTTATACTTTTTCTTTAACTAACCACTTCAAAAAACTGTTAGAATTGTTTTTAGTGAACATGTGAAGTTCACGTGATCTACGAAACTTGTAGTTTACACTACTGCCAACGGTGTTTTGCTGAAAATTAAACTGTGAATGAGTGCCAAATAAATAGGATAGTCAGCATAAACTACAGTTTAGCTACTCACAAAATAAAATGCAAATCCTATTCATCAAACAAAGGATTAGACATTCAAATACTTGTACACAGGAGAACGAAGAACAAAATACAAAAAATACCCACCAAAAATGTTGTTCTTTGCTGGAGACTTCTGGGTGATATAGTGCCGTGAAGACGAACAAAATGCCCACAAACATTCTACGATAGTGATGACAACATCAACAACCTGATAGATAGATCAGGCATTATCACTGTTAGTTGAACTGTACAAACGCAAAGGCATGGAAGTAACCAAGCAATCATTGAACTGACGATAATTCAGGTGAGGTTTTATTTTAATGGAAATAGTGGTACCACCATTATGAGTGTTTTGCAGTGTCATTAAATAACTAGGATAGTCAGTATATAGTACAGTTTAACTATCTCAGAACAACCCAAATAAAATGTACACGCCCAAATCCTATTCATCAAACAAAGGATTTGACGTTCAAATCTGTACACACGAAAGAAAAACGATCAAAACACAAAAATTCAAACCAACCAAAGCAACAACACTTCTCAACAACTCAAAATAAACCAAATGGGCGGATCAATCTCAATTGCCAACTTTGCCAACAACAATGTCTTTGTTCGAATAACAACCGCTGGTGAAGGTTTTCTTGTCAAGGAACTTGATGCAGAACAACAAAATACTACAAAAGCTGAAGGTCTTGAAGCTGTATGGTACGATGTTCAAATTATTGACAACGGCAAAGCTGTTTGGATCAAAGGCGTTTATGCTGGCTCTCATCCAACTCTGACCTACAAAGATCAATCAATCACTGCTCCAGCAAACGCAACACCAACCAAGGAACAAGTGGTGGCTGCTATCACTGCTGTCAATAAAGCATAACACACTGAACGATTTAATATGCTAGTGGTTCATAACAATAATACAGAACTGTATTTGTCAACAATAAACACTTTTATTCTAATCTAACTTATAAACTCATTCCACCGTCAACAAGTATCTGAGATCCTGTGAAATACTTTCCTTTTGATGATAATAATAGCATAACCGCTTGAGCAAGATCGTCAAGGTCTCCAAGCTTCTTCAATGCAGTCATTGACCTTAGCTACCAGTTAAAACTTGAACTTTTGTTTCAAAATATGTTGACGTACACAAGAGCATCAAGCATACCCTTGTCAACTTCACTAAATATCTCAGTTGGGAAAGGTCCTGGATGAATACTATTCACACGAATATTGAATTCTCCCACTTCCTTTGCTGCATTCTTTGATACTTGTTTAGCAAAAATCTGTTTGTACACTAAAGTACCTTGGATAGCGCATCAACTGCTGCCTTGGTCATAACGTATGCAGAATGTCCTGGTACGGCCTTTGATTGCATTAAAGAAATACATCATTATATATGAAATGGGTACCATAGTGGATGTGCATGAGCTGTTGTTCAGTATGCTTCCACCTTTAGGTTCTTGTTTTTTCATTTGAGCGATTTGATGTTTGACACAAAATAATGTGCCTTTAAGGTTCACACCTAAAATGTTCTAATACCAATTGGTCAGTACAATCGAACAAGGCGAAAAAGAAATGCTCACATCGAATTCTTTCTCGGATAGATCAGCAATGAACGTTTTAGGACCAAGAAAGCCAGCATTGTTGAACTAAACATGCAAAGTAAGAAAATAAGAAAATACGAAAATAATTCAAGTCTTACAGTTCCATCGATTCTTCCATAAGCGCCAACAGTTTCTTCCATGAACCCAATAACATCTGTGTTTGTACGTATTAGACACCGGTTGTATACGTAAATAAACGTACCAGACTCCTTGGAAACATCGCAAACTGTGAACATTGCTGTACCTCCGTTCTTGGTAATGGTACTCACAATACTGTCTCCTTTTTCTTTTCTTCGACCACACATAGAAACCATCGCACCTTATCACGTGAGAAAAGCATGTAGTGACAAAACAAGTTTAACAGTACCTTCTCTAGCACAGGCAATAGCTACAGCTTCTCCAATACCAGAAGTGGCGCCAGTTACCTTGTTAAAGTGTAAGAAAGACAAGTCTTTCCAAAAGATAATAAAAGTGTTGGGGAAAAATGAAGAAAAAAGTGTAAACAGAGGCACGTCATAGTAGCAATACGCCATTTTGAAAACAAACGGGTTTATGTTCTCGATATGAGCATTACAAAAAGGTGTATGCTGTGGAGCAAAAGGGAAATTTGACAACAACAGTATTGAACGTATCTATCGTACTTGTATTACTTGTCCTTTAAGCATTGCTTGTTGTTTGTGTTGTAGTTATTGCTAATAAACACTATGGAAACACAGTCAGCAGTATTCTAATATGGTAAAAACGCGATAACACGTGTCAATTCTTACTTTTTTTGTTGTTGAAGCAACAAATATTCCAGCCACTGTAGACACTTAGGGACTTGTTAACATGACAATAAGACAATTGCGAAAAACATAATTGCTGTGAAGTAGATGCACATTTCCAGAATAAAATGTACATGTATTTGTGACAGTTTTATTTGAGGTTAAAGACAATATCATCAATTATAAACTTGATGGACAGGGCTGGACTAACAACCATTTGTTATAAGCTACAAATGTGAAAAAATGCCGCCGCCCTTGAAAACAGTTGTTTGAACCACTTTCTAGACAAGCGAGAAAATAAAAATAGAGCACGTGATACATATTTTCACTTTTCTTTTTTTCGTGAACATGAATACTTAGGAATCAACAACAGTTTGAACGGTTGTATAATAACGCGATCTCTAAATAGCATAACGCCCTAAAACTGGTATCTGTATATGCAATTAATTAATGGATGTACAAACTATTGTTGCAATTGTAAAGACAACTCCAGTGCTTTGTTTAATTCGTCATCATCTTCATCTTCTTCATCTCCCACGTCTTTCTGTTCTTTATTGTAAACTTCAAGTGATAGTGCCAATGCCTGAGCTAGCTCACTATCAAGATCAGACGGAGGCGCTGTTTCGTTGGAATTTAGATGCGAAAACTATTGGAAAAGGTTATTATTGGGCGCGTTGAAATTATCACTTACTACAACGTAGACTATACTATGATCGGACATTAACCTCCCTGACGTATATGGACATTGTAATACGCCATATTGTAAGGGGTTGAGTGAAGCATCCTTTGATTTGTAAAACACGTGATCAATTTCGTAGTTGTGTTCATTATTCCAGCCACAAAACGTATTGTAATGTTTCGAAAACTTATTCGCTGTTTGTGTCTTACAAGGTATCATATCTAATCCTTTCACATCATTCATACCACAGTTGAAGTCTCCAGCAAGAATGACAGGTATATTCCTAAAATAATTGATGAAAAACCACTTGTAGGGAAGTTCTACCAATTGTTTGACAACTTCTGCGCATGTTTTCTTATGACTGGTCCACTTTCTTTTCTTGCTACTACGCCCACATGATCCCAATGAGTGTTAAGTACCAGAATCTCTGAATTAAGCCTAGAAAGTTACATTACTAGAAAGCTACATTAAAAACAGAACTTTTTATCTAATAGTTTAACCCATGTGGTTTGTCTTGTGCACGCTGCATCCCAGCCTTAGTACGTATTAGTACACGAGAATTTTTGTACATCCGATAGTAATAATACCTTTACTACCAGGTGCTTCCGTTTCGCTCAACCAGAATACACCAGAAGACACCAAATCAAAACGATTTCGTTTGAAAAAAATCGGTTGATACTCACTTCCTGTTGCAAAAACTTAGCCTTGTCTTTGTAAGCGCAATCTACGAACCTCCATTAATCTCTCTACCACGTCCATAAAACTCATATTTTTCTGTGAAAGGTGAAAAAAACGTTTTAACAGATTCCAGTGACATACCAGAAAGAGTTGATGCAATGTACTTTGTTTGTTCTTCATGAGGCTCTTGGAAAGCAATGATATCAATGTCATACTACGCTCAAATTAAACATACAGGTCACTAACCAGAGTTATAAAATAGGTAGTTACCGTCAGAGCAACTTGGGAGATCATAGCTAAATGGTGTTAGTGATGTTTTTCTGTTTGTTTCAATATTACCTTTTCTGTACGCCCAGTGATTTCTAGGATCACTGCTACCGCCTTGAGAATGTTGTTAATGCTTATTTACACGTGTAAAGTTTACCTAAGGGTATATTGAACGAAATAAGGGATAAAGGTATCCATTCGCCATCAGAGGAGTCGGGTAAAGGAGGAACAGGCGTAAAAATCACTTTTTCGTTTCTTAAACCTGAATCATCAAAACCGTAAGTGCTCAAGGTAGTATTTCCCATACAAAGATGAGTGGTGCGATAAACAATCAGAAAAATAAACGTTTCGCACGACTTAACATGTAACAAAAGCAAATTTGATTGTGCTCTTTGTGCAAAGCTTTGAGGTCTATTGTATCATCTAGTACTTGCATTACACCTTCTAAGTGCCACTTTGTACAGGGCGAGAAAAGGAAATAATCACAGGCGCAATAAACCAAATCTTGCAAGATTGTTAGAATGAGGAATCTATTTGCTTACTGAATAGGCACAGCAATTGCTATAAGAGAAGGGCGAATTAACTCAATGACTGTATTCTGTGACATGTTTTGTGAGCATTTGTTGCAAAAGCTTTGGGCTAGATCATGTAAGTTTATTTGATGTATTTTCCTGACATGATATTGCTAATGATGTCGCACAGTGATTCGTCTTTATCTGAATCTTTAGCAGGCAATACCAAAATCCCAGCACATTTTTTAAAGTCTGTATTCCATTCCTTCAGTGCAACCGATATCTTGTTAACTTCCCTGTCACTGAATACTATTTTCGCGTTCAAGTCGAAACGATTTTCAAACGGTGATTCATTGCACACTATTTGCAATCTTTCTAGACACTGTTCGTTGCCATCGTACTGAATGAAGTAATGGGACCTTTCTGGCTCCGGGGCTGTTGCAGTTATGCATACATACCTTGTCGTTGAGGTGGGACTGCCAACGACAGCACCATTAAACTTTATTTCTGTTTCTCCTGTAGATTGCATTTAGCATGTTTTATTGACACTTCAAGTTGTTGAAGAAGTTGTAGAGTTGTACTGTTATTGACCAAATGCTTTTCCGTTAAAAAAACAGTTTAGAAATTGTTGTTGATTTGAAGGTAAATCACGAGTCACAAAGAAAACGTACTGGGTTCTCGTCGCCGTTTTTTACTTGGAGCAATCTTAATAACCTCTAAGACGCTATAAGTAAGAACGAAACGAAACAAGGTGTACTCTTCTTCACTCTTTTGCGCTTTTTTGTAGCGTGTTCGCCATCCGAGTCTGTAACAAGCCTTAAATGAGGCAACGTCTGGAAGAAAGGTATAAAATGTTTTAACTTACCATTTTCCTGTGCTTTGTTGAGTTTGCGAGCGCCTGGGTTAGAAATGTCAGCAAAAAACCAACCGTGTCGTGGGTTTGCACTACTTTTCGCAACAATTGAGTAGAGCCACGTTCTCAACCAAAATAAACCCTATTTGGCAAGTATGTTTGTTTGGCCAAACGGCGCTAAAATGTATTCTTCGAAATGTAGCTATGGAGCGAAAAGTAGTGCAAACCCTTTGTACTGTACAGTTTACGTTTTGACATCAAACAATTGTTGCTTTCAACCGTTGACAATTACTTATTGACTTAAAACGAACTTAACCCATGTTTGGACGAACGAAAATACTAAAAACAACAAATCAAAGTCGCCTTGTGCTACAAGAAACAAGTCAATCTTACTTTTGTTACTGTTGGTTGTTAGAACGCCAGAAAGCACTGAAATATATGCACACTGTATTCACTTTATGTTCTAGGTGTTGAATATCTTGGAGTACTATGAAGAAGGCACCGTAATAAATGGCTTATATACACGCAGTAATCGACGCACTGGAATAACAATGCTCATTTGAGTTGAGCAACTTTGTAGCCACCTAACAACTAAAGAATCACCAAAACTTCTCAAATAGGTTCTGTGTACAACTGACCTTTGGTACTAAGTGACACTCTGGTTACGGCCTCGCCTCTTGTTTGAAGATGTCATAATCTAGAAAATTTGATTACATAACCTTTCACTGCTGCAAAAAAATCACGTTTTCAACTACAACCAAGACCATTTTTCTTTTCTTGTTTTTTTATGACTTTTCTCCTCATGTTATTCTGATACTTTAGCTCACTATCTAACTAGTTGCTATGTCTACTCTAACATTAGATAATCTGCCACGTAATATACAAAAAGAAATATGTGTACTGGCGGGTTCATAGGAAAAAAACTCCCGGTTCATAAGAATTTCAACTTTTTTCAACGCAACCATACACACAGCAGTCAACTTTTAATTGTTTGTTTCTTTTTACAGGTATGGGAATCATGCTCAATATTGTATACAAACAGCAAAATCTCATATTGAAGCATTTGATAGGCCGGGACATGACGAAATTCACAGCGTCCACATTTTTCTGCTTTTTTTAGCAGTGTCCATGAATTGATCACGCACCACCTGAGATAATACAAAATAACGTGATATGGTTGCTGTATAGGCAAGTGACATAGAGTGTTCAATACAAGACCCCATTGAGAATATCAATGTCATTAAAATGAGTGACATACATTTCCCTACGAACTGAAATTTGAGAGTTTAGTAGTAATGCATACACTTGTAGTCATTGTAAGACTCTAAAATGTCTACAAGATTAGTGCTAGGGCAATAAAATAGATGTGGCTTCAGTTATGGATCTTTGGAGTTGTCACATAATACACACGCAAAATTCAAGCAACCGGGCAGACACTTAAATATGTACCCTTTGTGTTGAATCCAACGTTGCGCCTATTGATTGGTCGTTTTTTGAAACTTTCGCTACTAAAATCGTTAGTATGATAAACGAAGTGTTGTAGAAGATCCTTTATGAATTGTAACGCGTGATAAGTTGTGTACAAGCTTGTTAAACCAGAAAATGTTGTAATGTACACTAAACGGCACGCCATGACACGCCATGACAAACTACGTACTGTTTTTAAACCATGTGATTGATTCTTATGAATGGGGATATTAAGTCGTAAGATCTCGGCAGGTGTATACGACCTGGAAACATTCAATAGTTTTCATCTTTTATCAAAGAAAGTTGCGTTAAGTACGCACTTTGATTCTCATCTAAACAAATCTGTATGGTACAAATGGCACGATAATGGTAGAATAAGTACTGCATGCTCGTGTAAAAATAATAAGCGCAACAGTGTGTTCAAAACATATCACAACAATGGCAATTAAAGGTTCAATCTTTTTTGAAAATGATAAAGAGGAACGCGAACACAAACAGTTTTACGAGAGCGGTCAGTTGAATACTCGTACATGTCATAAAAATGGGAAATAGAAGGAGAGTATAAACAGTGGTGTGAGAACGGACAACTTGGAGAAGAATGTCTGTTCAAAGGCGGTTTACGGGAAGGTATTTGTAAAGCTTGGTATTCGATGGTCAACTAGCTCTGTTAAAAGGTTCATGTGGCAAGGTAAGCGTCGCGCCATCGAGACAAAATACCATACAAATGGTAAAAAGAAGAGCGAGCATACATTCTTCGACGTTAGACCGCATGGCATGGTAAAAGAGTGGTATGAGAATGCCAGCTATGTACATCAGGTGTTGTGAATGATGGATTCTTCAAAGGAGAAGTACAGGAATGGGCTCCTGATGGTACTATTATTACTATATGAATATAGTGACTTGAGACTCAGTAGAACCCCTTAACTTTTAACAAGTCAATTTAATTCAAGCAAAGTGTTTTTTCCATCGCTAGTGAATGGTTTATAAAAGTACAAAGCCTCAATGTAATGAATAATAAAAAGCTATACAAGAAACAGATCTGTTTGCAAGGGTGTTTGAGTTGTTGGGAAAATTACAGCAGGATTTATTGGTACATTTTTAAACGGTTTTTTTTGCAGCCATCATGGCAATATAAGGCGGCGAGTTGTCATCTAGTTCTCCTGATGCTTCAAATAAATGAAGGCTTGCTTGTAAACCGCTCATTAATGAACTTGCTAAGGCATTGAAAGCGATCAACATCTAGGAAAAAGGTGAGGATAGTGACAAAATAAGTACATAGTGAGAATTTTGGGTGCGTACGTAGTAAATACGAACAAGAGTGCCTGATGGTAATGTACCTCCCTTTTCATGGATAGACCAAACCTTATATTGAATAGTACCTATACCAGAGGTAACAAGGTAATTAGATGCAACAACGCCAAAGATGAACTAATCAAGTTAGCCCAGTTTGCAACTGAACATAATAAAGAACCTCTCAACAGCAAAGAATAAGCAATCTCGCTTTTTTCTGGTGTACCTTTGGAAAAGTGAATTTAGTATGATGTCGGTTGAAAGGTAAGCAGCCATGTATGGATGATCCTATTCCCAGTATACAACCAGACAGAGTCGTACTAGGTAAAGGTAAGCAAACACATTTTTTTCTTGATTTTGAAATAAGATTTTGAATTACTTAGTACCCAAATGAGTATTTGTCCATTCTGACCTTTTTGCACGCACTCACAATTGATTTATCATTAGTGGGACAAATACCAGCGAAATAGATCGATGATAGTATTAGAATCACAATTGCGAAGCCAACAAGGCTTTATCCCGTGTTTTACAGCGTTTTATAGTGAAATAAACGCTTTCAGGCGAAAAAACCCATACCGCAACTACTACGCTCATAATTATTCCATGTGAGGTATGTAGATGTATTTTAATGTGTTGAGACTATGTAAAGCTGTTCAGACGTTTGTTTCATTGCCAATCAAAAGCGGAGAAAGTGACAACTGGATTTGAAGACTATTTCCATTTTAAGAAACTGGTCTCTTTTCAAAAAAATGACAGTATAAATAAGTATTTTACTGGCGTTTGATAAGTGAGAGGTAGTTGTTTAAGTACGGTAGTATCGTAAAACAACATCAGCAAGTAGCAGTTCTATACAATGGCAGATTACGATTCAAAAAGTTTTTGTGTTGATTGATTGAATGTTTCAATTGATTTATGTAATTTGTTGTATATGTACAAGAAATAACTCCAATTTAATACATGAGAAGGGTCTCTGGCTACGTGATCCAGGGGATTGAAGCTGAGTGAGACGTATTCTCTCCTCCAATCTGGTATTGTAGATCAACAAGAACGCGTGAATCTAATTGTTAGATACCTGTATAAAAGTAAGATACATCATAGTGCATATAGTACGAAAGATATATTGAGACACAGGACAACTCGAAGCACACTGTACTCTCGAAACATTCAATGAACGCAATCGAGAAATAACGGTGCAACCACTGATATAAAAAATAGTGAATATTATCATCACAAGTGTAATTATAATCAAATTTGTATGTCGTGTTGAGTGCAGCTGCGGCAGTTAAAGTGTTGTTTGGGTCTTTGTAAGAAGTTCAAAAGAAAGGAAAATAAAGAAAACCGATATTGAACTTGGACACTTTATTCAAGTTTACATTTGTTGCTGACAGGATATCAGTAGCTTCCACACGCAGCTTCGCTCCAAAAAAACCACTTGTCACTTCTGATATGGAGGCATAATGGAGATATAGATAGATAGCAGTTGAACCTATCATTTAAAGGTTAGTACTACAAACGCTCGGTGTTGTAAAGGATTTTCTAGCAAAATTTTTTTGGGTTTTTTTTGGTTTTTTTTTTGTTTTTTTTTTGGTTTTTTTTTTGGTTTTTTTTTGGTTTTTTTTTTTTTTTTTTTTGGTTTGTTTTTTTTTTTCACATTCTTGGGCTTCCGCCTTCGAATGCCATTTTTGCTAGATCTGTGTCATAGCTGGATATCATTATGATATTTGATACGCCTGTAGGTGGGTAGTAGAGGTCTTCTACCTGTGGGTCCCAAGTCAGAGCGTAGGTGTAGTTTGGTCTGGTGTGAACCAGGATGCTTTTAGGGACTGTGACCGTGACTTTAATCACTAATGGTCTGCCCAGGAGAGAATCATATTTTTTACGAGCGTACTTTCGCACTGCTCGGAGTAGTCTTGACATGTCAAGCAGAAGTATAGATATTATAGTTGTAGTATTCTTATGCTTCCACTAGTAAAAAAATACATTTTGCTTTTAACCAAGTAATTTCTTGTTGCAAAAAAATTGTGGTTTGCTACGGTTTTTGAGAAAACCGGTCCAGTGTGCTGTACACGGTAATATAAGCATATCAAGTCCAATCGGTAGTAGATAAACGGATTTTGATGCTGGGTTTTAAGATGTGGAGTTATGAAGTAAATCGGGAGTGGCTTGTTGAGAAACAAATGTGAAATTCGAAAAAATAGTTTAATGCAACTTACAGTGGTTTCTGCGTTCCCATGTGGTGTCTTCTACGCGTATTTTGATACTAGTCTATATTTATAATGGATAGAAAGTCAATACAAAATAATAAGAATCCGAAGAACCGAGAATTTGCGTAATCAAGCTTTATTTACTGGCGGTATGTTATTAATGTAAAGTAAGGTGTTTTTGTGTTGTTCTGATCCGAAAAAAGGTTGATCTCTCTGTTGTAGCTTCCCTCAAGCTCTTGTCACTCAAAACGTGCCTCAATTTTATAATGTAAATGAATCATAGCGTTGGTGACGGTTTGAACCTGTTACCTGCCTTTTCGGTTTCAAAAAAACGTGATCGTACCGTTAGCGATTTTCTGTTGACTTTAGCTCTCAAACAGGCTTGTATGTAATATAAGACATAGTCATATAACTGCAATGCCATTGTAACCTTTTTGGCGCGCTTTCAGTTCAAAATAGCGTTTGCCTTTCTTTGGCGGACTCTAATGCATTAGCAAGAGACCTCTTAGATTCACAATCTTACATAGCTCTTTCAAGCTGGTTCCACACCACAACAGCGATCACAGTTGAAAACTCGTAAGCATGGCTCATCAACTCGTTGTGACCCATAGAATATACAAGCACTTTCCGTTACCTAGTTTACCTTTTGGCACCATTCGCATAGATTAACACCTCAAAGACTTTGGTTCGCTCACAATAGTTGCAAATTAAAATGCCTTAAGCACTTGTCAAAAAATACATTTTGCTTTTAACCAAGTAGATTTCCGTAGTTAGATATTTGGTTAAGTCAGCTACAAAGCTAAGTAATGATAGAAATTGAACTGAAGTGTGCTGTACACGGTAATATAAGCATATCAAGTCCAATCGGTAGCCAGATATCCGGATTTTGATGCTTGGTTTTAAGATGTGGAGTTATGAAGTAAATCGGGAGTGGCTTGTTAGAAACAAATGTGAAATTCGAAAAAATAGTTTAATGCAACTTACAGTGGTTTCTGCGTTCCCATGTGGTGTCTTCTACGCGTATTTTGATACTAGTCTATATTTATAATGGATAGAAAGTCAATACAAAATAATAAGAATCCGAAGAACCGAGAATTTGCGTAATCAAGCTTTATTTACTGGCGGTATGTTATTAATGTAAAGTAAGGTGTTTTTGTGTTGTTCTGATCCGAAAAAAGGTTGATCTCTCTGTTGTAGCTTCCCTCAAGCTCTTGTCACTCAAAACGTGCCTCAATTTTATAATGTAAATGAATCATAGCGTTGGTGACGGTTTGAACCTGTTACCTGCCTTTTCGGTTTCAAAAAAACGTGATCGTACCGTTAGCGATTTTCTGTTGACTTTAGCTCTCAAACAGGCTTGTATGTAATATAAGACATAGTCATATAACTGCAATGCCATTGTAACCTTTTTGGCGCGCTTTCAGTTCAAAATAGCGTTTGCCTTTCTTTGGCGGACTCTAATGCATTAGCAAGAGCCATAACGTGTACCTCTTAGATTCACAATACTTACATAGCTCTTTCAAGCTGGTTCCACACCACAACAGCGATCACAGTTGAAAACTCGTAAGCATGGCTCATCAACTCGTTGTGACCCATAGAATATACAAGCACTTTCCGTTACCTAGTTTACCTTTTGGCAACCATTCGCATAGATTAACGACCTCAATAGACTTTGGTTCGCTCACAATAGATACAATGCAAATTAAAATGCCTTAAGCCTTGTTTCAGATAATGTCAGGCTGATCAAATTCAGCTTGAGATTTCCGTAGTTAGATATTTGGTTAAGTCAGCTACAAAGCTAAGTAATGATAGAAATTGAACTGAATTGAATGATTCGGACAATTCTTAGCGTTACAAATAGTGCATGCTACAGGTTTGCCCGGTCCGCCATTTCATCCGCTGTAAGGTTTTGCTGACGTTGGTTTTCATCATCAAGACAATAAGGTTCTTTGACAATAGCATTCACCGTTATAAACTCTTAAAACCTTCCTCGGAAAGTATTCCTCTTCATCTTTTTTTTTTTGAATTAGTTTGACATGCATTATCCAACAAAGATGGCAACTCAACATCTCTTCCTGGCTTGTTTTATTGCTTTGGTATATTTAGCTCATACACAAGTGTACGAATAAAACTACACTAGACGTAGACTAAAACTTTTCCAGGATTACAGCAATGGGAACAGTCATTTCACCTGAAGGTATTGATTGGGTACTAAAAAAACGTCATGTCTTCGTTTTTTTTTATCTAATCACGTATAGTCGAGCTCTTCAAACTTCTTGATATCGTCGCTCACCAACTCCACTTTATACATGGTACAAGATGATGGGTACGAAATAGTGAATTCGTCAGAACATTGTAGAAAATTAACAAAAATTGGTGTTTATAGAACAACTACAGAGTATGGGCCTATTCCTGGTTTTCCTGGGATTGCAATTCTTGGTCTTGACATAAGCGAAAGCAACAACGTACACCAAGTGCTAACACTACCTACTGTGCTAAATATTTTGAAAAGAAAGTATATGGTTGTGTTTCGTACCTTGACGTACTTCAAGGTTTTCCAAATGTAGCAGGCTCTTCGTATGTACGTGTATTCACTTTAAATTATTGGTTCGCACTAATGTATGGTAAAGATAGCCGAATGGGAATTAGATACAGGAGATTTTGTGGCACTAGTCAATTTAACAGGCAGCGATGAGCATCCATTTTGCAACGATTTGGGCACGTTTTTTTGTGTTTAACAACAAACTCGCACCTCATTTTCTAAACGGATATACAGTTGTGCATGAATCTACTGGTGATATTTATGCAACAGATTCCCTTGGTTCTAAGATATGGAAAATTGAAGCTGGAACGAAAGAAGTAACTACGATTTTCAGGCCTGAGTGGGCAGGTAAAGCAAAGAAATCCTTTGTTTTTTCAAACACGTGACATTCATTTAGGTAGTCCAAATTTATTAAACATCGGTCCTAATGGAATACACATTATTGGGGATGTTTTGTTGGTCGCATTATTCCGTCCTGCCGGTGAACTATATAGAGTTTCCTTAACTAACACATCTGATATCACAAACGTTCAATTTATTGGGGATGCTCCTGCCGGTTTCGACGGCTTGTGTGATGATCCTGCTTCAGGTAATAAATAGAAGCATACTCAAGACCATTTTTAATATAATTGCAACTATTCTAAAATATTTACTAGGCGGTATTGCTGCTGTAGGAACTAGCAACTTTGTTTACCGGTTGGAAACAAGTGACGATTTTCAAACAATCTCAGTTACAGGCGTATTCAACTCTACTGTCCGTACGTCACGCTAAGGTTAACTACATTGCTAACATACGTTTTAGAGGGTGGGCTTACAACATGTGCAACACGAATGAACGACATTTATGTCTTGAATGCTTATTTGTTCTCTGTAACACAAGAACTGTATGAAATTGAGAAAGTTACATTCTCAGAACCATCCACTATAGCACCTGCCACTGATGCACCCACTGATTCAACTACCTTACCCCCAACACCTGATAATCCGCCATCAGACAGTCCGAACTCTGCGGGAATTCAAGTGACTCTCTCGTTCTTGCTAATAAGTATTGTTGCGTTTATAGCTCATTTGTAAAATAAGTTCACAAAACGTCTGCTTTAACTTAGAATAAACAACTCATGCATAACATTGTTTATTTTTGAATTTCTTTAAAGTAAGCTTGTACCTTTCTATGAGCTGTATTAGGCGAAGAACGATCGTTTTAGTGGTTTAGTGGCAAGTCCAACTTAAGTTTATGACATTTATTTCTCCAAGCGAGGATTTGTAACAATGACACAAATGGCAAGAAAACTATTGCTTTGGGATATTGACGGAACTTTGATGCTCTCTGGTGGAGCTGGTTTGTTTTTCCGTTGATTGAACTTTGTTTGATGATTGTAGGCGGTAGAGCGCTTGCGAAATCGCTTGCTAAGGTATTTAAGGTTACAATGACAAGCGACGGAGTAAAAATGGGCGGAAAAACAGGTGACGTCGTTGAAATCACTCCAATTCGTTAAAACAAGCGTAGATCCGATTATTTCAAGAGAGATTGTTAAAAAATACGGTTTTGAAGAAAATGTCATTGCAAAACTGCTTCCACAGGTTTGGAAAGTATTTCCAGAGTACACCCGGGAAGAGTTAAAGACATCCCGCATAACGATAATGCCAGGTACCAAGTTCAAACGAAGTAAAAAATCAAACAACTTTTTTCATATCAAAAAAATAAGAAGTTGATTGTTTTTGTGTTCAGGAACAAAAGAGATCCTAGCAGAGATGGACAAGCGTCCAGATGTAATCCAGGCATGCCATACTAAAGATCAAGCAATGTAGACGTCTCTTATACATTACAGGGTCTTGTAACTGGGAACTTGGAATCAACTGGAAAGTTGAAGCTTGAAGCAGGAGGATTTGATTTGTCATTGTTTAAAACAGGAGGTGGGTTGAACTCAAACAGCAAGGTCTTATTCCGAAATCTCTGTATTGACATTAATTGAGGTTACGGTAGTGACAGTGGTGATAGAAATGATCTTCCAAGAATAGCTATAGAACGTACTGAAAAAAGTTTTTCATGTACTTTTGATAGAAGTAATGTTTGGATCATTGGAGATACTCTAAGGTACTTGTTATACCAGCGAATATGTACATATGTTCCTGTTTATCAATGCTACTATAGGGACATCGAATGTGCAAAGAAGAATGGAATTAAGGTGATTGATTACCGTTCATTCAATTTTTTTAATAGACTAATATTATGTTGTAGGTATTAGCAGTAGGTACTGGTTCCGGAAAGATGGAAGAGCTTAAAAAACAGAATCCAGATGCCATAATGGAAGATCTGTCTGATGTTAAAGCTGTAATTGAGCTACTTACAAAGTAAAATACAACAGCAAAATTTCTTTTTCTTGACATCAATACAAAAACTGTTACAGTTTATTCGTTTTGCCATTACTCTATAAGAGTACACACATTGAAATCAATGTACGATTCGATTTGAAGTAGTCAAAAACAAGTTCTTTCGTAGTGACAGGAGTTAGAGAATGTTGTGTAGTCCCGGCCTGAACAATTGTAAAAAATACATATGTACTTATGTCAGACGTACTGAATATACCCTGCACCCATATACGTCATGTTCTGTTGCTATCAGACTTCCTAATGGTTGATCCCCTGATTTATATAAAACTGCATTTGCTGCAAATAATTGTCTGTGCACTTGATTGTCCTGAAGAAAGTAAAATAACAGTGAGGCAACAAACCTACTTACACCAAGATGCTTATTAATATCTTGTACAGTGTCAACGCATGCTATATGAGTAACGTTCTCCATAAATGAGGTACCTCGAAACAACGCTTAGCATGGGTATACGCTATTTACTTACCAATGTCTCTAAGTAAATTCAATACTATTACTCCTCCATAACTAGATAAAAATAAATAACACAAACAACGTTACAATGCCATTATACCTGAACGCCAAGATTATAACCTTGCCTTTAAATTGTGCAACGTGCTTCTCCCAAAGGTCACGTGCGTGCGTTAAATAAACTCTAATTTTGGTTACAATTAAAAACATTGTAGTTATTTAATCACGTGTTCCTAGCATCATTCTTATAATGGTCTAAATTAGGATTCAACACAAGCATCTCGTATTTCTCTGCGTGTGCTCTCTGTATATGTGGTAGCATCGAACCTTTATTCAAACCACCATTGACCGCGTCATACACAGAGAAAATACCAGCTCTAGGAGTCAATGAGACAAATTCAAACTAGTTACTTCGCAACCCATGACCAGCTCCTCTAAAAATAACCAATAAAGTCATAGATGTTGTGTCAATGTCTTCTACACTCGTTGACAGGCTTTTGCTGATATAATAAGGCTCAAGAGAAGTAGTAGAGTAGCCTTTACGAAAGGATACTTCTGAATTGGTAAAAACCGTTATTTTCATTGCTAGATGCTTCTGATGTACCTGGTGTTTTCACTGTAGGTATTGGATGCAGGTTATACGATTGTATCATTACTTCTTGTATGTGAGCCGATATTAGAGCTAGTTTTATTTTAGAAGGGTTCTAATACACCTCTACTAACATATTATTTGATTGTACTGTTGTTTAGTCCCTTTGGTAAATTCCTCATTAGTACGTCGATGCCGTAGCTCTCCAGCGTCATTAAAAGCGTATCCCAGCGATAGTAACTCAGCTTCGCTGGATGTCATCAACGCAGAAGGTTTAACTAAGCTTGTCTTTCACAGAAGCATCGTTCCTGTCTTTTCAACGCTTAAGCGTTTCCAATACCCCACTCGCAATCAATCATACAGCCTTCGATGACGGACGCCAAACCTCTTGTTACCAGAGTTGATTACTTTGATGAAAATGAAGAAATACAGCCAATGGAGCCTGTTACGCACGCACCAACTGTTAATGGTACGCCTAACAAATAAAACAAAGTACATTTTCTTTTACAATCTTGTAATGTGCCAATCCAACTTTCCACGCTCTGATATTACAATTAGATGGTTTCGTGAAGGGAACAGTAAGAAAATACGTTGCAAATAAAAACAGAACAGGCTTATTACTCATTCTGTCCTCTTTGTGTAGTTTAGGTACGTGAGGCGCTTATAGACGCATGAAGAACGATTTTATCACCAACCGGCAAACAACGCATTTTCTATCACCGGCGCCACGCAAACCACGCTAACTTCATACTAGGCTTGGTATTCGTTGGATTTTTCGGCTTGTTTAAACTGACGCTTGATATTGTTTATTTTATAGTGTGCTTATACGTCGCGTACGCATACCAATACGCTAATTTAAATCTCACTCAGATTTTAAAGCGGTTCTGGTGTCGGGCTCTTCGTAGCGATAGTACCAATCCCTGTATGGCACCGTATGGCACTTGAATGGTTCCCTTTCTTACACACGTATCACGGTAGAGGTTTATACTTGGTATTGTACGTACATTCTTATCAGAGATAAAGCCATGAAAAATACTCTGGCACGCTATGAATGCCTCTATTATTGAGAAAAGATTTTGACATGTGCTTGTTTGAAAAAGTTGATATGAAAATAGTTTCGGTGCTTTGGCGATTGGTATTGGCCTCGTAGGCAAGATTTGTGGCATCTTAGCTATGTGTGCAGGTATATTGCATGTTTTACTTGCTATGTGGTTCCCTGACACACTAGACGCGGTACGTATCTCGCTTTTATTTCTTATTCAATAAAATTTTCACCAAAAAGTGTCTAACTCAAAGCGCTTTCAAACTGTTTTCTAATCCACCTGTAGGCTCCAGGCGACGCAGGTAAAATAATAGGAAATAAACTCATTGGGCCATTTAGTTTTCTCGCCTAAATCCTCACTTTGACTGCCGTCTTCTGACATTGTATTAGGTTCCATTGTAGGAAGCGCTTTTGGATCTATTCTAAGTCGAGGTGCTGCTGCCACGGCAGAACAAGCCTTTAAAGAAACACAACCTACAGAAATCGTTTAAAAATCGCTCGCGCATTTAGTAGAGCTACACTTGGTGTAGTATGTAAATAGCTGACATTCTTTTGACACGTAAATAAAATACCCAAGTTTTCGGTACTTTTTTTTCTCGCCTGAAAGACTCGCTTTGAAAATCATAATTGCCAAGCATTACAGCTATACAACACAGCACAAATGATACTTGTTAAAAAACCAGGAAGCTAGCTTACTACTACTTTAAACCATCTAAACGATGAGGTGCGACTCTTTTCCTTCAATAAAACCATCTACGCTTCCTATCGATGATGTCAAATTGCGATACGAGTGGTAGCACCCTGGATGATTGAACCCACCCACATAGGGTGGCTACCGCGGGAAGATATAACCGTTACACTCTGAGGCTCAAAAAAGAGCAAAAACTTTCGCATCTTGCTTTTTTCTCTCTACAAAAACTCATCGAACATAGTTAAACTGATACAAACTGCACGAAGAAGCACTCCTTCACACTCTACGCTCAAAAGCGAACTTATGGTACGATTTTTTTTGTTTTTATCTCGACTTTTTCCTTCATTTTGCTTTCAATGCCTTTGCATCGTGCGGTATTAGTTGACTCTATCATCTCTTCCGTTTTTTTAAATACAAACTTAAACGAGGCTAAATCAACGGCACTTGTGCGACGTTCTTGCTCTATTAGAGGGGCTTGATCTATTACTTACTTGCGCTACATTTTCAAACAAAAATCAACAAAATTTTGACAGTCTGTTCCCTTTACTCACATCGCGTTAAGGTTCATCAGTGATAATACTGAATACCTGAGAATCAAGTACAAATCGCGCGCGTAGACGCACTTGCCACACATTTAACACTTCGGTACGTGTTATCTCTTCGCTTGATTTCACCAAAAAATTATTTCAAAAAAACCCGTCCTGTGATGAGTTAAATTCTCTAAGCTTTGATTTACTGATGTATGAGTTCCGCACTGAGGACAGTAATTAAATTAGTTTTTAATACTTTAGAAAATTTCTTATGATAGACGCTTATACCGTTTATAGATATCGCTCGAGACACATGGACTACACCAAATAACTACCGAGTAGACGAAGACAGCAATAATATTGTGACTCTAAAACAAAACTGAAATAAAACTTATTTATCTACCTTATTGTTGTTTACTCAGTCTTCGATGCTGCCTTGTTTTATTTACGAATATTGGTGGTCGAGGGTTATGAAGGCACAGTCATTCGGCTTGAAGCAGCTGTTTTCCTTGTAAGTGAGCACCGTCTTGAAAAGGAAAGCGAACTCCGTTTGAAAGTCCGTTGCAAAGAAACCTACCAACTATTTGACCGAGTATTCTAATCATTGTTTTTATGCGTCTACTCGCTTCCAGGATTTTCTTGAAACACGTAAACACAAGCTGGGAAAATACAGTTTTCCCTGCTCAAAGTACTATCTTCTTCGGCAGTACTAGATCAGACCCAGTCGTCAGAAAATCCGGTTTGAGTTGGGAGAAGTTGGCTCAACCACCAAGAACGTACCTCTCGTTTCTACCATTTTCGTACAGCCTACTGTAATAGGCAGTACTACAGAGCTTTAGTACTGCAAAAGGAAACTCGATATCATACAACAAAACAGCGAAACCTCGCTATTTATATTGGAGGGTAGCAAACGATGCTGTACAGGCGTAACAATAATCCAATTACTCCGATGCTGCAACCAATATGAAGTATGATGCGATACTTCCCGATTAAGACAAAATTCGCGGACAAGCTTTTGTAGAGTAGCAAGCGAACCTTTAAAGGCGTTCATTATGTTGTCAAACAATGGGACAAGTAACACAACTGACCCTGTAGATAATGGAGAGGGTTTATCAGCTACTCAAAGCACGATTGTAGATTCATTGGTTATCGTATTGGCGTTGGCGTCGATAGTGTCCCAGTTGTTTATTCTAAGCAATTATACTTTCTTCCCTAGACTTCGCTCAGCAATAAGCAAGTTAGTTGCTGTTATGGCCGTAGGCAATCTAGTATTCTCGTTAGCGTTGGTACGTTGTTTTAACTGTTGTTCAGAAAGAAATAGACAAAACTCTTTCTGTCTAAACGCGAATAAGCCGTCAAAACAATGACAAGCCGTTCTATCTAACTTTACTCCTGTAGCTCGTTGGTTTGCCAATATTTGAAAACGGAACACAAGAGAGTACCACTAGATGCGTAGTACAAGTACGAAATTGTTTAAACATACTCAAATAGTGTGAACGTAATTGTTTTTTTTTTGCGTAATCTTTTCAAAAACGCTTTGATTACATTTTTACGGAGTTATACGAGTTGTTAAATTACGTCGTAGGGCGTTTTTGTGCAAGGTGGTGGTATACAAGGAGGAATTTGGCCCGCTTTCATCGCTATCGCACTGTACATTCTCGTTACAAGGTAAATTTCGTTTTGATTATTTTTTTCACATTAGCGGAGAAAATATTTGGTTCTGACAAGTTTTGGATTTTAGAGGCAAATCAGCTACAAGACAAGCAGTAACGATATTGATTATTATCGGATATACTATAGTGCTAATAGACACAGCGTTTCCAATATTTTTTACGTTATACGGACCAGCTGGGCAATGGTATAATATTTTTTATTGTTTGAATTTTTTTTTTGACATGAAGTTGTCCACATGATTTCTGACCTTCTCTTTTTAAAGGTGTTGGGTTAATGAAGACCTTGGTGGTAACTACAGGATGATATTTTATTATATCCAAGTTTGGATTATGTGGATAGTATGTATTGTAATGTACGTAAAAAGTCCGTATCGGGCTGTTTTTCCGGTTTTTTCTGTTTGACTTTTAAAAAACAACATTGTGTACTATTATGATGACACAACGACGGTCTTCTTAAGTACCTTGAAGAGGAAACTCAAACCCAACAAAATACTGATTATTTTTCTGAAATAAGCAATTTTCAAGCCAAAAAGACTTCGTAGCACTGATTCTCGTTTTAGGTATATTTTGACTTCAAGGTATTATAAATCACTATCTATTGAGAAAGGAGGAAAAGAATATACTATTAAAAAACGTGCTGTACGTATTTGACAAAGCATAGGAAAAGCAGTCGTTCTAACCTTTTTCATTGTAGTTGCAAAAATTTGTTTACTATCCAGTAATGTTTGTTGTTGTCTTTATTGGTCCTTCACTATTTCGTGTGTGGACCATAATAGAGCCTAAACCTGCGAGAACACGACTCTTCCTCTTGGTAATGTTTCATCACTTTACTCTAGCCGGCATGGGCACCTTAAACGCAATAAGTAAGAAACATTTTTTGGTGTTATTCGCCTAGTATTGTTTGTATATCTAATTCTTTGTACAGTATACGGGCTTAATGAAAGCGTATTAAGAGAGTGGAAACACGCCTATGGCAAGCATTCAATGAGATCAACAGTTATTATAAGTGGTATTGACGGCACAAAAGTACATGACTCAACAGTGCTTGAAACTACAACAAAAAAATTTATGTACGGTTCTTCAGAAGAAGGTGAAGAAGTAGTTGCCTCCATTGAAGAGGAAGATGAAGAATCTAGCGTTGAAACAAGTGATGAAGATTCGTTTAAACCAGAGACACTAGATACAGGGGATGCATCAGTGGACGTTGCTGTGAGCATTGATACAACGTTTGCTTAGATTTTGAAAATAAGTTTTTTTGAAAAACTTTCGTCGATTAGTTGTACAACCTTCTATAACAAGAAAATATGTAAATACTTTATGAATTGGTTTAACAAAAACCAACTGAAAGAAATTGTGAAATAAAGAAGTTGAAAAAAAAAAAAACAACTGTAAAAAGCGCGGAAGAAGAAATGGTTGTGTTATCCATTTATTTTCCATATTTTTTTTAGAAGTTGTAGTAGTTAGCCCTCCGTAATGATTGAATGTTTGATGTGTTGGGACTACCTCTTTTAACTTCATACCTTCCGAAATAGGGTTGTGGCAACTACTCGCACTCTATGATTGCTATTCGTGTTAGATACTCTGTTTGCTTTCCGTGGCTGTTTTTTGATTGGAATATGTTCATGTTGCCTTATTATATCTTTATTAGGTCCAATAGGGTGTAACGGAATTACTTGTACAGTTGTTGGCATTTTTATCTTCTACAAAAAGTGCCACGCGCGAAAAACCCGAACTTTGCGGAATTTCATGAATTTTCGTACAAATATAAGCACAAAGACAGCTACTCGATCTTTTAGTCTACGTTTCGAGTATTAACAGAATACATTGAAATCAGTAGAGCACTTTTTGTCATATTTAGAGATTTAAAACTGCATCTTCGTGTTGCACAGTTTGTTTTTTGTCGAAATGTGATTATGGCTTATTATTTGTTTAAAGTAATACGTGAAGCATGCCTTCGTTCTTATCTCAGTATTTTCATGTTTTTGTAGAGTCTGCCAACATCAGAGCTTTTCGCTTTTCCGAAAGAATAGTACGACGAAAACCTAGTCGAACTAGGTCAAAAATTGCGCCACACAACTGTTGTGAATCTCGATGTTTCCCGAGAATTATTGCTTGAGAGACATCATGGTATCCTAATGAGAGTGCAGGCTAAAACTCAACAAAATTTCTCCATCACTGTCAATGATACTTGTTTTCACCTAACAACAAGTAACCTAAGTGCAAGCGTTATTTTGTACATCTCGAACAAAAAGTCAACAGTTGGTATTTAGTATCTATGATTTGGCCTATGAACTTACCTACAACAACACCACAAGTGTTATCCAAGTAATTGAAGCGGCCTTTTTGGTCTGGCAAGTTGTTTAAGAGACCAATTTTGGACACTTAATATTAGTTTGTAAACAGAGTCTCATGTTTGTGGGACTGACAGAATTGCAAAAAAAAAGGTTGTTTATTGGTTTAAAGCATACAAGTGCACATACTTCCACGATAACTAACATGAACGCTTTCTGGTCTACTATGAAAGAAAGCACAGTACCATGCCGATGTATCACAGTTGATAACACCATGGCTTGTATACTCACACGAAAAGGTCACACAGCTACAAAAAAGAAATGAGTTACAAAGTTTGTTACGAAATTGTTCGTCACATACTTGCAAGAACCATCTTCTTCAATATGTGGTGATAAACATAGGAAATCATCTTCTGGTTGTTGTACTAGAAGTTTATGAAGTATTTTTTCTCCTAGATCTCCACTAGCACGTGATCTCGGGATGATTTCAATGTAAACCTAAAAAAGTTGTAAGGCTTAAGACTTAAGTTCAACACTTACTTCTCCTTCAAGAGGTTCAAAAACGAAAGACTCATAAGGTGCAGAGTCATCTACATTAAATCCTCTAGAGTAAAGTCAATGCGTTTATTTCTGAAAGTCGCTTATGGCCGTACGCTGAGCGTTCTGTGAGTACCAACATAAAAATCTCCACATCGTTATTTTGAGTTGTTGCTTCCAACCTGTACGCCAAGTTTGGTGCGAATTCAATCTCGGTATAAGGCTGGCTAAGATCTAATACGGCTACAACTGAACCATCAGTACTATCTATTAGAGTCAACCCAGTGACATCGAAGCTAGGATTTGTAGGAGCCACAACTTTTGGAATCAACATGATTCCGAATGGATTCTCCCCAGTTTCTACAACTCTTGAAGTTCCTGCTGGTCCTCCAGTAGCTACATCAATATCTACAATCTCAACCTACAACAAACAGATAAATAAAAGCCAACAAGATCAAGCTGAGTGAGAGCTTACTTGAGTTCTAGCACCGCTGTATGTGATGAATATCTTTGACCCGTCTTGGCTGTACGCAAAGTTGTGTGGCCTTGGAACTTGTGTGTTGATGCTCATAAAATTCCCTGGATCATCTACAGGTAATGTTCTAGCAGCATCCACGCCGTCATTAGTAATTGAACCGACAGCAAGGAACTCGTTTTTAGGGTCTCCGAAAATTCCTTTAAGGAAGTTAAGTTTCTTTCTATTACACTTCATCGCACTTACCATGTACTCCAGGGTATTCCCACGAGCCGATTTCGTTCAAATCAAGATCAAAACGAGTTATTCTTCCAGGTACTTGACAAGGGGACCATAGATCTTGTGATAGAGTGTTACCTTGTTGATTATGAAATACGTGAGGATCACCGCAAGTCTCGACAACTCTCTATTATCCACGTGTTAGTTTGTGCATAGTAAACTTTTAATTAATTTGTAGTTAAAGCAGAGTATTCTCTCACTAATGGTTTAGCGTAGGAGCCTACTGGAGAGGCCCAAAACTCGAAAGGCAGTTTTTTTAAATGAACTTTTTGTAAAAAGAAGAAATCACCTACCAAGAGCTCAAAAGTGACTGTATCAAAACTAGCTATATACCCAGTTTCTCTGTTAATATCATCCTTTGCGAGCATGCTAGTATTAAGCGGCTTAGTAAACATGTAACATAAAAATACTCCACTCACCTTACGAACGCTATCCCTTGTACTGTCGATACGAGATCATGACATTTGAAGTCATCAGCAATGTTATTTGGAAGAATATTCATATCTATCACTTTTAACACCTCATAGCTATCCAGTTTTATAACACTCATAGTATTTGCAACGTCACTACACACCCTATAGACACAACGTTAAAAAACATATCGTGGATTTACGTGGATGAACATACCAAAGTTGTTTCCCATTCGAAAACATGTGAAAAATACCTTCGTCTATTTGTATCTACAGCGATGTATTAGCACTAGATTATTACCTTTTGTTATGATGTGATAAAATACCTCGGCTATTGGTTGTACACCAGGAGCTAGATCGGCAGTTTTGAAAGCGTATATTATGCTATGTCGTCTATCTCCAACCCAAGCTTGGTCATTTAAATTATCGAAAGAAAAGTACCTATTTTTACATTAAAATTAAAACGCAGAACAAGTAAAAAAACAAAACAATCACGTGGGTAATTTTAGACGAAAGTGAAAATATCTTTTTTGTTGAAAAAATTACTAACATTGGTTCAGAATCAGTCCCATTGATCTCTATGGTGACTATTTCCTCCGAAACATCGTCAATGATGCTAACAGTGCCATCGTTTCTGTTTGCTATGCCAGCGAATGCTCCTGGTCTGAATTCAATGGGAGACTCCTGGCATGTTGATAACTGTATCAACACGAGTATTGCTAGAACAATAGTAAGATAAGGTGACGCCATATCTGGGAGCAAAGATATTTGTTGTCGTCTCCGCAAAATGCCAGGGCAGGTGTGCACCGAAACCAGGGCGTCACTAAGTAGACTCAGATTACTGTAAGGAACTTTTTTTAGCAAGCATATTCCAACAGCGTCTTCATGTTTTTCACTGCATTTCAGAGATCTGAAGCAGAAAACGCATGGGATTCACATGAAAACACGTGCACAATTGAATGATCAAAAACTTGTAAACAAGGCATGGAGAATGGGCGTAAGAGTAAAGTTGTATTAAAGTAGTAACGAAAACTGTAAGGGTACCAAGGCCGGATATATTAAGTACAGAGTATTACAAAAACTACTGTTTTGCCAATGAAGCTTGCTAGGAATTTTGAAGGAGTTTTTTTATTAGTCAAAACGAAAGAAACATTTTATTTTGAAGCATGGTTTTATAGTATAGTACAAAGCCCAGTGTTATGAGATTTAAGCATTGTCTCTACACTTTTAAGTAATTGTGTTGTATTTGTTTCTCGTATTGCAATCGATTTAACTTGTTCATCATATTCTTTTTTTTGTTTTTCTTGTTGTACTCTTAATGCCTTTACCTCATCACGTGATGCTCTTACATCCATAGAAAGTAACTCAAGGGAAAGAGTGAGGCTGGTGATATCATTAGATAATCCCGGTGAAGTGGTAGCTTTCTGTTCAACTGGCCTACAACCAAACTTTAACAAAATTCATTTACGGTTGTTTTTCGTACTTTGGAGGTTTTGCTTTTTTTGGCTCGGTTGTTGGTTCAATTGGAGCAACATGTGTCGTAGATTCTCTGACGGGCGCATCATACTAATAGAGTGCATACTCATAGCTCCATCCCAATTCTCATAAATAACATTTCCAATTCGTACAGAACGAACAGGGAAGGCACAATCACGTGATTTCAGAATAGCCAGATACAGAGATTTTTTCTTCAAGTACAACTCTTGTACAAATCGTTCTACAAATATACATTAGATCTAGATAAACGAATACACGGTGTTGAATTCACCATTGCTATGGACATACCTCTATCAGACATCTTAATAGTTTCTATAAGTTCTAACTTTTGTGGAGGCTCATATTTTAGAATGACTTCGCTGTCAGCTGCAATCATACGCTGTTTCTTTGAGTTACCACCACCAAACGCTGCAAAAGCTCCAACAAGTTCACCTATGATAGGTACACTCGATATGTCATCAGCGCTATCTTTTGGTGATACTACGGGGTGTTTTCCAATAGTAATCTAAGACGCATTAGAGTAGAAACTGCTAAGTTGTAGCAATTTTTTATTATTAATTTACTTACCGATAGTTTGTCTTGTATGCCTTCTATGACTTCTGAGGGTTCATCGTTATCAATATCTAACTCAATATCGATACTGCGATAAACATTGACACATTTAGGATCACCACAGAACTTTCTAAACTCCCATTTGGTAAGAAGTGTTGGTTGTCGTACAGAGAAGCAAAGAGAAAATCCAAAGTCTAAAGACGAGTCAATGGCTGTGCTCACTGAGTTGACTTTGTACCTTTGTTCACACCGACTATATCACCTTGTAGAATAAGTTTTCGTGTGCGTAGTATCAATGGAGGCTTTTGGAACGTTGTTCCAATAAATGATAACGAGAACGTCGACAGTGTCTGTTGTTTGAGCTTTGGTGATTTTTTCTTCAAATCAGGAGAAAACGCATCCCAAAGTGTTCCATTCACTTCAGTTATTTCATTTGTTGTACAGTTGAACTTGAAGCTTAGGCATAATTCATCTTCAGATACAACTATTGGATTATCTTTTACACCTGTCAAGTGTTTAAGGCCTCCTTTAAAATCAAGAACAAGTGATCCTGATTCAACCAGTTGTTTAACCTAAACAAAGAACCTCATTAGCCTCATACCTCGTGAAGGTGAAATGATGGCAACCAACACGGTTACGCCAATAAAAGAAATACTACCACGTACTTGAGAAGAAAATACAATGCTAGGGAAGAAAGCTTTACTTGAGTGTAAATGTTGTAAACGTATTGGGAATTTCTCAAAATCGTCAATTTGTATGTCAGGTATTTCTGTTGGTTTATCAAACATACAAGGTGCACCATAAAACTCAAGCTCTTTTTTTTCGTTAACAAAGAGCATAGTGTTGATGAATTGAGGTATAGCTAAAGTTAAGGGTCAGGCGTAAAACATCTGAGATTAAAAAGAGAACATACGAAATTTTCCTCCTTTTTTTTGTGATTTTGTTTTGACATGAAGAACTTGTCCTTCAAGTTCCTTGTCGCCTTTGATCACCTTTGAAACTTTAAACTAAAGTAACGACTTAGCATTATATATAATTGTTTAATTCAAACCTCATAGTGTTGTGTATTGACTTGACGAAGACTTGGAAGCTCGTCTTTATCGATAACAGAGAAAACCTTGTCTAAGAACTCCTTTGTTTCTTTACAACATTTACCATTGTTGTAATCTTCAACGACTTCCGATCCAATCTTTCCACCATGCAACAATGCATGATGCATACAATTAATAGCATCAGCGGAACAAATACGGCGAGAATAATTGACACCATTAAGACGACCATTCATACAAGTCCATGAACCTTATTCGATAGATTAGGTTTTTGAAACAAATTCTCATTCATACCTGCGTAAAACTTGCCCATCCACTTACATCCAAAAGACTTATCATCTATCATAAGATTAGGATCCCCGCCTTTCTCTAGATACTAAGACGGTAATTAGTGCTAACTTTGGTTACTATGAAGCTACCTCTATCACTTTAGGAACATTGCACATTGTAAAATTAAGAACTGCTTTGGCTGTATCCGATGCACTCTCAGGTAATGGCTTGCTTATTTTATGACGAACATCCGCAACTTCTCTAGAAGGAGAATCCCCCAGTACTTCTTTTAGCTACAGCATGTTAAAAACGAGAAGGTTACTGCTCCTTGAAAAAATAGATACTTGGTCACGTGGCACTTTCCAAAAACAATCGAAAAGAAGGAAAGTGCACAATGGTTGAACTCAGTGAGGTAAAGACAACGTACCTTGGCGATTTGCTCTTGTGTAAGGCGACTTCGCGCTTTCTCAACTGTTTCATCGAAGTATGGTTGTAAGTACTGTCCTAAACTATTATTAAAGAAGTGTTAAATACTAAACGTAGGGTTTTTTAAACCTGAAAATACAGTTTCGGGTGTTTGAAGACAAAACGCATGAATTTTGTTTTAAGTTTGAACAAATACCCTAAAACGCTCCAAGAGCGTAGGGTTATGGGATTTTATACTCTAGATGTAATTTTAATGCTTTTGTTACAAAAACAACTAACCGACAATGATTGTCTCTACTGATGGTAAAACCGTTGTGAAGTGAACTGTTTCAACTGATGAAGGGCTACTGTTGGTATTTCCCATTATTGTTGCTTTTTATGGACGTATAAATGCTATTGATGCTGTCAACGCAACAACGATCCGTTAGTTGTGGTGTTTAAATGACAAAACTACAAAAACCAACACGAGACTTTGACTTAAACTATTTTACATAAGGCACTTTTTTTTTGATCATCAGCGTCACTTGCGATTGTTTTAAACTGCACAACAATATTAGGCAGGATGTCGTATCAATCTCTTTGTTGTAGCCTAATAATATTGTGAGGAAAACAAAAGACACAGTACGAACAAATAGTGGGATTTAAATTGTCATAACTTTTGCTGCAACAGAAAAAGTAATTAATATCTTTAGGGTTTGTACCTCTGCCATTATACGGCGTTTTTCTTCTCTGGATAGTGTAATATCCTCATAATCGTCTAGATCAATTTGGGCTTGATCACTGGATGATAAGCGATATCCTTGACCGCTGTATGCAACGTATCGTTCTTCTTGTTGAACATTAGCGCCTGTTGGCGTATCAGGGCGATCTTTGCCCGTTAAGCTATCTGGTAGCCAGCACTCAAATGCACCTAATAGAAGAGTATGTTAATAATTCAAATTTACAGCAGTGGGATTTGAGTAAAGTCATTTTTTCAAAGAGTTGAATATGACGTGTCAAAAGAAAAATGCAATGTGTCAAAAAACAATATTTGTTCCGGTTCGAAAATTTGGTGTTAAAACAACGTACCACCATACCATGCAAGTCTATTAACCCACCTTGGTAAACCTCTATTTATTAAACGTTTCAAAAACGCATCACAAAAGTGATTACAATTCCTACAAGACAAGAGGTGGTTAGCACTATTTTTTTTTAAGCTGCAGTAAAATTCTATTTCGAAAACTACGCCCATGGGGCTGTTGTCGTTGCAGTTTTTCTTTAAACAAGTGGTATACAATCAATAGAATATTGTCGTTAGCTCAACAAACACGAAGAGAGCGCTGTTGGTAACACAGGCGAAGAAAAAAATAAATTTGATTGGCGTCCTAAAATGGTAAAAGACTGCTGATTACGTACTTATGAAGCATGTTATAACGGCAACCAATAAAAGATTTACCCATATCAACAAGAATAGCTTTAATCTCCTCTTGTGTTTTGGAAGTTGTTCCCAAGTGTATATTCTCTCTATAATCATATTAGCTAACGCTATACAGTTTAAAACCCAACCTGAATATAGCCCCTATTATTAATGTTAGTATGAGGTAGTTTCGACGCTATTTAAAGTAAATACAAGCATACCTGGAGCAGTTTTTGGTGCTATATCGAATATACCAGGGAAGTTGTACTCGTGGTACCCAAAGCTTATTTCTGTAATCGCATTGGTTTTTTGATTAGTTATAAATAAATTGTACCTTTGCCGTTTATTTGTACACCACTACACGTTATTAGTTGTGAATAGGTTAGACACGCGCTTCGTTTTTACCTGTGGTAAATTCCAAACCCTATTGGGTTCATGTATTTATTGTGAGGCGACAGATCATAGACGTTTATTGATACCTGAATGCCTGCCATCGTTGAGTAATTTTAAAATAAAACATGGATGAATTAAGTCACCTCGGTATCAGTGACACGATGGAGGCCACAGGCCGTGAAGTCCCTGGCGATATTGATCAGGAAGAGTTTAGAACAGAATTCGTCAACAAAGGTGCGTGACGTTCATTTTGAGGCGTATTGTAATAATTTAGGTATACCTGCTGTTCTAAGGGGTTTAGCCAGCAATTGGCCTGCTACAAAATGGTACTAAAGCAATAAAATATTTTACAACACGGAATTAAAGTTTGAAGGACGCCAGAAGGACTTTCTTCGCGTGTTGGAGATACAGAGGTAACTTTGAATAATTTAGCGTACGTTTAAAGTATTTACCGTTATCTGTCAGTTTTGGGTGCGCAAGAAGGAAACAGAGGCATCCTATAAGGTTGGAACGGAGTATAAGGTACCGTACAAAGGCTAAAACTGCTTGCGAAGTTTTTTTTTATTGCCCTTGACTTCGGGAGTTGATTGTGTTCTTTAAGCTCTACCTGGAGCTCATTTATACCTAGATTGTAAAAATGAAGTTCTCAGACTATATCAAACGCTTATTGTCTGGCTCTAAAACAGCTTCCAAATACTACCTTGCTGTTCAAAATTTGAAGAGATTATATCCTGAATTACTTGAAGGTTTTTGATGTCACATCTCATCCTTACCCTTTATTTATTAAACATAACTAGACCTCGAGATTCCTTCATTTATTGGTAATTTACATGGAGGTACAACTAACAATTTCCGTCAACATGTCACGTGCAAAAAAATCTAGAAGCAGAACGCTATTTTTGTTTTTGACCTCTCATCATCGCCCACGTTTTTTGCTTAATTACTCATGTATTTTAACTAGGGCCATTTCTATGGATAGCACATGAAGGCCATTATGAATATTGTCATGTAGACCCAGATGATGGACTCTTAGTTCAGCTACACGGTTCGAAAACTATAAAACTGTATTCGTATGAAAAGTTTCATGTACGTTACTTGTCTGTCCACTACCTTTCATTCCACCATTAAGTTATTATTTAGGCAATGTATCCAAATAAGATGGGAAGTAAAGGAAGAACAATACAATCACAAGTAGATTGTGATAACCCAGACATAAAAAAATTCCCTTTGTTTAAAGATATGGCACCTGAAGTTCATCATCTTGAGCCTGGTAAGAAGGAGACGAACATACTATTACAAGCTTTTGATTGAAAAAAAACTAAATAACCTTAGGTGATGCATTATTCATTCCAGCTTTCTATTGGCATCAAGTAACTTCGGTAAGCTAAGAACTTTTTTTTTGTTTTTTTTTTCTTCTTTTTGTCATGACATGTCCTGTCAACTTGTGCAATATGTAAATGCTCCGTATGAATTTCAAAAGCACTACATATTTCTTTTGCATAGTGATAATATACATTGAAACAAGCCATAACTTGTTCGCTATTATTATTCTTCTTATTGTTTTTAGGACACTACTGCTATATCTGTAAATATGTTTTTTGGTTCTAGCGGTAAAGGTAATTTTGTAAAACACTTACTTGATACACGATGTGAATCCCTGGTCTACTGGTTACTCAATGTAATTGAACAAAACAAAACGTACTGGTTTTTTTGTGCAGTTAGTTTATCAAAGTAATTGTTCTTTTAGATACCCTTCTTGGAATCAGACTCTATTACCAAACTTAGAAAGGTACACAGTTATTTGATTTATCTTGATTGTTAAAATTTTTTGTTACCCCTAACCGGCTACAGTAGTTGCAACTTTACAGGGTTTTTTTTTCCTCTTTTTTTCTTCTTTTTTGTTTTGTCTTTGTTTTGTGTTCTGTGCGTTGCTGTGTTGATTAATATCTTCATTTAGTGCCATATCTCAATTCTTTCGCCGTCAGTACAAAGAAGAGATAACAAAAGAACAAGAAGCTTACTTTGTAAAACGTGTCTTATCACATTGTAATTTAGAAAAAGTACCAAGGGATCCAGAAGCACCAGAGAGAAGAAACCCACCACACCTTAAAATTAGAGGTTTATTGTGGCGCAAATAATTAAGTAACACCATATTTTTTAAAATTCAACAGACACAAACTAAAATGTACTGTTGTCAAAAAAGTACTTAATTTCTACTTACAAATTTTTGCTTGGCTTGTTGCTTGTAAGATATGCACAATGGGGGCTTAATTGTACTGAACTTGTATCAGCCCTTAGTGAGGCAAGCAATAAATATTACACGCCAGCTACCACTCTGATCCATACTGCGTACATTATAACATAAACTTTACCTCAAACCGTTGCAAACGGATAAAAAAAAAAATGGCGAATTCCACTTTGCTTAACAAAGAAACGTTATGTCATTTTACATTGCATAGAGAAGAATACAATATTTATTTTTCGCTTTTCTTGCCTTTACAAACTAAGTGATTGACTCTGTTTCTTCCCATCCTTAAAGACTCTTTCATATTTCAAGTTACCATAGCTATCCCACAGTTTAAACACTCCATTCTTTAAACCACGTTTCATATATCCTTGTTCCTTTAGTGTCCCGTTCCTATACCATCTTTGGTACTCTCCATCCAATACACCATTCTTTGTATTACTCTTCTCTCTAATAACTCCATTATAATGCCATAGTGTTCTCTCACCCTCTAGAACGCCGTTTTTGAAGTATCTCAGTTCGCGTAGTTGCCCGTTTTTAAACCAAATCTTATGTGGACCGTCTTCCTTGTCATTATGATAGCGTCTTTGACTGAATCCGTGTATGAATGGTACGTACCTGACGAAACGGCCGTGTTTTTCCAAATTGTCGTTATATCTACTTGTAATAGCTGTTTGAACGCATAGCGTAGGCCAACGTGCGTATGTCTCTTTTGTCATTGTAAATATTGCATAATGAAGTTCTAAAGGCAGAGAAAGGAAAGGACATGTTTGAGTACACCTTTCTCTAGGAGATACGCTCATTTCTTGGTTATTTTTCTTTATAGCTTTCTTAGCAAGGCAACTATCTAATCCCTTGAGTAAGAGAGCTATGTACGTTATGTTTTTCAACGCTTCTAGTTCTGTGTGACTGAGTCGTAGCGTTTCTAAGTTTAACTCCAACAGATTTTTTTTTCGAAACCAGAAAAAAAGCACGTGATAAATTTAAAAACTTTCAAACCTGACAAACCGGTTTTTTTATAGCTTCTTGTTTCGTAAAGGCTCAAGCAAGGATTATTGTTGTATTAATTACCCGAATAATAAAGGCCGCGAATTTTGTACCCCGTAACACCAAAAAAGCTGTGTGACGCTGTTGTGTGCATTGACGCGTGATTCCTACAAGCTTGTTTTTAGTTTGTCAGTTCTGTGTATCGCTCTAACACTTTTGCACTTTCATCAATTAAGAATAAAATACTTCACAAGTAATATCTACGCTTCTAGTCCAAATTAAAGACTGTGCACTGTAGACAAAATAAAGCGAAGCATTTTATAATTGTGCATTCTATTCTAAATGGCTGTTTATATAAAAATTAAGTCCAGGTAGGTAACATGTTTAAGAATAAAAGTAATAGATTGCTACATGTAGTTGTCGATAGATATTTCGTAACAATCAAAGTTGACGCTTAGTGAAACGTGCTCCTTAACAAAAAAAGAAAAAGTACAAAAAAACTTCTCATTATTACCACAAATGACGCAACCACATTGTAACTATACCGTCTCTTCAATTCTCCTAGTATTCTTGTTTGTTTTCCCAGTTACAAGCGAAATGCTCTTCAATAGGGCACTACCAGTATCTAATCTAAATGATGGTACGTCTTTTAAGCAAAATACTGCGCACGTGAAGAATTCTGAAGCACTAACAAGATTCTGCTTTTCTCTCATCAATTTTAACCATAACACTGTGACTTGTAGGTCCCAAGCGTAGTAATTGGGCAACGTTACCACTAAGTCTTCAGAATGGGACAAGTATTGGGATGATTGGAGACAACTTAGTTCTGCCTGAAACGACTAAATCATGGCGTATAGAATCAATAAGATTGTGGGCAACCGATAGCGAAAAATCAGATGACTTATCCAACGTCTTCGAAAAGTGAGTCAAAAAATAAGAAAACGCAAGACAAAGCAACAATGCTTTTTAACAACATGACCTATCACGTCATAGTTTTTTTTCCTCTTTTTTTATTCGAAAAACACAATTCGCTCTAAGTTCCTACATAGAATAACCTTATACTTTGGCAACGCTACTAGTGTTATACCTATCCTAACGTCGTCTAATTTCAACGATACTATCAAAGCAACACCTGTAACGTACCCAAACACATCAGTCTCTTATTTTAGTACTCTGACTGGACTACAAAAACTTTGGCAACTTGATTGGGATTTATCCTCACTTAATTTCACTCAAAAATCTGGGGAGTACTACTTTGCTATACATGCTGAACCACAGACATCAAGTCCTAGAGCACAATTAAGTTTACATGGTTCGATAGCAAATTTCAGTGGGGACGTCGTTCAAGAAAGCATGGACAGAGAAGTAACTACTTTTGAACTTCCTAGTGGTGACTTTCGATCACGTATTGAGATTCAAGGTGGTATTGACTTAAACGTTCAGATATTTGGTTATGGCACGTGCACTTGTTCAGAATATTTCTAACTTTTCAATAGAAATAGACGAGAAGTGTGAAATTGATATATCAGGCTTCTCATGTGATTCAGGAGAGTGGTCGCCGATTAAGCCCGTTATTGTTTTTCATAACACAACTGTTATACTTGGTACTTTTGTTCTTCCTTTAAGAAGTCGCTGACGTTTTATTGTTTCTTAGGAGACCTTAATGCAACAAATAAGACTCTTGTTTTTGATGGACAAGTAATTGTGGAAGTTCATGGTTGTTTACTATTAGACAACGGCACTGTTATTGATGTTCTAAATGCCGAAAATGGGTAAGTTTTTTTTTTTAAATCACAAATGGCGTACCTTCCTAACTCTCTATAGCACGCGTCTATCATGGGTAGATGAAAAATGTATACCAGTGAATGATTTTGTAGTAATTAAAGACTCGGATGAATGTGTCCAACAGAGTTTAGAAAACGACGGTACACATTTTTTTCCTTGGTTTTTGCTGAAATCTTTTTTTTCTTTTACCTTTTTTCTTATCCTTATTTAGGACAATCTGTCATTTATGTGTTACGAGAAAAGTCTTGTGGTTCTTCAAAAGATGATGATATACTCATAGCAGTCATTAGCTCTGTTTTTGTAGGCATAGCAATCAGTATAATCTTGGTAGTGTTGATAATGTTTGTGTTCAAAGTAAAGTGCTTTTCCAATATGACAATGCCATACAGGGAGACACGTGCATCTCCAATGAGCGATGGTAATAATCGCAGAGATGTCGAGATGATGAGTAGTGGAAGTACTAGAGTAGAACTTGCATCAGGACAATAAGAAGTCACAAAATAATAAAACTGCATTTTTTTGTAGCAGTTGCTTAAAATTGCTGTATTTAATTATGTCGACGTTACTAGCCTTATTTGGACAATGAACTTACATGGCACGAGCGTCTCTCTACGTTCTTGTTTAATTATTATTGGTTTATAACCTAACAATGATAGTTCTACTGCACCTCCGGCTGAAGCTACACTAACACTTCAGAGCCAGCTGGTTTGATAAACCTTTCTAGACCTGCAATCATAGCATGGTCTGTACCACTAATGAAGTACATTTGCGACAATATAAGGGTGTGCAGGTTTACAGTTGTACTAAAAGCAGTCAAGACCACAATAGTAGTTGTGGAACGCGGATTGGGATGCTTAAAAAGCACAAATGTTAGCGTGGAAGAAAGAAGAGCAAGAACATACTGAGAGACTATAAAAAACACTATTTGAGGCGATTTTGAAAGAAAGATTATCCAAGAATGTACTAAAACAACTCAATCCAAGGAAGAGTAAGCTTTTGTTAGCGTATAATAAGAAGGTACGTGCGTATAGCGCAACTATGTTCAACTGACGTTTATTTACAACTAAAAGCTGTTTAAAGCGCCCAAACCATCTCCTGATGGACCTACAGTACGAAAGGCAAACTGAGATTCTACAACTTTTTTGTTTGCAATCCAATAAAAATTACAACTAGTGCAAAAGCTGTCAAAACTGCCATATAAAACCTGGCAGCCCGTAGTCAGTAATTCTAATTCTTAATTGGGAGAAATGATCGAGACAAAACCAAATGTTATCAGAATTCATTAATAACACACTCTACGCCGTGTGAAGTAATACTCGTCCTTTTAAATACAGTTTCAACAACTTACTTTGGTTTGATTTGTTATCGGGGAAGGTAACGCCGACGCCTGGAGTTTGTTTTTCTCGTTGTTTTAACCTGCAACAAAAGTTCTGAAATTACGAAAACAATTGCTTGTGTTGGTCAATTACAAGCGGTTAAGGCCGTGTTTGACTTGCCTATTATACAAACAAAGTAATAAGAAGTCCTATCGCAACCCACAAGCCTTATTTCAGTTTGGGTTTACAAAAATTGATGTGTAGACGGGGCGCTAAACTAATACTCTAAATGAGCTCTAAACGCTCAAGCCCGTCGCGTAGGGGCGTAGAACGTTCAAAAGGAAAAGCCCGTGAACGCAACGGAAGGGACAAACAGAAACGAAGCCACCAAAAGTGTGTATAACGTACTAAAAGGAATGCAACTAAAGCGTTGTAGGTCGAATTCAGTTATAACGTCACCTGTGAGATTTATATCAAAAGAGGAGCTAATATTAACTAAGGTTCCACTTCGTAAGAGCAGAAGCACTGAAAGTTTAGGCGGTAAGGGAGTTGACACTATTTTCTTTGTATGACGCCATAATCAGGATTATCAATGACGAACAATGCATCGACGCCTAACCTTCTATCGTTGAATAATAACCAAGACATTAACGAGCCAGACAGCGACGAAAATAGCAATACTTTTAGCAACTTGGTCAAATTAGCTCACGATAATGAATCTGTTCTTGAAGAAGGAAATGGAGGCTCGTTTGTATGATTTACTCAGTTGTTTTAATTTCTTTTGTGTTTTATGAGAATTTGGGAAAAGTTTTGCTCTTTTTTGCCTTCAAATCGTAAAACTGAACTAAAACTTCTACTTAGATTAACTGGAAGCACGAAGAACTTAAGCTAAAAAAGCGAGCTGCAGTAAAGCGTGTAGTGCGTAATAAGTCACGTGCTAGTCCTAGTGTACCTGTAGTAGATATGGTAGCACTAAAGAAACGGCAAAGTGTTCGACCAGCGCCAATGCTATCAACTAGGTATGAGTTATGAATTGATTTTTCAATGCTCTCTTCTCACAATTGCTGTTCCTCGTACAATGTCCTTACGGTCTTTTAGTGATAGTAGACTTGCTGTAGAACACAAAAAGAGGCTTCGAATGCAGGCTATAGAGTTGGTAGATGAAGTCCAACACAAGGAATCTACAAAAAAACGAGTGAGGCTTTCTAGGACTCCAACACCTTCAAATATAAAAATCAACGCGTCAAAAGAAGATGCTGAACCTATTAGTGTAAGTAGAATGGTTTTGGTGACTTTAATTTCATTAACGGGTTTTTTTTAAAGCCACCAAGACTTAAAGGTGAGAAAGCTTTCAAAGATCGTATTATAGATTCTACAGTGCGTATATAGATGCTCGCATACAATGTTAATGTTATACACAGGAAACTTACGCTGCTGGACATACTCCTAGACGTAAATCGTCACCAAAAGTGAAGAGCAAAAAAAGATCCACGCCAGTAGATTCAATAACATCGTCATTTAGTGCGAACTTGAGTGCCTCACTACCAAACATTCCACGCAGTGTTACGTTCCGTCTACTTGATAGAGCAAATAGGTGGTATGAATGAGATTATGATTGTCGTGTGAAGGGTCTAATTAATGTTAGGAATAACGGAACTGTTCCAAGAACTCATGAAGTTCAACTATCTGAGTTGACAAATGGCACAATGAGAAAAGCGAGGCGACGACTGAGTGTTGTTATTCTTGTACGTTTCTTTACTATTGTAACGATGATTTGTTTATGTGGGTTGATAGGGTGGTGGGTTTGCTGGTATTACTGTTGCTAAGGCACTTGAGGATAAGAAAGGATTTGATGTTACTTTAATTGATTGTAAAAGTTACTTTGAGAGTGTTCCAGCGCTTTTAAAAATTCTTACAATGCCTGGTATTCAGGAGGCTGTTGGTTGGGCTACAAAGAATACAATGCCTTATGCAAAGATTCTTAGTAATACCAAGTGTATAGAAAGCGTTATACGGCAGGTTACACCTAAAACAGTAATCCTTAATGACAATACGATTTTTTTTGATGTGTTGGTCACGTGTACAGGCACTATATACCCCACACGTCAGGGTATGTCTTTGATTTACAAATAATCTTATTGTAATTTTGACACAAGATTTATAGGATCTCTTTTGACTTCAAAGGATATCAACATTGATAACCTTGACTTGAAGGATGCAGATAATGTATTGATTATTGGAGGTTTGTCTCTTTTTTTCTTCACGTTTATGAGAATGAAATTAATTAATGTGGTTTATAGGTGGTCCAGTTGGTGTTGAGACTTGTGGTGAAGTAGTAGACAAGTACCCAACAAAGAACATTGTTTTGGCAACGTCTGGAGGTACATGACGATTTTCTTTTATTTTTTTATTTTCATTTGAAGCAAATAACGACGTCCTTAGGTACTATACTTCCGAGATTCCCTAAATCAGTACAAAAATGTATGCGCAATATCATTAAATCTCATGGTGTTACAATACTCCACTATGAGGAAGTATTGTACAATCAAGATACTTGTGAGCATGTTGCTGCTTTCTCAGGTAATATTTTTTTTGCTTTAGATGTAGTCGCTGCTTGCGCTCACGTGCTTATTAGGTATGACTTTTGATAAAGATTGGTTCGTTTGGGAATCTACTGGTGGACTATCTTCGAGTAGTTTCCTGACTAAGCACTATGAAGACTTTCTTATACCTTCGTCACGAACTATTCAAGTAAATACAAACGTTTTTTATTGCATATTTATTTTTTTAGGTTAATGAGTATTTGCAATTCACATCGTACAAGGGTGAAGTTTTACCCAATTTTTTTGCGGCTGGAGATATTGCGAATACACGTGAGGAGAAGTTAGCGGAGAGTGCTATAAAGCAAGGTAACTCAGTCCTTTTTTTTTGAATTTTATGTGTGTTTTTCTTTTAAGAAAATTGTGAATTGGGGTATGACTCTGAACCTCTATATTGTATAATATTTCTTTTCAGGATTGTAGATTTATTATTTCTTACTTTGTGTAGGCGAAGTTGTAGCACAAAATATTGTAAACACGTGCAAGGACAAACCAATGAAAAAATATAAATCAACACCAAAGATTATAACACTTTCATTTGGTTCTCAAAATGGAGTTGTATTTGAGGGCGATAAGATTATTAGTAAAGGTAAGTAAAATTACATTTCTCTTTAAACAAGTGGGGAGAATGAAACGTCCTTCGTGTTTAACTGATTTTGAAAAAAGGTATTTTGGCAGCTAGAGCAAAACAAACTTCACTTGGAATGATGATGAGGCGATGTACGTTCAACTATCAGTTACTTTGATATTGCTAGTTTTTCTTATGCTTATTTTATCATTATAGGTGCTAGTAGCTCTAAACCAAAGGCATCAGTGGAGAATAAACGAGATGTTAACCATTTGGTTGAAAAACATCCACACAAGATTCTTATTTTTAATGGTCATTTGACTACGCCACGTGTTATTGCCAATTATTTATCTCTTATGCAACGATGTGATATTCGTATTGCTATAGAAGAGAGTATGGTGACAATAATACTACAACAACAACTTGAGGTAACAAGAGATAATGCAAAGGATATACTTAATTTGTTTTAGTCTTTTGGTGCCAAAATAGTTATAGTGAACCTTGATAAGCCCCACACTATTTCAGTTGCGTTGAAGGGTAAGTAGTGCATGTATGCCTACTGTATTACTGGCTAATGTTCTCTAGGAGTTCATACTATTCTATACGCAAGCGTGTCAACGCCAACTGTTGCTATTAGAGAAGCTACAATATACTCTGAGTGTATTGCTAAGTCAAACGTTAAGTATATTTTGACATTACACTATGGTAATACACCAGAGAAATGGGGAGCTACTAAATGGGTTACTACCATTGAGAAGCTATTTAAGTCTCTTAATAGACGTTTTGTGCGAATGCGTCATTGTTCTCCGTTCAGCAATATGGCTTATAGTACTGCTGGACTTATTCGTAGGGACAGGTATGTTCTTCGATAATTTGAGAATCTAATGTTTTAATAGGACTATGAGCTGTCCTTACGCAAGTGATAAAAAGCTAGCGTATATTCATCCTTCAGGTAGGTGTCAATTCTTGGATTTTTTTGGTGCTATTTTTTACTAATTCTTTTTGTTTTAAGATCTGGCTCAAGCAGTGTCTATGCTTATACTTAAATCTGACGATTTCAATAGATTTAAGTGTAAACGAGTATGGGAGTTTACAGGCGAGCTTCTATCTGGAAGTGAAATTGCAAAGGCTATCGGGTAAGGCCAACAAAGATTTATGAACTTTTTTAGGAAGATTTTAACTTGGTAAACCTTGGATCATTTACTTGTTTTCTTTAGAGAAGAGTTGGGTGAAAAGGTTGAGTATAAATATGTACCAACAAAGGATTACTTTTCTAAAACGGCACATATGTCAAACGATGCCGCAATGTATTTTACAAAGCTGACACAAGCCAGCAAAAAAGGATTTCAATGCTCACTTTTTCCAGACTATGAAATGTTAACAGGTAGAAAAGCAAAGAGGTTTAAAACTTGGCTTAAAGTGAACAGTCACGTGTTTTTATAAAAAAAGAAAGAAAGAAATGTTAACAATATGGTGTACAGTAAGGGGTAAAAGAATAAAATATTTACCAAAAAAGAGGAGTTTGCTCAATAATTGTTTTGGTGTGAAATATGAAGTGTTCTCAGAGTGATGCATTGCTATTAATGGTATTTACGAGAATAAGATACGGAACAATGTAGAAACAAGAGCTCTTGGTGTGACCTGTATTCATATTCATGTCACAGTGTGACTTAGCTCATTAGTTAAGTGCGCTGTATTTACTTGATAGCGGAAGTCTGATAACACTGTGCTTGCGTCAATGGGATATTCTATGAGTGTTGTTACTGTTTTATGGCTTTGTTGCTTGTTTGTACGATGATAAAGCTAATAGTTAATTAATTGGCTAACAATAGGTTTAGAGTATGTCCGAGAGCGTAAAGATCGGTATAGTCGGCGCTGGAATGGGAGGCGCTACAACTGCGTATTATTTACGTGAATTCTGTAATGCGGCACCTCTGGATATTCACGTACGTTTCCAAAATGCCTCCAATACGTTTTAAAAATAAAACGTTAAAACAAGAAGTAACGTCTTCCAAAAGGTGTTTGAAAAATCGGGTAGAGTAGGCGGAAGGTTAAAACACATCGAAATAGAAGATATCGTTGTAGAGGTAAGCAGAAATGATTAAATCAGTTTATCATTCTTCCAAACGCATAAAACCCGATGACTGAATTAGTGATAGGTTGGTGGCGACGCTTGGGCAACGGAGAATTATTATTTAAGAGAAATAGCAGCAAAGCTTAATATCCAATACGATAACAGCACTTTCAACGGCAACGGTACGTGACACATGTGTTAGTTTGATTAGGACCACGAAAACTCACGTATTTTTTTTAATTTCTCTGTTGGTTTCTTCATCTCACGTACTTGCCCACAGGTATTGTTGGTGTATGGGGAGGTCCTGGAACTCCTCTCAAGAATGTATCCGAGGAGATAAGCCTGTCTAGTATAGCACTACTCACTGCTGTGGAGATGTTTCGTAGAGCCATTCACTTAAACTATGACGATAGAACACATCAAGCGGCATTTACTTCAATCGAATCTTTCTTAAAAGTAGCTTCATTGACGGATTTCTCTTCTGTCAGTGTTGATGACTACCTTAAAAACCTAGGAGCTAAGGAATCTTTCATTGCTGAGACAGTGGAACCAATTATAAGAACAATATACGATCAAGAAGATACAGTGCAAGGTACGTTCGTAGGTGAAAATGTTGTAGCGTTTCGAAAAGAAAACCTTCTTTCATCACGTGAAAATACACCTGTTTTGGTGTTATAGTCCTAACCATATCTAAAGCTTTTGCTGGTCTTGTCTCAGTGTTACCGACATTTTCTGATGCGTACACTGCGTATGGTGGCAATGATGCGTTTGTTAATGAAATTCTTGAGTTTTCCAAGGTTAAACCTACTTTGAATGCGACAGTTGAAGCTATTTCACGTGTTGGAAATCTATACGACATAGAACTTGCTTCAGGAGACTATCAAAAAGACTTTGATGCTGTCATACTTGCTGTACCAATCGAGTTTGCAAACCTTACTTTCGAAGGGTTTAAAGTACCTAAAATTACACCTCGATCTTATAAACACTGGTACTACTACACACTGTTTACTGTTTTGTACTTACGTGTACCACCAGGTATGTAACGGTTATTGGCGCTTCAGGATTGAATCCAAAGTATTTTGGCGTACAAGAGGTGCCAGATGATGTACGTGCTGTTGCTAGAGAAAAAAACGATACTAACGTGCTTTAGATTTTGACTTTGAGGAATTCCAAGGCACCATTCCATGTACTCACAGGTCTTGCTACAACAAAGAGTGGTCTTAATATATACAAGACGTTCTCAAATGAACCTATCAGCGGTAAGCCAAGAACGCTAGAGGAAAAAAATTGCAAAAAATGTTTCGTGGTATTTGCTGTTTTTATCTTATTTTTTTCTTTCATAGATGACGTTCTTGATCAGATATATCTTGATAGATCGTTCAGTTACATTCAACATTGGCCGTAAGTGTTTGTTTCATGATATATTTTTTATAACTAAAAGAGTGGAACGTAAAGTAATTTTTTGAGAACAACTTTTTTTTTTTTTAACAGTATTAATTCTGACTTGTTCATGTCTAGGTATACTTTTCCAGACATGTCTCCGACTGAAATTTATCAGGATATTATCATAGATGATGGTTTATTGTATCTGAATGCAATTGAGAATATTGCTACAGCCATGGGTACTCACATGTTTAATATTAGTTTTGCTTCAATCTGATTGTTTTATTTTTTCTTTAGAAGCATCTACTATAGCTGGTAGAAATGCTGCCAAAATGATAGCAGAAAAAATGTGTTGATTAGCGTTACTATAAATATATACAATTGTACAACCTAATAAAACAACCAGTAGCAAGTGACAATGAACTCAAATCAATCCATTCCCTTTTTTTCATGAAAAAAAATCATATGTGTTGTAGAAAAAAACAGCCTATTTCCAAATCGTTCATATATTCTCTACGTTTTTTCCCTCCACCCACAAAAACGCCTTGCGTTTTATTCACTTATAAAAACAATATTTCAAAGTAGGATTGAATGTTGGCCAAGTTACTTTTTTTTGTTCGAAGTGTTCAATCCTCTAAGAGACTTTACTAGTTCTGACTGAACAATTAACAATTGCGTACAAATGTCAGAAGAAGAAGACTACTCTAATGAACTGATTATTACTAAATACTTGAGAGATGGCTACATTATAACCTTAATTTTCACGGGTGTATGTATCTTATTTGCCATACACTTTACTGATTTGCTGTTCGCATAGAATACTCTCATTGTTGAAGCTATTAGAAATGGCAGCGTTTTTTCTGTTGCAACAGAAACAGACGCTTGGAGCATTAAACTTGTGGAGAGGCTTCTTCAGAGGGAAAAACCAACTGTTACGATGCATCAGCCATCTGATTTACTTTGTATCTTTGTTCCAGGTATTTTTAACCCTTTGGTTCTTAAGCAGAGAAAGGTAGAACCCGAGGAGAGGAACAACGTTCTAATTAAGTGCATGTTGTATGATTTAGACCAGAAAATAGACAGAATCAGACTTGAACGAAGAAGTGGTAGATGTTGGAGTTACTGTCTAACAACAATCCTTGTTTTCTTGATACTATTTTTACTTGTCATAACGCAAACCAATGAAATTAACAATGTACTGTAATAAACGAGTACTTGCTATAAAAGTGAGAATAACGAACGCTTTTCTATTAGGTGACAATACTTTTTATTTGCAATAACAAGAAATATTCAGCGTGTTATATCTCTGGTTATGTAGAATGATTTATGTAGAAATTATGTGTCAAAGCTAATATCGGTTAAGTTACTTTTTCGGTGACGGCTTTTGACTGTGTCGCGCAAAACAGCCACTTGTTCATTTGTGTGGACAAGCACCCGGATTAAGCGCTCTGTTATGGATATTCTCAGCAACTTGCGTTTGTATTAGATCTTGTTATTGACTCTTTCCTACATCTTTGTTTTACTTTTTCCTTCGTATTAATGTTATGTGTCTTATTTGGATTGTATTGTTGTCAACATGCACAATACTTTGATCCCATTCGATTGGACTAGTAAAGTCTTTATCACGTTGGGAATCAAATGAATTTTTTTAGTGACTAATGAATATTTGTGTATTTGAATATTCAAATTATTCATTTTACCGGAAGGGCGTTATTATAGACTCTTAAAAATATTACCAGCTACAAAGGAATCTCCCAAATGGGTTAAGCCGCAACACTGAGGGCTACAAGTATGTTGCTACGTACGTACAATAGACAAAGAAAATGAGCTTGCCTGTATCTCACCGTTTTTAGGATGTGTTACGGTTAGTAGGTGTCCTAAGATAATTAGCAGCTATAAAATACCTAACGTTGCGATACGACAATCACAGTACAAGCCTAGAATATGCGAGTCTAAAATATTACAATTGTGTGGTTCATTACATTGCCGTCACATAGTAAATACTGCAAGCGCGATGGTATTGCGTTCTCCTTTGCGATTCTACTCAACTGACGCTGGTAATTTTATACCTACACAAGATATACAGGAGGTACGTAACCCACTTTGCATCTCGGAGATAAAATTACGTTTTTTGGTATAATTTAAACTGGTCACGTGTTTTTTTTACCAAAACGGTTTTTTTAGGAGTTTTATGAAAACAGCAAAAAGGTTAAAATGCGGCTATACTTAAGAGGAGACAAGAAAGGATTGTTCGAAGAGTTTTATGAGAATGTTCAGTTGTCAGGGCAATATTACTTAGATGATCATAAACGAATACAAGGGGAAGGCAAGTATTGGCATAAAAATGGTATTCTTAGTGTAAGATGGCATTGTAAGGACGATAAACGAGAGGGTGGATACAAAAAATGGCATGACAACGGACAATTATTCATACAATGTCATTACAAAGAAGACATGTGTGACGGTGAATACAAAGAGTGGCGTGACAATGGTCAATTATTCATACAATGTCATTACAAGGATGACAAAAAAGTGGGCGAATACAAAGAGTGGCGCGACAATGGCCAAATATTCATACAATGCCTTTTAAAAGAAGACATGTGTGACGGTGAACACAAAGAGTGGTATGACAATGGTCAATTAAGAGTACAATGCCATTACAAAGAGGACAAAAAAGAGGGTGAAAACAAAGAGTGGTATGACAACGGCCAATTAAGCATTCAAAGTTATTTCAAAGAAGGTAAAAAAGAAGGTGAACTCAAAGAGTGGCACGACAATGGTCAATTAAGCATTCACGGTCATTTCAAAGATGGTAAAAGAGAAGGTGAGGTCAAACAGTGGTATGGCAATGGTCAATTGTTTCTGCATTATCATTTCAAAGACGGCAAAAAAGAGGGCGAATACAAGGAGTGGTATGATAATGGTCAATTAAAGTGTCAAGGACATTTTAAACAAGACATGTATGAAGGTGAAAATGCAGTGTGGTATCAAAACGGTAATTTACAGATCCACTTATTTTACAAAGATGGTATGAAAGAAGGTGTTAGTAAGTTATGGAATGAAGATGGAAGCCAACAGCATTTCCATAGCTACAAAAACAACATGCTTGAGGGTGAATGCAAACAGTGGTATGACAATGGTCAATTAAGCCAATGTTATTTCAAAGAAGGTAAAAAAGAAGGCGAGCTCAAAGAGTGGCATGACAACGGTCAATTAAGCGTTCAAAGTCATTTCAAAGATGGTAAAAAAGAAGGTGAACTCAAACGGTGGTATGACAATGGTCAATTAAGCGGTCAAGGTCATTACAAAGATGATAAAAAAGAAGGTGAATTCAAGGAGTGGCATGACAACGGTCAATTAAGCCTGCAATGTCATTTTAAAGATGACAAACGAGAAGGTGAACTCAAGCAGTGGCACAACAACGGTCAGATAAGCCTACAAGGCAATTTCAAGCAAGGTTTACAAGAAGGTGAATTCAAACAGTGGAATATAAGCGGTAACTTATTTTATCATCGCTATTTCAAGGCTGATAAAAAAGTGAATACTATTTTATGAAGAATGAGATGACAGCAGAAACAAAAAGAGAAAGTTAGGCTGTAAACCAAACTCTAATAATAACACGATAAATAAAGGATAACATTAGCAGACAAGTTAATACGGTACTAGCAGAGCTTAGAGTATGTCACAAAGTCGCGCAAATAGTAACACGTGATATTTGTCTGGTTATACCGAACATACACAAATAGTTATACATTTTTTATTACTCAACATATGTGAAGCGATAAATAGCTAAATAGTAAAGTAAGTATTGAACAATAGACTTTCATGATGAATGACAGATTATTTTTTGTTTTGGTAGCGGTTTTCTGACGAGTAGTTTTAGCGTAGTACGCACAAGTGTGATGTAAGGAGAAGCATGGCTTAACTAACACAAAGCGGAATTTCTTGATGAATGACATGTGACTACGAGGCTCCCTTAATACATTTTTTCACCAATCTTATACGTTAGCAAGTCGTTGGCACCATCTCACAGACCATGGAGACAGTATTCAACCTTCCAGAAACCCTTTTGGCGGTTATGGAGCAAACAAGTAGTTTTACAGCGATCATAGCATTCTCAAGCAGTCACAAGAGAGCACGTAATATAATATGTTCTCCAAAGGGAGCGAAACAGTTATTTAAAGCGAAATGGGACAATCCTTTGTTTTACGGTCCAATGTGCGAATGGCCACCAAAACTTGGAGTTGATATATCCAACTTTGATGGATTACAATACCTCTGTTTTGCGCGTCATTTGGAGGAACAATATCGGGTAAGTCTCCTTTAATTATGACCCACGTGCTTTAGTTGCTAAGCACGTGATTTTAGAGTCAATGCAGAGTAGTATGGTATATGAGGGGAGTTAAGTTTGAAAAGATCTTAAATATCAAAACAGGAGAAGCGATCAAATCGCCACCTCTTTCGATGGATTATCACTATCATACCCAACCTGACATTGATCGTGATATGTGGAGAGAAATTACAAATCAAGGTAGGCTAGATTATTGCGGTGATATTCTCCTGGATAGAGGAATACATTCATACGCTGGGTTTTGTAAAAAAACCAAACAAAAAGTGTGGAGTATTGAGTTAAAAGGCTTTACAAGTTCAATTGACGTTTACCTTCAAAATTGCGATCAAAACGCTATCATGATTTTGATAGATAGGAGTAGAGCTATGGATTTAAAAACGAGGTGTATGCATGCTGTGAATATTAAGGATGGTACGACAGATCCTTATTCAGTTAAACTGTGAAAGTTTTTTCTTTCTTTTTTCATTGTTGCCTTTTGTTTCATTGATAGATTGTTCTCTTAGGTTCTATGTTGTGGACCAAGGATATGATACACTTGTATCCTCCAGGGGAATCACCAAGTATGATTTCTGTAAAGGATAAGTTTGTTTATGGTTCGGATAGAACAGCAGAAAATACTGTAGTCCTTGATATTCAAACTGGAAAAGAAGTTAGTAAGTTGTATCACAATGTGCGCCATGTCGCCGCTCAAGGTGATTATTTGTTTATAACAAGTAATGAATTTATGCACAAGTATAAAGAAGACAACAATATATTTACTCTAGTGTGGAAGACTAAAATAATGACAGGATTTGTTGCATTTGATTATCATTTTTCCAATGGTTGTATTTTATTGGTGATGCATCCAATGATGGATGAGAGCGATGTGGGTGTGAAGCTAGTTGACATAGCAGGTAACACCATATGGGAAACATGTATAGATAGCTTAGGTGTCGGAATGAGCACACATTTCTCGAAGCTTCAAATACGAGGAAAGCACGGTATCATTGTACAGTCGATTACTTCTGGAGCAGTATGTGAACATATTGGATGGGATGGTTCGAAGAAATGGAGATACAACATAAAATCAACTTAATTAAGGCGTCATTATTTTTGGTATACTTGTACCCTTCAGGTGTTGATAGTAATAAAAAAGGTCTGAATAAATTCTCATTCTGTATTTTCTTGTTTTGTTCTTATGTCCTTTGCTGACTTTTGTTTAACCATTAACCACCCGAAAGTTACAGGTGTTTAAGATTAAGCAACTTGAGTCTCTGGATCAACGCTGAGTGATACTGTATGGATACTTCAAGGATCCATACAAGACAAACTTTCAATAACTTCTGCAATATACACAGCATGAATTTCAAGCGTTTGATTGGATTCATCAATAGTGCTAATTTCAAAAGACATTAGAAGCCTCTAGATTCACTAATCCTTGCACCAACTATTCCAAGTTTGTGCTTGCAAAATGAAGGGTTGTTGTAATGCTTCTGTCGTCAGATCTGGTCCGTATAGTTCAAATGTTCAGTCATATAGACTATGCAGTCGGTAAGAACATAATTCGGAATCAAGTTTCACTCATTTGTTGAAAGATGACAAGTACCTAGGTTTGGTCCAAACAGACTAAAAAGCGATGTTTGTGACAATTTTTGTTTACTAATTTATTACTTACAACAAAGAAACTTATCATTCTTAAGCATCAATAACAGATTCAGATCTATCATCAACATCACTATCTTCTGAAGACTCCTCAGTATCATACTCTGAATCTGACATTTCTACATTAACAACCATTCCATCTCCTGCATCTGACTTTCCTTTCAATTTTGATTTTAACATTTTAAGTTTTCTTGCTTGTTTTTCACTTAAGTCTATGTACTCTTGCAACTCAACGTTCTTATCAATAAGCTTTTGTCTTAGAGTGTCAACACTAGCCTTTGAGTCCAACATACTTGCAGCAGTACTCGTATGTTTAATGCTGGACTGACCTTTCTTCATGTTTCTTGAATGCTTTGCTTTTAGGTCTTCTCTTTTTGCCCAAGATATAAGCTTAGGTGTAAAGAGAACCCAAATACTAGTTGTAACTGCAAGCATTACGCAAATAGATATTATAACAAACACTTGTAGAGGGTTTGCGTTTACCAAGATAAGTGTTGGAACCTTTAAAAAAGTAAACAAGGGAAGTAGAAAAAAAACCATTTAGCAACAAAAAAAACAACGTACAGCAATTGTTGCAATGAACGCAAAGCCGTATATACTGATACCAATAAAACGGCTCTCATTGTAAACAGAGCTAACTTTTCTAACTCCTATACCTAAGAATACACCCCAGATAACAAGGATAGCCTTTTAAAAAAATGTGTTAATTTTTTAGGTTTTTTGTGAAGAATTGGTAACTTTGTCATCATACCATTGCAGCTATTAAAGCTCCCATAGTCCAGTAATTAGTAGTACATGTCAAGAATGTTTTTGCCCGATTTCCAGGGTCAGTATTAGATTGCACTTTAGGTGCATCAACAAACGTGAAAATGAGTAGAATAATAACAGCAACAAGCTACAAAAAAAATCAATAACCAGTAACATAGACGTCAAAGGTTCAATGAGCGTACCATCACAACACCTGTTATAGCCCATAATTTCCACTCAGGTACTTTAAAAGTCTTCATAGACTTATTACGGAAGATTTTAAAAATACGCCATGTCTTTACAAACATACCACTAGGAACAGTGTCAAGCCAAATTTTGAAGTTGAAAATTTTTTTTGCAGTTGTTTTATACTTACGTAAACATGAGGGTAGTACCAAGAGCTAGCGTCCATACACGTGCAACACATGTTATATTTGTTACATCAAGCATCCATACAAACACTGTACTATAAGCGATAATACCACCAACAATGATTATCATCAAAAATTTAGGGGTAGCAATCTATAAATAGAAAATAAGCAAACGTTTGGTCGTTTATCGAAGTATCATGTGATAAAGTATTGGATGCATACCTTGAACTGAGGTACACCAGCAATAACACCTGCGTAGAATGTGACTATGAGTAGTCCAAGTGCAAGTAGTATTAATAAACCAGCAACAGCTCCGAATATATAATTGATGTATTGTGGAATTACATCCTCACCAGGTTGACAGAACATATCAATTGTCATCTAACCAAAGAACAATCAACAACAAAAGGGCTACAAATGCACAAGGATTGTTTTAACAAAAGGCCATGCTAGGCCACAAACAAAACAAAAGTAACAAAGGAGCAGAAAAATTGTTTGCTTGGGTGTCTAACAAATGAAAACATGACGTACCTCAGAGGTGTTTGAACATAATGAACCATCGCAAATTTGGAAACTAAATGTATCAAAAGCAATACCGCAACTGCCTTCAACGTGTTGGTAAGTGATTACCATATTTTCGAGAATAGCTGAAGCACTAAAAAAAAAAGAAAGATAAGTGAATAATACGGCTGTTACTTATAGGTTTCAATACAACAAACCCATGTTAGAAACTTACGGTATCTGTTTTAGATTACCAATGGTATTATTCGAAGCATCCATCTAGAAACAGAGTGAGTTTACCGAGGTTTTTCAAAGCAAAAGGGTAATCGAATAAAAAAGGGAGAAAAAAAAAAGAATGTTTTGGGTCTATAGTCGCACTATCATGTCATCAGTCAAAAGAGACCGGAGAAGGAAAATAGTGGGTAATTGCTAAGATATAATAGCCATAAAAAAAATAAAAGAGGACAGCGTACGGCATATAATTCACCTTTTGTTGGAAATCTTGTGATTGTAAGTGTTACATTTGGACTATCAATATCCGTTGCGTCCAAATAAATCATTTGATCTACATGAGATGTAGCTGAAACTGTAAGGTTCTTTGGTACAGTAGGAAAATCATTTACAGGAGTAATCTCGACTAAAAAATACATGAGTGGTTGAGGAACAATCAAACTAACTAAAAAGAAAACATGTACAAGTAATGAATCCCGAAAGACTTTCTCGTTCTACTTGATAAGGGCAATCAATAGCACGGTACTCAATTTCATCTTCACCATTTGCATCTTGATCTGGTTTATAGAATAGGATACCGTTAGAGTTCTCAATGACGCCCTAGTATAATTGTTAAATTATTAATGGATAACCAAGAAAAAACCCAGCTGCATTCTCCTTTTTTACGTACTGCTTTCTTATACTTGACGCCTGTCATTAAAATAGCATCAATTTCATTCCAACCATTAGCATTACATGTATCATGAACAATTCTAACCTTTCTTGTTTGGAACAAGCCTAAAAATATCCAAAAAGTTAGAAATAGAATTAAAAACCAAAACAACTCACGCTGACACTGAATGTCTGGTCTGAATACATTGTATTCGTTAGGAAGCGTCCTGAATCCTTCATTGTAAAGTTCAACCCAGTTACCATCACCATCTAGTAGGTATATCTCCGCTACGGCTCCAGGATTGTAACTTTCATAAAACTCAAATCCAGTAACAAAAACTTCTTCTTCAAATTCAAATTCAACAAACTCAACAGAGGTAGCATTCACTATACATTGCATTAGAAAAAACCTGGAGGTAATATATAAAGCTATTATATAAATACTCACGTGACCACTCTCTCGCGCATTGTGTCAAAGGAGACCATGCTAAGGCACTATCACTAAAAAAAGTCGTAAGCTTTTTTATGCCGTATTTACGAGATCTCGAGTTTGCAGCTCAAACAGTCTGTACCCGCTTTGTTGCCTTGTTCTTGTAGGATCGAAAGTCTCTGGTTCCCCAATCAATTGTGAAGCCCAATATGCTGGGCCAGATCCCCATTGAGAAGACCAATTGGTAGCATTGGATACCCATTGAGCTATTGGAGGTTGATCAGAAAGCCAAGATTGATAGAAATCTGTTCTCTTAAACTCAGCGCCAACAGACCCATCAGCGTTTACCTACGAGGCGCCTTTAGCGCTTTTCATACTAACACATTATCTAGCTATTATATAACGCACTTGGAATAGAGTTCCTTTGGTTGGTAATTTAAGAACAACAGCTGCAACTCTATCACCTTCAACGTCAACATACGGTACTCTAAAGAAAACACCTTCACTGTCTTCTTGTAGAACAACAGAATTATGTCCAGGGAGAGTTGATGTTATCCATGCAGGTAATACAGTAGTACCACTGAGTACGCCACTATGAAAATGTTATTGGGTTTTTTCTCAAGAAGTATGAGAAATGACATACTTAATATTAAGAGTTCCGATATCTGCTGTGGTTGTACCAATGCCTTCATTAAAACCCCAACCAGCAATAAGATCTTGTTCCATCCCAGTAAGGAGATGCTTGTAAGACCATGCTACGGTTTCTTGGTCAAATGGTTGACGCCAGAGACGAACCTTTCGCAAAAAGTTAGCACCAACTTTGTGGATATGCTTAAAGGTCTCTTACCTCATCAACTTGTCCCGCGTAGTAACCATTCGTTGCAGAACCACCAATAGATAGTCCAGTACCAAAATCTATCCTATTGACATTACGTACGCCCGTCATACCGACTTGTTCTTTGTTTATGTAAAAAGTGAATCCATTCATTTGTGAAATATCAACAGCGATATGAGTCCACTCTTCAGCAACAAGAGTGCCAAATACTGACGTTGTAACGACAGCGTTAGCATTATTAGTGTATCTAGAAAATACACCAAAAGTATTCGAGTCAGAACCTACAGCAAGTGCAATCTCGAATCTAGGTGTTGCAAGAATAGCCATAGGCGAACCGGCCTTAAATAACGTTAAAAACTCACTTGAAAAAAAAAAGATAAAAATAGCAATTTTACGAATACTAGCAACAACCAAAAATAATTTCAAGCACATCATTTTTTCGCCTTACTATTGTGATATACAGAAAACGTGGATTTATAAAAAAAAAACAAAGAAGGAAGAAATTGAGAACGAGAATTTGAAGAAAAACAAATTCAGAAAGGTTTAGTACCTTTGGTTTTATCCACAAGTCAATACCATATACAGTAGGTACTGTATTACTTGTTGTGAACAAAACTGTTTCGGATCCAACACCTGTAAAACTCATTGCATACATACTACCACCAACTAAAGCCTACGGGTACGGTGAGAAAAAGTCAGTTCTCGAATTTAGTATACCAAATCGTCAAAAGATTCTATAGTAATAGATACTTCTTGTTCTGTTGATTCACTACCAGAGGGGTCTGCACATGTATACGTAAAAGTTGTTTGTATATCAGCTCCATTTAAAAGAGGCTCATATATAATTGTATTCGATGAGCTTGAGACTTGTATGTTTGATGATAAAAGCCTGGCACCTGAGAAGAAAAATTAAAAAGCGATAACAAAAACAACAACCAAAAGCTCGGCGTACCTTTGGTCACTACGACGCCTGAGGTATTGGCCTGGAATAGTACTCCAGTTGCTGGTAAAGTTTTGATATGAGCTATTAAGAGATCTCCATCAGCATCTTTACAACCCAAACTAACAGTCAAGTCTAAATCCTCATCTACACAGAAGTAAGTAAACACGTGATAATCTTCTATTAAGACCACTTTGTTACCTGAGGTGTATGTTGCAGGTATAGCAACAGGTGGAGTACTCTGAAGGACAGAAACAGTACCTAGACGAGTTAATCAAGGCAACGATTTACAAGCTTAGTTTACCTGTAACAGAGCTGGACCCATCAGATACACGATAAACAAAGCTATCACTAACAGATCCACCACCAGTTGGTTCATAAATGACCTTATTACCAACAAGAACTATTGAAATCAAATAAGTCAAGCTCATCGATGAAGGCTACGAATGAGCCAAAAGATGAAAAGCAAACTACGTACAAGACCCAGTTGTACTGATGAGAGATAATTTTGTTGTACCACTAGTAGTATGCAAGAAACCTTGGGTAGGCAAGGTATCAATAGTGTACGTAAGTGAATTTCCGTCTGGATCGTAAGCATTTAATGTTACGACCTAAAATACTGTTCAATTTCAAGGATTACAGTATGTGATCGTACCTGTTCATCACCTACAGTTGAGTAGATTATGGTAGATTGCGTTGGATCTGTTATAGGAGCTGAAGATGCTGCGGAAATAGGACCACGTGTTGTAGTATTTCCTACTGTGTATGTATCTGCAACTGTATCCCAATGACCAACATATAAGTCATCTCGACTACCAGCCACATTTGGAAACTAAAATAAAAAATCAGAATCAAATTAGGTGACAAACAACAAGACGAACCTTTTTATTTATAGCATCATAATTTTCAAAGTTATATAATGCTTGAAGGTTTGGATCACTTAACGCTGATCCTGAGAGTCCTACACGATAGTTTTGCTCTATATCTTGGGCTATTTAAAGAAATAAGTAAATAATTCCAAAAAACGTGTCATACCAGTTCTAGTAGAGCTCCATACTCGGAGTTCGTCTATTGAACCAAACCAAGAAGATCCAGCATCAAAAGCACCTCCAGCAGTATCCTTAATTGATTAATTTTCAGTGTTGTGTCGATTACATCTTTTCGGATGTTTTTTTTATGTAAACATGTATATACCTGTTCTTGCCCAATAACAAGAGTACCACCACTCTCTACTCCTGGTACAGTATCTCTTGATGATAAAGTACCATTATAGTCCATTATACCATTCTAAATCAAACCATTAAATTGAAAACCATAAAAATGATTCCATTTTTAGGATCTTTTTCTCGGCAATAGAAATAGTTGCAAAAAATATTTTCATTTTTTCATGCAAACTAGCTGCGTCCATCGTTGCAAAATTGAAAACCATATTGGATAACATTACCTGGTACATGCGAAATATATTAGACGCAGTATTATAAGTGTAAGCGTAATGTTGCCATCCCTCATCTAGCCTGGGTGGTAGCACTATTGTAGAGTCCAGAGTGAATATAACAAAGAATCCTGGACCATGATTTGCAGTGAACCTAAAAACAAACATTAATTGCGTTAAACACAACAATAGTAACGGAGAGAATAGGTGTAGTTAGAACGCAGTATTTCTATGCGACTGATATTATTGTTATTCCATTTCTAGCGAAACGAAACGCAAAAAATCAAAAACATATTCGTTAGTTGATGTTTGGCTTTTTTTTGTGATTGAAGGCAATAAAAAGTTTTTTTTTCGTGTTTTATGGCGTTTGAAAACGTTGTTGGAAGTTTTTTTAGGTACCTTTGGTCGTCAAATTGTCCGACACGCTTACTTCCAGCTCCACGAGCTACAGCATACGAGAAAACAGTCTGGAAGCGTGTTGGGCTCTTGGTATTAATCCAATATTCAACAGTAAAATCAGGACTGCCGAATAATTGGACGTTTGAAGCTGTGAGGTAATCTCCTATATCATATGAGGTCGCCGCATGACCTGGTCCTCCAGCTATTGGTGCAGCTGCCAAAACAATCTGAAGCGTCGCCAATACAATGACAATGCAAGAAGTCGACATACACTGTGGATCAGATTGCTTTTTATGGCTTTTTATTTACGTTACGACCAATTCAGACCGTTTTTTGTATTTGAAGCCATCGTACCCGCAGAACGTTATGGGAGGTAGTAATAGCACCACCATTGGACCTAGATCAACCGCAGACAATGTTGCATCGTTTTATGGTATTGACCTTACAGATAAACTAGCCATTGTTACAGGTAACGTAATAGAGCTCAACGCCGGCGTAAAGTAATACCGAGTGAACTGCAATTGTTGAATTATTTGTCTCTTTCTGGCAATCTCTTCTGACCACTGTTCTTTAGGCGCCAACACTGGTATTGGATACGAAACAGCGAGAGTATTAGTAAAACACAATGCGAGAGTTATTATCGCGTGTCGTAACGTTGACAAGGCAAATAAGGCTGTTGCGAAGATAAAAGCGAGCGTTCCTGAAGCACAGATCAAAAACGTAGTTGTACGTCATCAAACGCAACAGTCGTATGCTTCTAATAATCGCTTATAAAATGTCATTGTAGCTTGATCTATCGTCACTAAAGTCAGTACGCAAATGCGCCAAGAAAATCCTAAAAAAGGAAAAAACTATTGATTTCTTGATTCTCAATGCAGGTACTCTTATACGTTTATTAATTACCGTTAAAGTAATAAAGGGATAATGGCATGTCCAAAGGGAAAGACTGAGGACGGATTTGAGACACATATGGCTGTGAATCACTTTGGTCATTTTTTACTTACACATCTTTTATTGCCTTCTATTGTCGCTGCTGATGCTGCAAGAATAATCACTTTATCATCACTTGCACACACGTGGTCTGCTGTGAACCTTGATGACATTAATTGGGAAAATAGAAGTTTTAACACGTGGAAGGTACACTGACACGACAAAACCCTTTTTTGATTGAAGTTTTTCTTTCAAAAGTTGGCTCCTCTTGACGGTTGCTCTAGCATTTTTTTGGTAATAGTCGTTATTGATTTATTGTGTTTTTAGGCATACGGAGCGTCTAAAACGGCTAATATTCTGTTCACTGTTCACATGCAAAAAGTACTATTGGAGCATGAATCAGATGCAACAATAAATGCAGTTCATCCAGGTATTGTTCGTACAAAGTTATGGAGGCACAACGGATGTATGGGTTGCTTGAAATCTATCCTTCCAGAAGAGAAAAGTCCGGCACAAGGTGCAGCTACAACGTTATATGTAGCATGCTCTCCAAAACTTGATGGTGTTGGTGGAAAGTATTACTCAGATTCCAGGGTAAGTCAAAAAAATTTGTTGAAGACCTGGATATTGACAGCTTCTTCTTCGATAGGAGATGACACCACGTCCTTATGCTAGAAATGACAAGATAGCTGAAGATTTCTATAATCTTAGTCTAAAGGCTGTTGGTCTTGCAGAAGATGAAGAAAGCATCGAGGAATAAAACAAAAAAAGTGTATTTTAAATTATAAAAACAAGTGGCTATCACAAAACCTGATAACCATAAATTCATCCATTGTTTTGTTGTAGATAGTATTCTCTACATGTATGGCCTGCAATGGCCGCGATCTTAGTGTACTATGTGGTTAACGACAAAATCTGAAAATAATGTTGATGAGGTTCCAACTTATTCTTTTGTGATTCCACACGTTTTGGTAACCGACAAAAACACAATGCGTATTCTGTTTTTTCTAGCCGTGTCAATCTCCATCGCGCTTGCTATTCCTCAGCCTATTTCCCTACATCCTCAAAATCCTCATTATTTTCTCTGGCAGGGTGCGTTTATCGTAGACTACAAGTACTAAAGCTAGTTTGTAGGTAAACCGACGATTTTAGTTGGGTATAAACAAGTCTACGTACAAACTCGCTTGCTGACGCTTTACATAGGTCCACAGAGCACTACGGAGGAGTAATCAACCTGGATTTTGACTATGACACTTATTTACGAGTTATAGCCGAAGCTGGTATGCAAATGACAAGAGTATGGTCAGGTTATTATAGAGAGCTCAATATGGTAAGAAAGGAAAAAAACTTTTCAATCCTCACGCTTTTTTGTGTAACACTGCTTCAGACATTTGGCATTTTGAACAATACCCTTGCACCACAACCGTTAAGATATGCGGTACCATGGGTGAGGTCCATTGAGTGTTGTTATTTTGACGGTTCGCAAGTTTTTACGAAAATATTTTGCACGTGATCGTAAACGTCACCTTTATTTTTAGGTGGTAACAAGTTTGATCTTGATGAATTCGAACCTGAATATTTTGCCCGTTTGAAGGATTTTGTTGCTGTTGCTGCATCTTATGATATTATTGTAAACTTCGGGATATTCTGTAGATTCTACACAGACGCCCTGTGGGGTATTTCTCCAGTGAATGCTAACAATAATGATAATGATGTTGAAAACATGAACTATGTACGTCTGTTGAATCCTTCCTGAGGATTTCTTGTCATACTAATTGACCTACTAGACATCAGTACATACTTTAACGCATAAGAATATGCTAGCTTATCAAACAAAATTAGTACAAAAGCTTGTGACTGAACTAAATGAGTTCAACAATATATTTTATGAAGGCACACAAGCAAAAAGCAACTTAGACTTTTACTGTTCTCCAACGAGTTTATAGTTTAATTATTTATGTAGTTATAAATGAACCTAACCAACACGACACTGTTGCTTGGCGTGACTATATGATTCAAACCATTGTTGACACTGAAAAGTCGCTTCCAAAAAAACACTTAATTTCTGAGGTACGCATTCTTTTCATAGTCTGAACACTCCTACGTCTTAGGTTTATGGACCATACAACAAAGCAACATCTATAGCGAGTACTCATTATGGTAAACCATCAGATAACAAAGCTAATTACGACCTAAACATAGCTTTAAGCAATGGAGAAACAGGTAACACTAATTAGTTTTTTTACACAGCCTTCATGTATTTTATGTCTTTTGATAGGATTCTCTGGTTCCGAAAATGTCGCTTATAGAACACAAGCGTATAGATGGTTTATATCCGGAGGAGCAACTTTCGATAATTTAGATTACTCTTTTACTGCAGAACATCCAGATGGAACAGCTTGTTGTCCAGTTGTAGGTCCAAGCGGGTATGGGTTTTTTTTTCTCGACTTGCTGATTTTAATCATGTGTGGTTGAACTAATTTTTTGGTTACTATTAGAGGTGGACCAGAATTAAGGAAACAATTGAATATTGCAAAGAACTTGTTTATGAAACTAGATTTGGTGAATATTTATCCGATGTTCAACTTATCCATTGTAGTCGGTACAAGCTTCTTCGACTTGTGATATTTGCTTACTGCGTACTCAGATTACAAACCGACGATAGCATGGGTGGGTATACTGGCCCATAAAAACAACGAACAGTTCGCTATTTATGTAAGGAAAACCTTCTCGGGAACAGAACTTTGTCTTTAAGTTTTTATGTAGGCAAACAATACCCAACAAATTACGATGAAACTCAACCTTCCACACAAGTCTTATAATCTTACGATGTACGACCCTATAACGGGATCAGTGATACATACGTCTAAGGTGCACGGTGGAGTCACAAACGTATCTTCGCCACAATTTGAAGCAGATATTTTTATGTTGTTTGAAGAAATAAAAAAAAAGACAACGTCTTCAACTGTTATCATCTGATGACTTTGAAAAGGCTTGATACTTTTCCCAAACACTTCTGCACGTGCATGAAATCAAATTCTACGTAGTAAAGATGCCACTGTGAAAGAAATCAAAGTAAAAGGTGGTAAGCTACAAAGTACTCGTTCCACCAAAAAAAAAAGGTTCTTTTGATGTTCGCTTACTTTATGTGATTACAGACTTTCAAATTAAATCGTGTTAATGGTTGTTATCCAGTAACGCTTCTCTAATATATTTAAGCAAAATTTGCTGGTACAGGAATGTTATTTTTCCTCATGAACCATTTTGTTAGAGTGAACAATGAAGGAGGATTATACGGTTTAAAGTTGTCTACAATTTCCTTTCCGTATGATTTAATGGTATCATCAGATGACCACTGAAAACATAGCAAGTAATCATTCCATTCATGGGCAACAATACGATCTCTGTACACTTCTAAAAATAAAAAAGTAAGAATCAGCTACTTGTTTTGTTATGATCGCTTTGCAGAGCACCAAACTTTCTAGAAAACGCAAAAAAATCACTTTAAATATGATTCACACTGAAGATAATATACAAAAACGGTGCTATCATGTAGGTTTTACAGCACATGGAACGGTGATCTTGAAAGACTCAAGAGAATTCACTGCAACATAAAAAAAGAAGAAATTAAACCGTACGTCTATAAGAGCATGCAGCCATACACAGTGCGCCGTATCGATGTACAAGAGGTACATGAGATTTAGAAAACTCATAAAACGGTTGTATAACATGATACAGAACTCCATTTGTAAGTTCAGCTTGGCTAAGAAAAAATTGAGAAAAAAAATACGTGGTTTAGTTTTTGTTACGCTTTCGCTTTCGGTCCTTTGTGTTCTTCCAAGTATTTCCAGTGTTCTTCTATTTCTTTTGACAAATCAACATCTTCTACTATCTTCACTAGTGATTCTGAATACAAGGTTGAGTCTAAAAGATGTGAAGAAGAGTACTTATAAAACGCACTATCATTTAGAATAGTACACAGCATTTGAACGGTATCATCATTATAGCGCATTTCTGCTTTGTCAATGACAAGTATATCTTTAAGATGTTTCCAAGTAGCAATACGTTTACGACATTCAGCTGCGTATGTTTACATTAAATAAAGAAGCAGAGGACTAAAAACACAACCAGAAACGCACCATTAAAGATAAGAAGTGGAATGCAATTAAAAAAACTGGCAAGTGTATAGTTCTTTAAACATGCATCTAAGACACCATTGCTTGGAGCTTCACTGCGTATTTCGTCTAAAAATCAGCGTTAAACAGATACAAATACAAAACGTGAGCAAACCAGTACTCAAAGATGAGTTTTTAGTAAAATAATGGCTGTTTAGCTATCACGTGCCATATTCTAAAAAATTTGACATAATTCCTGCAGCTCGTGAGAATTTATAGTGTTCTTTAGAAGACATCAACTTTGCAAAAGTAGGAACACAACCTGCTAGATAGAAAGGCCTCACAAACTCCTCTGTAACAAATAATAAGCTTTCAACTAAAAGCAAGAAGGTTTTGTGTCAAGAAATCGTACCGTCTGATACAAAATGCCAAATACATGATAATGCAAACATTGTGTAATCTTCATTATCGAGTAACCGCTTGTAGAAAGGGACAATATTCCTTTTTAAGCAAAAACGCCGAGTCTCAGCTACAGGTTGTTAACTATGTTGTCTATCACCTAGAAATCGTACATGAATGCTTCCATTCCCTTTTTTACTGTTAATTGGGGATAAAAATATAAAATAGATACAAAACGTTACCATTCTCCTAATAATTTGTTGATAGTAATCATGGCGTCCTCTAAATCGTTATCTGTTATATCATCCCTAAACAACTCATCAAGGGCGGGAGTAAGTCCACGCAGTGCTTCTCTAAGCTGTTCAGCAGCTTGTTTCTCTTTGTCAACAGTCTTGCTCATGTTTGTCTGAAAGTAACGAAACAACTTTAATAAGAATACACAAGTCTCAGATTACTTCACTGAACAATGCCTTAACTTTGAGTTGTATCAGAACTTTGTTGTGTTGATAGTATCATTGTCGGAAGTGCTCCTTATGCGTACACTGGAGAAGGCAGAAAAATGCTCAAAGTTCGGGACGAGCGACTTTATGTAAAGACATTGGAACGGTTTTTTCACAAAGGTACAGTCGAAAGGCTGTCAATCAAATCACGTGACAAAATTCTTCGTCTAGGTGTTCGAAGTTGCATACTTGCGTGATATCTACAGGTGACTAGCACTTAGTGTCATTTGACGCTGTCCCTAGCATGACATCCTTGTCTCTTCTAAAACGTGTTATTAACTGCAACGAAGTCGTAAAGCACTTATCTAAGAAAGCTATCGGTCCATAGAACAGCCAATTGCAAGTCACTAGCTAGGTACGAAAACACTCATTTTTTGACGACTTTCTGCGAAACCACTTTTTTCCTCAACAGAGCCTCACAATGGCAAAATGGCAAAATACAGAAAAAAAAATATCTGCACGTCAGTTCGATTCCATGCAGAAGCAACTTTTTTCGGACATTAAAAAAGTATTGTTTCCAATCTTCTTTAGCGATGCCTGGTATAGTTTCTAGTAAATTTCGCATAAACTATACCAAGCGTGTCTAATATGAAGCGAAATTTCTCTGTATTACGATTTGTAGCACGTGCAAGCTGAGAAAATTCGATTCAAAAAAAAAAAACATCTCAAAAGTCATTTATACAATGCTTACCTCCACTTTGTAGCAATACACTACAGCTTGACGGAAGGAAAAAAATCCTTTGCGAGTTAGAAGTACTAAGATACTTGACAGAATCATTTCAAATCACTATGACTGGCGAATTGTTTTAACATTACGTATGCTTCTATTTTTCTTACCGTTGCCTCACTAACCCAGTACCAGGTGACTTTCAATCACTTGAATACTTGCATGCAACTTGTACTACTCCTTTTGGGATCTATCATGGAAGAAGACACTTATCCTTCAAGCCTGAAAATGTAAATTCACGTTCTTTTATGTCAAAGAATTGGTTGTAAAGCTAGCCTTAATCTGACTCTTTAGCCATAACCACTGTAGTTTTATATTACACAATTGCTGTTTATATAAAAAATGATATATATTGCTATCTACGACTCCAAATCTACTTTACAACTGTTTGCTTTTTAGCTCTTTTTTTTTTGATCCACAACAAAAAAATTGACATCTGAGATGCCAAGAATTATCTTCTATTACATTACGTTCGGTATCCGTTCATATTCATAACCATGCCATTAGGAGCACCTAATACAACATTAATAATGACACAGGGATGGCAGATTAGCGCCAAAACGGCATGATTGAGTTTTACAAACAAATACATGATTTAAGCCTTACCTTGTACTTGATGACCCTGGTAACCGTAGTGAACAGCAGGAACACCATTATAGTACATAGGTGTCTAATAAAAACGAGTTAGATCTCAGACAAGCACAAAAACTACTTACTGGAGGTGGTGGCTGGAATAAAGACATTATCTCGGCTTTTGTGGCTCTAGGTTCGCTTACACGTCTTTGTGGCTGTTGTTGTACAACACGTTGTTGCTCTGACCCAACCACTTGATCGAAAAAAGACTTCTCTAAAGAAGAGTTAACAAACAACCTTTCGGAAATAAAACTTAAAACAATGCATACCATCTGGCGTACCAATAGTAGATACTTGTCCACTAACTTGATAACTACCAAATTGAGGGTTCGATGGATCTAATAGGCAATGCATAAGAAAAAAACATTGGATTAAAATAAAGTGTACTGTTCTGATGTGTTGTAGGTGTAACAAAGGGGCTAAATACTACGCCATTAGGTTGTTGACCATTAGGTGTTTGGTGAACCGCTGCTGGCGGGTTTTGAACAGGAGATGGTGTATGTGGGTTAAACGTAGGTATGTTGATATTTGGTTGCCCTTGAGGAGGCGCGAACACTCCTGCTGGGTTGCTAACAGGTTGTGTTGGGCCATGATTGAACTCAAAGTCCAATAAGTTTGGTTGTGGCTGTACAGGTGCTGGTGTAGGAGCAGGTGCAGGTGGTTTTACAGTTTGTTTTGGTTTCGCTACTCGCTTTTTTGTACGCGTTGTACGCTTTGTGTTACGAGCAAACTTTGGCTTCTAATATAGTTTTAGATTGCTTTTATGACTAAATTATTTGAAAGTAATGAACTGGTTTTGTTTTTGTAGATTGACAGCAATCAAAGTTGAAATTTTGTTTGGCAGTGCTTGCAGTGATCTAACGTACTGATTTTTTTGATTTTATAGTGACAGGTTCTGCCAAAGGTTCTCCCATAAATTCTTTTGTTACATATTTTCTTTTTATCCAATCAGATAGTTCTCTGCTATTTTCTGTAGGTGGCACGTAGTTCCGTGGAGCTCTTGCTTCGTAAATTGATTTTGCTTTTTTATTTCCCATATCACGCATTACCTTTGTTTAAAGCGTTAGAGCGGTAACGTTGCGCGTAGAGTTGCTTTTTTTTTAGGTCTGACGGCTTTTCAAATAACGCGTAAATGTGGTTTAGAGCGTAGATTGAAGTTCCTTTCAGTCACTTGTACGTACCGGTACCCACTCAGGTTTCCAGTTATCAAGAGAACAACTTTTCACGTATGAAATATGAGTACCCAAACTACGGTGCACGCCAGCACATGGAATACATAAGAATATGCCCAACTTTACAGATGCCCATCTTGGATCTAATTTTCTGCGTGAATTGCAGTCCTTTTACAAAAAAAAAAGACTATGTGGTGATAGCGAACTACTAAGCATTATCGTACTCTTTAAAGGGCAATCTGCGCAAAGTTTGTTGTCTGGAAGAGCCAACAGCTTTTGCAACTGTGCTTGGATTTTCTTTTGCGTAGGGTCGCTCATTGCTAGGTAATTGTGAGCATTGATGAGTGTAATTTTCTTATTTAAAATTCCCATGGCGTTTTTGCAGCCAAACAAATACACTGTATAATGTATAGTACAGCTAGCGAGTTTTGGGAAGTAAAGCTGCGGAAAAGGAGCTCTTTTAGGGAAGGTAACAGAATCAAGTTAAAGCGGGTTTAATGATCGCTTTTTATCGTGGTTGGAGGTTTTTGGTGATTCAAAATAAACCCAAAGTTTTAAACAATGATCGAGTTGAAATAATAACGTACTCTGTACAGAGGTGTAGGTGTGATCAAGACGCTACTTTTAGAAGTTTGAACGTTAAGCCATAAGTAAACTTTTATTGGCGAACACTCGAAGCAACATACGCCGTAGCGCGTACAGTACAATTTATAACAGAAAACGCCAGTCAGGTGCAATTTCGTGAAAAAGAAATCTCCCAAAGCCACGTAACACTCAATAGTCGTCATCACTAGTACGCATTAAAACAAAACGCATGAAGAGCAATATTACCTGATTGTTGAGATGCTATTGAATATTGGCGACAATCCCTTGCTCGCGAGGTCTGCGTAGTCAATTGCAGATTTTCTGTACAAGTTCTTTGCGTTTATATCGCCACCTGAAGAAAATGCGTGAGAAAATGAGCAAAAGGATGCCAGCAAGCGAGTATCAACAAATTGCAGTGTTTCGAGAGCGTTGTACAGTAAGTTGTACCACTGAAACAACAAAAAACGCTGTTGACGCGCCAATCTCTCGCTAGCGTCCTGACCCACTTATACGGAACAGTACCACTAAGTATCTTCGTACCTTTATTAACAAGTTGTTCCATCATCTGACCATAACCGTTTAATGAAGCCGCGTGAAGAGGAGTGCTTCCAGTAACATTCTTCACTTTGACATCTGCTCCCAATTCAACTAACCTTTTTATCGCATTGTACCGACCCATAACGCCTAACGTCATTCTTAAGCAATCAAACATAAAGTAGAATATACATACAAGCAAAGTGTAGTGGTGTACTACCAGAGAAATTCGTCCTGGAGAGTGAGAGTTAAAATCTCTTTTTTGGAGACTTTTCTTACTTGTTAATGTTTATGTTGTGCTGACTAACCATCAAGTCTATAACCTTGACGTGTCCTATAGTACGTATTTAGAAGGCGAGTTAAACAATAATAAGGTGTGTAACCATTCATCGCAGCCATGTGAAGTACTGTATTACCGTATCTAAAGAGCAGTTAAAACAGTTTCTACATGTATTTATCTATTACCTGTTGACGTGATTGACATCTGCACCACGCTCTATAAGCATACGTACACCGCGTATTTGACCGCTCATACAAGATAAAAGTAGAAGAGAATTACCGTCTAAACGACATTTAGTGATGCTGTAAAAAAAAACTAATAAAAACGATTCGCACATTGATTTATTGAGTTGGGCGAGCAACCGTTATCCAGCATTACCTCCAAATACTTCCTAGGCCCTAGAGTATAAAAAATTAATTCAAACCGATAAAAGTAAAAATACCCACGTGATAACATAGTACCGTACAAAAAAGATCTGCTTCAAGGTAAATTTACTGTTTTTCTTGATTTTTATTTTCAAAACAAATAAATAACTATTTTTCTCACGTGCCTTTTTGTGCTGCCATATGTAGAGGACTCGATTCATCTATAAGAATATCCTTTTCAACGTAGTTTTGTATCCTTGCTGGCACGTCGTACTCAAATCTGTTAACAGCGCGTTAAAACGTGTCCAACAACATACAGATAAACGGGAGTTTTTTTCAATGTTATTTTTGGTAGAAGTACTCTTCATCTGTTGACTCGTCTTCAGAAGATGTCCCTTCATCGTTTAGGTCTGGACTTTCCTCTGATGAATCCGTTACGTACTCCGCCATTCTTGACATTGCTTGGTCAGTTAAGTGCGTGTGGGATGGTCACTTTCTTGGTTTTGAGTACCAAATTCTTACTAGCGTTGTAGTTTGTTTAGTATCGTTATAAAAGCACTGACGGCAATCACTTCGTTTGTCTAATATAACACTAGCATGTTCGCCAGCGGCTTGTGCTTAGGGAGCAGGTATTTGCATCAATAAACTTCATACGGCGTTATAATAGCGTAATAGGTATGGTGACATACAACAAGACTGTATAGCGATAGTAGCACCCGAAAATTCTCCAAAATCGTTGTATATCGTAGCAGACGGTCATGGTATATTAGGAGAACGTGGTACGTTTGTAAAACCAACTCTAAACTGCATTTTATGTAAAAGTTATAAAAAACGTGCAAGCTGACGTTTTGTCAAAAAAAGCATCTCAAATCACTTGTGACACGATTAAATCTCTTTTTAATAAGGCGTTACAAACAAAGCAACGCTTTGATAAGAAGTGGATGACACATGCTTTTAAGGTACACGTTTCCAGATCACGTGTAAAACAGCAGCTTTTGCAACTTTACTAAAAACTTTCCAACTGACTTTTTGATAGGTTTCTCATTCTAACGTGCTTGCTGAGTACGACAAGTTACCAACACGAACAAAGTATCCAGTATCTGGTAAAATGGAAACGTTATCATTAGAATATTTAAAAGTGATGGATGTGCATGTATACAAACGAAAATCATTCATAAGGTTTGTTGACTGTTGTTTCTAAAATGTTCATAAATATTTAGGCCAGCTGAGTTTGGATGCACGTGTACCTGTGTTATAATGGATAAATCAAATAGAACCGCTACTATTGGTTATGTTGGAGATTCCACTATTTCTGTTGTTCAACGTGGTGATGATGATCAATTAGTACTTGAAAAAATAACGGCGGATCATAACGCTAAAAATCCAAGAGAAGTTTCAAGAATTACAAAAGAGTTTTCAGCAACTTTCACACGTGATGGATAGTAAGTTTCTTACCACTTTTTGTACAAAGCTTATAAATGATAGCCTTGCACCATCACCAAAGAAGCATAAAGGCATGCAAGTTCAAACAACACGTGCAATAGGTAAAAAAGAAATATGGGATTTTTTTCGCTAATTACTATTGAAGGCCACAAAATACTAGCACAATATGGTGTTGTCCCTGAACCTGGTACTAATATTGTGACTCATGTTTATAATTACTATACCTTGATACTAATATTTTGAGTGGTATAGAATTTAGGAGTCATTGGTGTTCAGATAATGACATTTTTTTATTGATTGCCTCTGATGGACTGTGGGATTATTCGGACAAAGTTGATATTACTGGTATATTAAGAGATGGTGAAGATATTACAGAATCTGCAGAAATGATAAAAGAAGAATTAGATACATTAGCAGGATTAGAGACAACTGACAATGGATCTTTTATAATCGTAAAAATTTGACTTGTACAAACCACGTGATAAAAGCCGGGTACGCAAAATTGTTGTAAATGTCCTGTATACTCCCAAGAAATGATTGGTAAAGGTTGTACAAGTAAAATGTTGCATGTCAGTTCTCTATTATATTTTATAGGGCTTAGAAGGGCTTCTGGTAAATACAATTTTATTGCAATGCTTGTCTTAGAATCGTTTCACGTGATTGTTAAGCATTAGTAAGTTCCATAGTCTAAAGGTGCAGCAACAATAGTTCCAACTGTAAAAACGTTCTTGGGTTGTTTTTTGAATGGGAACAACCATAGCGGTCGGTAGACAAGCGCAAGTATGATAACGACAGTAACTAGTAGAATAGGTCCTGCCACAGCAGGTATTATTATTGGAAAACTACTCTTTGAGTTTCCATTGCAATTGGACTTGTCAAAAACAATAAGTAAGCTGGAATTCCAATATAGAACTTGAACATTGCTTAAATCCAAAATGGTTTTAAGCAAAGCTTAATTGAGAGCACGTAATAAATTACTATATATATGGCAGGTATCTATATTAAGGCAAGCTTGATTTCCAAAGATGTTGAGTAGTGAAAACAAAAGCAAGTTTTTTTTTGTACATTTTTTTTTATTTTACACTGGAACAGCTTTTCCTGAAAACGAGTCTTCTATAAACTTATTCATATTACTTTTAAGATTATTAAGCTCTATAAGAAGTATATCATACTTTTTAGTAAGACGTCTTACATTCTAGGGAAAGCATAAGATAACATGTTTGCAGCTTGCTAAGGGGTAGAACTTTCGAAAACAAAGAATTTTGCACGCTACACGCCAAGATGTAAAGCATGTTTTTTAAGGGCAAGGTGATACGTACAACAATACGGCCATCATACATATCCCTCAACAACCCACCAATTGCAGCTCTTACTGCTACATCATTTTCTTTTTCATAGTATGTCTCCCATGTACTTGAAAACTGGTAGCTATTATTACGTAGGCTTGAATGTATCTTTTTAGCCAATAAATATTTTTGCGTGTAAGTTGCTTTTCTTGCGTGAAAATCCTTCATATCCTTTATTGGCTTCACAGGCTCTAAAAAAAAAAAAGTCAATAAAAGTACAGCCATCAAACCACTCGATGGTTAAATGTACCTGGTGCTTCGCTGTCTGTAAATTCTACTTTCTTGAATGGGACGACGCTTACTTTCAATGTAACATTGTCGTAGTACTTTGTATTTTCTGATTTAACTTTCATTCTACAAACGTTAATTCATCGTTCCTTAGCGTGTGTTCTTTCATTTAACGTACTTTTTAGCAGGAGGTAGCGCTTTAGCGGCAGCCGGTGCTTTCCTTTTTACTGGACGAGAAGGCTTGGGTGCAGTGGGTGGGTTGCTGATACTCTTTCTAGAAGCTTTTGGTGGTCCTGAGGACGTTGATGAACTAACTTTGGTTTCTGACTTTGATCTTGGTCTAATTTCGCATTAGCCAAAAAGTACATCTGATAAACTACGTACCGTCGTATAGGTGCTGTTTTATTACGAGCAGTCTTAGCTTGAGCGAGAATTCCTTTTAATCGAGTCTTCTTGGTGCTAGGTGCTATAGTAGCTTTTTTACTGCTCGTATGAGACAAGAGCGAGTTGACTGACATTGGGTTTCTCTTTTTCTCAACAACTCGCGGTTTAGGCTTTACTGTTTTCGATGCCCGCATTCCACCCATGAATTGAGGTATATGTGTCCTTGAAACACGCGCTTTTAGCGCTTTTCGTGAAGCTAAGCGGGTTGTCAGCATAAAACCACAAAGTGTCAGAAAAAATGTAAAATGCTTTGCTTTTGTTTAATACCTTGTCCAGAAACTCGTGTTGAGGATGATCCGCGTTTTCTACTGCTTGTGTCGTCTATTACAGATGTTCTATGCTTTCCTTCACGAGCACGCTCTGCTTCACGCGTCTTTTGGCCAATGCGCTTGCACATACTCTCTGTAAGACGTGGTCGCACTGACAGCTTAGATTTCACAATGCCTTCGAATAACAATAAGCTTTTGACATTAAATCGACGTTTCGAAAGCGCTTGTATACACATAGCTAAAAACTTACCAGCTCGAACGAAGCCTGATTCATTATTAAGGAATATATGGTGTGGTTTTTGCTCTTCCTTGATATCTATGATGTATTTATGTCCATTTTGCATAGTAAATTGCTAAACAAGGCATTGTTGGTACGCTGGTAAATCAAAAAGAAAACGCACAGCTTCATCCTTGGTGGTGAAACACAACGTAGGTGTTTCTGTAGGAGATCCTAAAAGGGCTTCGTGAAGGGTTGTTGTTAATTTAATGTGGTAAACCATCCTACACCTCGATTAGTTACTAATCACTCATATTAAAGCGTATTTGAGCGTCCAAGAGAAGAATTTATTCTCAAGGTTATAAAAACAGCAAAACAAGCTGCTGAGTACTTACCTTTTAGCATCTTTAGTATTTGCGGATAAACTAAAGTCCTCCATGGAGCGGTGTTCGTTCACTAAATATTTTGTTTCAATGCTTTTTGTCTGTTTTTTATTGAAAATTACCATCTAAAGTATAAGAATGACCGTGATGTAAGGAGAAACACTAGGTAGCTCACATCATCACGTGTGGTATGAGTACTCGCAGGATAGAGAAAGTCTACTCAAAAGAAGCCTCCACAACTTTTCAGAAGTCCCTGAATTTAAATGTGGCAGATCCTATTCAGTGAAACTCAGTCGCAAATAGAATCAGTAGCAATAGATTTTAGATCAAGCACAGAAGAATTTGGACAGGAGCTGAATGTCCGGCTCGTTCAAGAAATTCGAATGCGTCAATCCGACACATTTTAAAAGTATGTAAGAATGGAGTTGATAGCAACAAACGAAGCTTCGTTTGAATCTAGCCTCTGTGACGAGGTATATAACTACACCAGTTTGAATCTGAATCTTGTTGATTGAATTGGGACTGTAGCCTTAGTGGCCAACAACATACGCTGCAAGAAAAAGATCAGTATGATATATTATCCAGTTGGGTCATTCATAAAAAGATACCGTGTCATTGGATACCGGAAAAATGGGAACAACATCATGTAATGCTACCAAGTGCTAATAAATCCTAAACAATTATTCTGTACAACACTAAGTGTTTGTGATTTGGGTGAAAAGAGGTAGACTTTAGCGAGAAGTTCAAACAGAAAACTGACCATTTTTAAAAAAAGTCAAAATCTTGCTTTTTTGACTGTCAAAAAAGGGTGCGTTCTGACATTTGCTGGAGAATGAACTCGAAACGCCAAAAAACCGATGATCCAAGTGGCGATGAATCGTCAAGAGGCTCTTTCGCGGTGTTTGATAAAATTACAGACGAATTACTAGCGCTTTGCCTGCAATACTGTTACAAACCGTCGTTGAGGCAAATTTCGAAGAGATTTAAATCATCCGTCTCGAATAACACCAAACACATCAACATAAACCCAAATGCACCGGATATATCATGTACGTGCGTATGAAACGTGAAAAATAGCTTTTGATACAGTATAAACAAAATATGTCTCAAACTGTTCTCTTACGCTTGGAATCGAGCTAAAATTGGTTTAATAGTAGTCACCGCTTGTTATCCAAACATCACAGACATCTCTCTGTACATTCAACAAGGTAGAGCCGAAAAAGACATGAAATCGCTCGCAACAATCGACACGCTACGAAGTACGCATAAAATGGCTTCTAGAGCAATTTTATTTTGTTGGTATTAAAAATACTTTTGGTCAGGTTGTCACGTGCTCGGACAAAAATGGACAGAAAAACCTACAGCAGATGAAGATCAAGAAGTAGAATTACGCCATCTGACATTACTGAATGGTTTAGAAGAGCTTTATTTACCTTTTTTTGATGATAAAGGCGAGAACAAATATGACTGGATAGAGAAGTTTCCTTCTTTGAAGGTACGTTATACAACCAACCAACAAACAGCACACATTTTTATTTTAAACTTGACATAATTGATGCTATCTTCCATGTACACAAAGTGATGTTTTTCTCATGACTGGGTTTCCAACAACTTTTTGTTAATGTTTTTTTTAATCTTTAGAGAGTACTCATTAGCGCTTCTGATACTGTCTTGACTTTTGCAAAATTTCCTGCTACATTGGAGCAGCTTGATATTGTTCAAAAGGATGGCAAACCTGTGTACTTTAAGAACTTAAATGACTTACCAAACTTGAAACGAGTTACTGGACTTTTTATTTCAGATGAGAAATTTGATTTAATTTTACCTAAGCTTGAGTACTTAGAGTACGCGATTTCAAACTCTTTAAATAAGTATATGCTATCTCCTTTTGTTTATTATTCTTTAGCTTCGGTCTAGATGTTCATAGGTATTCAAGATTTGAGAAAATCGTGAGTGCTATGAAAGGTCTTGTTAACCTTGAAACTGTTGTTTATAAATCAACGAATCTATGGTTCTGTAAGGAAAAATCTCACTGGATGTCTTATCCAAAGTTAAAGAAGCTTGTACTTGAACCTATAGGCAAACGAGGTATGTATTTTGTCGACAACACAAGAAAAACTAAACGAAAGTGTTGAAAGGTGCAAATAAAAACCAAACTGCTTTCTTTTTTTTTTTCTGTTCGAGATTACTCTGTAATTTGAACTCACGGGCTTTAATTTCTAGCAAAGCCTGATATTGATCAGATGTATTTACCACCAAACTTGACCCATTTATACATAAGGTACTTCATGCTCTTTATACATTTCTTCCAAACTGTTCTTTTATCGGTTAACTTTTTGTTTCAAAATACCAAAGCAGCGTTTGTACAAACTCATTTATATGATGCTTATGTGTTTCCGCCATGATTCTTACTTTGCGTTTTTAGTGATTGGCGCCTAAAGACATATCCAGCTGAGATAAACCATGATTTCCCTTGGGCAGGATTAAAGTTAGCAAAAGTTCCAACACTCACACATCTGAGCATCAAGTCTTGCTATATTGAGCAACTTACATTCTTAATGAATGAAAGCTTTGTTAACATAACACATCTGACCTTAGAAGATGTTGATGGATTGTACGTGAATAGATATCACAACTTCACTTAAGTGACTGATTTCCAAAAAAAAAGCAACTTTGTAACAGCTTCAGTTTTGAGTTTTATTAACTTACATATCTTAACTAGGCATGGTGATATTGGAAGTATACTAAGGGATTCATTACCGAACTTAGAATCCCTTACAATTCTTGGAACAAGCGTAAGTCAAAAAACAATTTAATCCGTTTCCCTTTCTTAATCAGGTTTTTTTGTACCTTCATTTTGTTCCTCATCTGATGTCTCTCATTTTTAGGGTATATCTTTAGATGATTTGCGTGGTTTGAATATAAGACGCATAAAGTTACAGAAGCTTGGGTTCAAGACACCAAAAGATATCTCAGATTTCCTTCGTGATTTGAAGTACATTCAAGAAATTGAAATAATTGGTAATATCAAATTATCAAAAACTATTAAAGATGAATCAAGTATACCTGATGGATGGCTTGGAATTATAAATAGTGAATTGAATATTGTTGACGGAAACTATAAACAAGCTTTAAGGGAAATTAAAATATATCTGGCAAAAGCTTAATAGTGACGAGAAAGACGTTACAACTCGGCTTAATACCAAAATATTAACTTGTGGATTTTCATTTTCTAAGAATGAGGAGAACCCTTGTCGTTTATTAATAAACTCATATACAATACCGAGCATGTTTTAGTTTATTGCTGTACTCTAAACATTCCAGTCTGGTTTAGATACAATCACAATAGCTCCTTTATTTTGTATTTCTTCCAGTATTTGTGTAGCACAGGTGTATTGGTGCACTTAAAGAGTTGTATCACCATCAGTCATCTCTGTTTGTACCATAGCTGTATCTGACCCATTGGCATGATCATGGTGTTTGAAGATAATCCCATGTGCGTGTAGCTCGCTGAGGGAACAAGTTCACGCTTTGAGACTGTAGCAATGTTTGGAGATCCAAAAAATGACAATAGACATGACTTTATTTTGACTTTGGTAAAAAAGTAAATGCCGAAATAAAATAAAGTGACGACACGTGAACTAATAAATGGACTTCCCAGGAGTTACAATAGATCAAGCATTAACATACTATCGCAAACACCACCCAGAAGCGTTCAGTAAAATTAAAGAAGATAAACAAACAGAAACGTTGATTAAACAACTTGACAGTATTATATTCGATACAAATAAAAGTCTCATGCGAAAATTTGATGAAGCTCTCTTCAAACACGTGGATATCGTCTCAGAAGCAAGTAATGAGTATGTAGAACAGAATCCAATAGACAGAGAGGTGCCAACGAAACGCAAGTACAAAAGAGAGTAAGTCAGACTTTCACTTCAGGTTTTTTTCTAAATATGAGCTCACAGAGCCCAAACAGTATCTAACAAGTTGAACTTTGTTGATTTGCCAAATGAGATTATTGCGTATCATATTCTTAGTTGTACAGATGTAAAGTCAAGATTTTGTGTTGCTCAATCATGTCGTTTGATGTCTGATCTCATTCACGATGTTGTTGGATATGAATTTATTCGTATAAAGTGTGTTCCTGATATTTTAAAGATTCTCAAATACAAAGGCATTGTCAACAATACCACCATTGCCTTAGATTCATCTATGAACAACACATTGTATTCTTTGCTGGCAGGATGTCGCCATATACAAACATCACAAAACTCTCTAATTGAAATAAACGATAGCGATCTCAAGGCTATTGGACTTGCAGGTGTTCATACTCTCAACATTGGGAGATGTGCAAATGTGAGTGATGATGGTATTAAAGCGCTCAGAGGAATACATTCCGTTAATCTGTCTGGAACTGGAATAACAGATGAAGGCCTCAAAGAACTTGCAGGCGTTCATACCATTAATCTTGGTGATACTGGCATAACAAATGAAGGCCTTAAAGCACTCAAGGTGTCCATAACATTGATCTCTTTAGAGTCACTACAATAACAGATGAAGGTCTCCAAGCACTCAAAGGAGTCCATACCATTGATCTTGCTTATACTACAATAACAGATGAAGGCCTCCAAGCACTGGAAGGTGTTCATACCATTGAGCTTGATGGTACTTCAGTTACTGACAATGGTCTCAAATCGCTAACAGGTGTCCATACCATTAATCTTAATGGTACTTCAATTACAGATGAAGGTCTCAAATACCTCAAAGGCGTTCATACCGTTTATCTTCGTGGTACTTCAGTTACTGATGAAGGTATCAAATCGCTGACAGGTGTCCATACCATTGATCTTACTGATACTTTGGTTACAGATGAAGGTCTGAAACACGCCAATACTGTTATCCTTAGTGTCTATTATTAAACAATAACACATGTGCTCTTTATGCTATCGAGGTTTCCATATTGTTGTTATTGATGGTATTTCAATTACAGATAAAGCCATGAGATCAGTTTGCAACTGTAAACTACTGTTAAAGTAGAAAATAAACTGCTTACTGCTTACTTTCGATCTTTGCCCAATAAACATTATCTCTAAACACTTTCTTAGGCTAGTGTTGTAAATGTGTTCTTGTTTTTGGAACAACAGCCACCCAGTAACATCAGTTGGATAAGTAGAGTAATACATTCATCTGGAGTTTTTCTCTTCAGTGGCATTGATATTCATTTATTGTAGCTATATGCTATGAGTAATGGAGATGGTTTGGGTTATGAGCAATGACCAAATAAAAAATGGGATTATCGTTAGTCTTTTTTATCAACAATCCACTTATCAAGGTGTTGAAAAAACGTACTTGTCTTTAGCAGTTTCCTAATTTACAATAAGTGGCTCAATGAATGGTTTGTAGTTTATTCTCAATGTTAATTAAATAGTGTTACATTGTTCTACATAGTAGGTACTATTGTATTGTTGGTTTTGTTTGAAGAAACTTAAAACAATTTGATTGTTTCTCATACATACTTCAATTGTAATGACATGTATGGATAAAGGAATAAAACATGCTATACCCTGCGACTTGATATCTGTCCATTAGAAAACCAAACTGTTCTATCTCCTTGTTGCTTGTTGTTAATATAAAAACATCGACTTTGTAATTTGCCATTTGAATACCAACATTTTTCTTCTCCTTCCTTCTTGTTATTGACATAACCGCAGTAATACATCTTTGTGCCATTAGTATGCCATCCTGTCTCACCTTTTATTTTATTACCTTTTGAATAAAAACACTGACTCGCTAGCTGACCATTCTCATGCCAAGTGTTCTCTTCACCTTCTTTTAAACCATTTCTGAACAAAACTTTGGATTTCAATTTTCCAGTTTTATGGAACTCCTTTTTCTCTCCTTCTACCAAGCCATTCATATATATATATTGGGATAGTAATTGGCCATTATAATGCCACTCTTTTTTTACTCCATGGATCTTTCCGTCTATGTAAGTACATTGACTCTTCAGTTGACTATTCCTAAACCATAGTTTTCTTTCACCATTGTACTCGCCGTTATCATAATGGCAATGATGTTTTAATTGGCCGTTACCATGCCACTGTTTATATTCTCCGTGTAGTTCATCCTCATTATAAAAACAATGCTCAAGGACATTACCATAATCATCGAACATCTTACTTTCTCCATGTTTCTTTCCATTCTTGTAAAACAAATGTTCATTCAAGACCCCTTTTTTTGACCATCTCTTGTACTCTCCATCCAGCTTATTATTCGCGTAATTATACTCTCTTATTGGCATACCGCTTGTTCGCCAAGTTTTAGTGATACCTTCTCTGAGTCCATGAGAATAAGATCGTTGAGTCACTATTTTACTATCATTGTATTTCAACCATTTACCTTGTTTTTTAAGATCACTATCAAACCTTGAGCATACCGATGCTTGCTTTGATAATAACGGCCACTTTATGTACGCTTCGCTATCTGATTCCATAATTTCCAGTTGTAGTTCCGGGGAAGCTCAAGTAAGCTATTTCGATCCTGTATTTGGTTATCTGTCCTCTAAAATGGCGTTAAATTTATTTAATGTAAAACAAAATCTCCAGCAAGCTTACATGTACTTTACGCCTCACTGCCATTGTATTCAGCGTTTCTAACGATGTGACTCAATAGCTATTTTTTTTAGGTCAACAGGAGTCACAAAACACGTGCTACTAAATTGTCTAACGCCTTTCGTATTCTTTCATCGCTCCTTCAAAACTTAGCATACAGTACAAGCCATCAGCAATGTGTACATATCACATGCACATTGTACCTTAAGCGAGACTACAAATTTCAATGTCATTCGATGCTTGACCAAAGTATTTTACCAGGTGTAAACGCCAAAGAAAACCAAAGAAGACATCAAAGAGCCGAAAGGGAATAAAAAAGGTCCAATTACATGTAAACACTACAAGCCAAATTAAACGTCAGAGACCTGGAATAACACGGTACAAAGGCAATAGAAACTGCGTTGCTGGAAGAAAACGAACAAGCACAAAATAACTGGAACACCACCTACACTAACGATAGCAATAATCATTACATACTCCAAAGAAATACTCTACTCCATAACAAATAAGATAGCTGTAATAACATTAGAAAATTTCTCTCCTTAACAAAGAGTTGCAACGATACTACATAATCAGTAATTACTTGCTAGAGTACCAAGTTACAAGAAAAAGTATTCTTCTCATGTTCCAACCAAGTTCTCATTTCCTCTCTTTCCTTGTCTGTTAAATTATTACTGTTAAGCAATAGCCTGGCAGCATTGGGACTTTTACAATCTACAGCCCTCATTAACAAGTATTGATATGCAGAAAACACCCTATATTTTTCTTGTCTGCCAGGTTGTTTTGACCAACGTTTAAAAACTGTAAAGGTGTTAGTGTACATTATAATATATTGCCTCAACTACTATCCCTTGATGATACTATTTGTTGGACATCAAGGGTGTCGCAAGAGCCAAAAAAAAAACAAAGAAAAAAAAAACTTGCCTTGGTTTTCTTTCTTGTCTTTGGATAGAAGCTGTGCTCCTTGCTTTGCAAAATAATATATTGGCGGAAATCCTTCTCTAACACCAGGATTCAACTCACCCATTGTAGAATCTTCTGTTACAGGGCCAGAATGCCACCTTGCCCCTGATTCAATCTTTCTACCAGCCCATACAAGTACCACCTCTTCTTTACCAACTTTAAGACACATTTGTTCACGGACATCTCTGAGTGTATCATTATGTTTAATTACAAGCTCAATATCTTTATAGCCTGATCTGAAAATAAGTTTCCAACCATAAGATTTTCCACCATCTCTTTCAAAGCCATCCAAATGTGGGTCGTAGAGATGTATGTATTGTTCAAGTTTTTTCACGTGGTCATGTTTAATCGAGTTGTGTATTATGAGGTTAGCGTAGGCAGATGGTTTGAAGGCTGAGGCGTCCACCAAAGCGTTAAATTGTAGTGATGAACACGCAAACGCTCTAAAATCACCAATATTCTTTAAATAAGACAGTATCGCATCCCACACCTCAGGTGGCAGCTCTTTTGCGTAGTTAGACTCTGTAAAAGGTGTTCGCTTGCGAATTATGAAGATACCTGTATGGTGGCGTTCTTATCTTCCATTTCGTACAAACGTGTACTTAGGTCAAAGAAAAACGTGGACTTGTGCCACAATTCTCTAACAAAATGGGAGGTATTAATAAACCCGTGAGTGACAATAGACATTCTGGCTTTGTTGTTTATGATTGACTGTTGCTTCAATAAAGCCAAGCTAAACATACAAGCATACATACAGCATTATGAAGTGATTAAGGATGCTTTGTGAGCTTTATTACACAGACGACAAGATAACATTCAGTTGTACAGTTTGACCTTCTGTGACAACCACAGTTTGAAATACAGGGTTATATCCAGGTGCACTGAATGATAGTCTGTATGTATCTAATAAAATACTCAATGAACAAACACATAAACAAACAAAGAGAAAACGAACAGAAAAAAATGAGAAAAAACATCTGATGGGTTTTTTTTTTCTGTTTGCGCGTACCAGCGGCCAAGAATAAATCATAGCGACCAAATCTAGCATGGCTTTTACGTACTTCACCAGATTGGAAATTAATCTTATCGATATCAATATCAGCAACTATTGGTGAACCAGCACTGTTTGTAACAAATCCAGAAACAGATTCTGGTGTTTTAAAATACAAATCTATCATGCCTCTTACTCCACCAACAACATCTATAATTCGGTAAGAAAGTAACCCCACTTCAGCTCTACAATAAAAGAAAAGAGAATATTCAAGACATACTTTGGCAAGCAGAGTAAGAAGGTTGAAAACCAGACGTTGCTAAAAACAATTAGAATAAGAACTTAAAACATTGGGGAGGTTTTAGGACTTACCAAGCTCTGTAAGTGAAGCATAGCTCGTGTAATCTTGAAGAAACTGTTGGAATATCTCTCCATCAGCCGAAGGAGAACGAAGTCTGTACGCAGGCGTAGCAGCTTGTCTAACATACAACATTTCAGTATTTGATTGTTCCTCAGAGGGCTTTCTTTGACGTACGCGAGAGCGTTTGCATCTGCTGTTAGGTAATTACGCCAGTTTGTAGCCATAGGGGAACAGCTATATGCAAACAATTGCTCTTGACCATATTGATGAAACTCAAGGTATTTAGCAATACCTTAAATGCACATCAGAAGAAAAAAAAAGAAAGAAATGTTCTTGTACCGTATTCATCTGCAAGACCAAATATGGCTTTAGTTTCTTGTTCTGACATTGGCTCAGGTCCTATCGAACAGTTACAAAAGAATAAACGTAATATACGTACCTTTGTAAGTGTCAGAGCTTGGATTCGAAGAACCACTGCAAGATGCTGACCATCCCATTTTAGCATTTCTATTTAGATCCACCTGTAAATGGTTACTATTATTTTTAGATTATAAAGTATATCTTACACCAAATGAAGAGCCAATAGGACGCCTGTTCTTACGCCATAAATTGTAAGTAGTGAAAACATAAGAGTATCTAAGGTAAATCATCAGAAGATCAAAAGATCAATACAATCGAAATATTTACCCATCTGGGTTTACTATTGGTAAAACCCATATCTGCGTCTCATCGACCAATGTTTTAATCGAAGAGTCAGTAGAGTATCCATTTAGAAGCTATAAAAGCTTAATTAGAAAGTAACACAATTAGATTAAGGCATACTCTTTCGATTGTATCCAACGCAACTTCAGGAGTGCAGATCTCTCTAAACAAAAACTCAATAATCAACAACTCACAAATATCAACCTTGAGTGTTCAGTGCTTAGTATGATGTAGGTTGGTTCTGGTTCTATGACGTTCGGGTTATCAGATATCATCAATCCCATAATAGCACGACCTAAAACAAGTCAACATGAGTAGAAAGATGGATGTAATACTTTCTCAGAATCACATTTTAAAATAGTTTTACCTTCATAGGTTGGGCCTGCACCATACTCAGCGGCAATATCAACTAACTTCGTGATTGAAGGATAATCCTAGTTTCCGAATAAAACAAAAGAAAAGGAGATGCATGAAAAAAGAACACGAACGTTGTGGTACTTTTCCAAAAGGGTATTTATTTCTGCCAAATCTCTGTAACCTATCCACAAATCACATTACTTGGATCACTCAGCGCTTACCTGAAGGAACAGCCATTGGTAGTCCAATATCATCAGCTTCTGGTAGACTAAAGTTCTTTGAAGTGCTTTGAATCAAGCTACTTGGCACGTCCCAGTGCTTCCTAAAAGCCGAGTAAAAACAAAAAAGAAAAAGTGGTAGAAAGTATTTCTTTTTTTTTCGAAAAGTATCTTCAACTTTCTGAGTGGTTGCTTGGGGTTTTTGTATCACGTGGAAAGATGCGTAACATGTGATTTAGACAAAAAGATACCAAAAAACAGAAAAAGTGTACTCACTTCATAATTGAGTCGAGTTCTTCGTCGGTAGCGATGACGTAGACGTCGTTCGGTTGGCCCAAGCGAGATAAAGCTACATTGTTAGAGCTCGTAATTATTTCGTTGTTATGGACGCTTACCATCATATCCATCAGTCTTTAGGCTATCATATAGTCCTATATCACGTGTAGGCGACATTTTAAGTACATTCCTTGATAACGCCAAAGAGCACGCCAAAAATAAAACGACCACAAGAAGACACTGCACCTTCATAGTGAAGAATAATAATAAATCAGTTTTTTTGAAATGGTTTTACCACCAAGCTGCGATTTTTTTTGAAGTGAATAAAAAAACTGAACATTGTTCCCACCAAAGCGTCAGTTTCTGATAGCTCTGCTAGCACACAAACTCACAAGTATTTTACTCTGTTTCTTTTTAGTGTACTAATCACGTGATTTCCAAAATCATAGACACGAGTGCTTCGAGCAAATACTAGAGAAATTGAAGGCATTCCTATTTATTTTTCGTTGTGTACGACCACGTGCTTACGTAATTTTACATCCATTCCCATCTCGGTTGGAACACCTTTGGCACAATATTAATGTCAATAAACAAAGCCTGCTTACCATGTACAAACGCTCAGATGTCAACTTTTGTGTTAACAACAAGCATTTTCTGCGTGTATTGTACTCGCTTGATGTTATGAAGCCTGCTTCAACAAGACTATATAAACTATTGAGTTCTCTAGTGATCTGTTCATCATCTGCCATTAGGATAGGACTGAAACTACAAAGGGCGTCAGAGAAATCACAATTCTGACCTTGGATTCATTCTGTACTTTGATTGTTGCTTAGCAAAGTCAACAGGAGCGTGTTCAAGAGGATTTACACTTATATGACCACAGTTAGTCAGTTATACACTTTAAAATTACGCTAAGCTCATTTATATACATAAGGAGCGCGTTGAAGATGTTCAGAAGAGGAAACGTACTTGTTTGTTGAACTGTAATTGTAAGTAGGAGTGATTTCTTTGGATTTATTCATAAGTGGTTTATTTCGCGTTTGGTTATGCTCAGGCATTTGTTGCATTTGTCTGAGTGAGATTTCAGGTAAAATACAGTTATCGGGCATTAATGCCATCCGTGAGGGCTTTAAGCCTGATGTACTACGTTTACAGCTGGACATTCTATTGTTTGCACGTGTTGACAAGTTTTTAGTACGGAAAAATGATGAAAAATTGATGTTGACTGTTTAAGTATTTTGCACTTCCTTATGCGCTGACACTTCTTTCTATTGTTTAGTAAGAAGTACTGATTATGTAGCTTTTACGCTTCCACTTTTATGTACTGATAATAATGTAAAGAATCGTAACACAGCAACAATTTTACAATTCCACAGAGATTCATTTATTAATACCCTTACAATAAACTGTCCTTATTTAGCCGTTAACCGTCAAAAGCTACAGGTACACAAAAGGATGAATTCTCTTGATTTCACGGATCGTTGATTTGATTAGGCACTTTTATAAAATGCTCTCCATTTCTTAGACCCATCCCATCCGAAATGTTCGCATACTACTCTAGAATGTCCTAATGATTGTACAATAATTCCTTGCCTTCCTCTTATTTGTGTAGCAGTGTTACAAAAGCCGATTTCTCTTGTACCTATTCTGACACCTGTTTCCCATATGATACTACCTTCTTTGTTGATTAACTTAAGGCCAAAGTCGCTGTTATTCAATATTGTAGACATCAGCAATAAAATGTATTGATTCGAAAAATGATATATTTTTATATTGTAATGTAGGCCTGGTAGTAATGCTGTCTTCCACATTAGGGTAAATATATTGTTGTCTTCCTTATACTTGTGTACAAATTCGTGGCTTGTTATAAATAAATAATCACCTTGATTAGAGGCACGGAGCACTTCGTGATTCAGCACAAAAACGTCTTTGCCAGTTTGGATGTCAATGACTACACTTGCATTTCCTGTTCTGTTATTACTATAAACGAACTTATCCCTTACTATAACGAAAGATAGTGGTTGTTCAGGAGGGAATAAGTGTAGAACATCTTTGGTCCACAATATAGAACCTAAAAGAACAACCCTGTAAATGACACGAAAGGTAACAAGGAAAAAAGAAAGAAAACACTTTTACTTTTTATCGACATATCGTACCATCCTTTAAATCCACACCATGCATAACTCTCTTTTTTAAATCTATAGAGCTTGTTCCATCTGTTAAAATCATGATAGCATTTCTAGCATAATTTTGAACGTCCAGTGAACTCACAAAATCCTTTACTACCTCAAAACTCCACAATTGTTTTTTGGTTTTCTTACAAAACCCTATGTACGACCGTCGTGATTCTATACTCAGGACAATATCAGCCAAATAGTATATGCGTTCCCTTGTAGGAATTGCAAACGGATCAAAAGCTGGCTGTTGGCGATAGTGATAATCCATCGAAAGTGGTGGCGATTTGATCTCTTCTCCTGTTTTGATATCGATGACTTGTTTTAGATCTACTATTCCCAAATCCTGTCTTTCTACTTTGCATTCACTCTTAACGATATGTGTTTAGCAAATATCGCACGTGCGTTAAACATGACTTACTTGAAATTGTTTCTCCAAATGACGCGCAAAACAGAGGTATTGTAATCCATCAAAGTTGGATATATCAACTCCAAGTTTTGGTGGCCATTCGCACAATGGACCGTAAAACAAAGGATTGGCCCATTTCGCTTTAAACAATTGTTTCGCTCCCTTTGGAGAACATATTATATTACGTGCTCTCTTGTGACTGCTTGAGAATGCTATGATCGCTGTAAAACTACTTGTTTGCTCCATAACCGCCAGAAGGGTTTCTGGAAGGTTGAATACTGTCTCCATGGTCTGTGAGATGGTGCCAACGAGCTGCTAACGTATAAGATTGTGTAAAAAAATGTAATAAGCGAGCTTCATAGTCACATGTCATTCATCATGAAATTCCGTTATACGTTAGTTAAGTCAGAGATCTGCTGACTTTGGGTTTGTATGTAATACACTAAAACAACTTTTCAGAACCGTGGCTAACCACAAACTAACTGACCGAAGTTTGACTGAAAGTTGTGATAATCTTCTTTTTTTTTTCTTTTTCTCCGTGGCATTTTCACTGTCGTAGGTTTATGATAGTCAGTGTACACCATGAATACGTTATTTTCTCTACCTGATGAGGTCGTAATACTCATTTTGAAGTGTTTGGAAGCAACTGATTTAATTTCGGTTTCCAAAGTGTGTTGTGATGCTTCTAGGCTTGGTAATGATAGTACAGTGCGAAACATCATGTAATTCTGTTTAAACGTCTAACTCTTAAAGATTTGGACAAATCTGTCTTATAGAGACTTTGACAACCACTTGATGTCCATGACAACTATTTACAAAGATAATTGCAAACAGCGATACTACGAAACAAAAAAGGTTCTAGATGAAGAATATCAGGGCTCCTTTGTTGAGGGAATGCGTAAGTAGTATCCAACAAGCTCTTTAAAGTTTTTTGGCAAAGACTTTTGACATTGAACCTAATTTATGGTGGATAGGAGGTTGGAAAGCTTGGATAAGAAAGATCACAGGTACTCGTTGTTCAAGTAATAAATACGGTGCTATTTTCACAAGAGATGGATCTATATTGGCCAAATCAACCTTGTTTAATGTAAACAAACAACAACTTGCTTCTCTGGCAAAAGGATTTGGTTCTCATCTACCAATAACGTTGGGCAATACAAAGTACAAATATGTGTTTATTTTGTTGCTATAAACAGCGCTTGAGTGGTGCTGCATAACGTTATCAATACAAAATTATCCAATAGCAGTGCCATTGGCTATGTACAATACAAGAAAAACTGCTAGATGGAATTTTGTATAGCCTTGTGCATAATTTTATACTTGTACTTAATTGTTGTGTACAACTAATGATTGAACAAGGTACATGGTGCTAAAATCTGATGAAAGCATGTGTGGGATATGTGGAATATATGGATTTCATTGCTTGAAATCAAATACAGTGTATATTCTTGGAGTCTATGATGACACTAGACAACCAAGTTACTCTGCCAGCGCTGTAGCTGGTGTACAATATTACTTTGAAGAGATAGGTTATTAATTATAAGTGGGGTTGTCAATACATCACAAATACTTTCAGGAATGTTAACAGTATTTTCCAAACTTCAAGCAACGTCCTAGATTGTCGAAAAAACAATACCTTCACTGTATTTCATTCAAAATTCTTTTGTATTCCTCTGTCACGTGGTACACAATGATAGCTCCTTCTGATCCACTTCTCCTAGTATGTTTATCATGTTTGTTTTATGTTGTTTCCATGTAGTTCTTTGTCAGATTCTGAAATAAATGTGAGTTCAGCGTGATTGAACTATTATTAACTGTTAAGGCAATGTTTTGGTTCTTTGAAATTTAAACATAGATTTCGAGGTTAACTAACTACAATGGGTGGTAAAAGCAGTAAAGACGCTTACAACAAACGAAAAAAAGGTGGAGACTGTTTCTCGTCGTAATTTGCTCTCAACTCTACAAAAGAGTTCCACAACTTTACAACCACTCTAAAAAGCCGTTTTTTGTTCAAAAACACTTTAATCGCCTAGTGACTGATACATTCATATTAGCCTTGAAGGCTACAGACAGGCCCAAACCAGACTAGTACAATACTCTTGGATCAACATTTTTTCTTGACCACGTGTTTTAGTGGTCGTTTATTCAAAATACTTACCTTTGGAGACATTGGTGTTGGAAAAACCAGTGCTATACTAAGATTTACAGACGGCACTTATACTGAACCATTCACTTCCACAAGTAGTGTTGAATTTGTATGTCACTTTATACTGGCTCGTTTTTTATTAGTCACGTGTTTAACCAAAAATAGAAAGTCAAAACCATAGAGGTGTATGATGAAACAATCAAGCTGCTAATATGGGATGCGTGTTGTGAGTTTTGATGGAGGTTTATTACATTAAATGTTTTCCATTTTAATAGGTGATGACAGATACAAAAAATATGGCAGCTACTTTCGAGGTGCTCATGGTGTTTTGATAATGTATGATACTACAAACCTAGAGACATTTCAAAATACCAAAAAGTGGGCACTAGATGTTGAACGATATGCACCAGATATCCAAATAATACTTGTTGGAACAAAAAGTGATCTCATTGAAGAACGTGCTGTTGATACTGATATTGCACAGGTAATAACAACAGTCAGAGTACCATTTATTTTTGGTTAATTACATCAGGCATTCGCTGTTGAACATGAGATGGAGTTTATTGAAATATCATCAAAAGATGCAATTAGTGGTAATGCACATGTCCAATAAGTAAAATGGCTAACTTATTGTCATAGTTAACGAAACCTTTATTTTGCTAACAGCCAGGATACTCAAGAAAATTGATGCTAACTCCACCAGCAACTAGTCATTGTTGAGTAAAAAGTCTTAGCATTTTATGTGCCACCAATAAACGTGATTGTTTTTCCTAGGGTTGCACTACATTTTGCTAAATTATGCGCCATGCTATATTTCTTTGAAATCCGTTCTTTTCAACCTACGATTGACTTAAAAATGAGCGTCCTGTTTTCTGTTTCACGGTGTTACGAATTCGTTAGTTTACCATCTCTAAAGTCAAGCAACAGATTAGTAACAGAGGAGTACTTAGCGCTGATTACTTGAAAGAGCTATTCAATGAAATGATGAGTTCAACTGCTAGCAGAAGTTGTCAGTACCTTTCAACTATTAAACAATGCTTCCTTCAATGTATTGCCGAGGAGTAAATGCTTCTACTTCGCATGCGCTCAGAAGCGCTAAACCTAAAACCCAGAGAAGGCACAGGTCTGCTATTCAATCCACTCAAATGAACCTCCACAAGCGATGGAAACAACCTTCGGTTGAGCTAGGACGCACTAGTTCAACACATTCGACAATTGAATCGCCTAAATTTACGAAGATATTCGGACGCCTTACGATCCCAGAGAAGCAGATATACGCTGTATGGAATAACAAAGGTGAAATGAAGCTAGTTACGGGCCCTAAAACCGTTATGTGCTGGAATACGAAGTATATGCGTTTAAACAGGTTTCAAGCTGATGACAGCGAGTATTTGGTTGTTCAGAAGCAAACAGGAGAGAAGGAGATAATTCTTGGACCAAATAGCGTTGTAGCTCATCCAGAGGTGATTAAAAGCGTTAGAGTCAAAAGAGCAGTCTCTCTAAGCCATGGAGAAGCTATTGTAGTCTACAAACAAACGTAAGTGAACTCACACTAAAGCGATTTTTTTTCTACCTTTTTGAAAAGTTTTTCTGGTTTTTTTTTTGAACTTGGATTTTGAATACTTACTCACGCTCGTAGGGAGGAAGATGGTGTTAGAAATACCAGCAGACATGTAGTACATGGTCCAACTCAATATGTCCAACAACCAAATGAGTGGGTAAGATAGAAAAGCATCGTTCTAGTTTTGTTTTTGTTTCTCACTTTTTTCACGATTAGATGCACGAGTTTGAGTGGGAGGAAGAAGAAAAATTCAACACTGTTCATACGGCACCATCCCCAATAACGACAGTAGTCGATAACCTAAGAACAAAAGATGATGTTTCAGTAAACGTCCACTTAATAGTAACATTCAAAATTGAGGATATAGAAGAGCTTCTAGAAAACACTCTTGACCCTCTTCAGGATTTATCTTCTACTATTGGATCAGATATGATGACTTACATGTCTGGTATCAATTTCGCTGACATGAGACAACGTACAACAGAGATGAATAACTTGGACCTTTACAAAAGAACAACGGAACTAGCGGAAACGCTTGGCATTTCTATTGTTTCTGTGATCTATCAAGGGTACCAAACAACAGGCGCTATGGCTAAACTACAGCAAGAAACAGAAGCTATGATGATAAAAGTAGAGAATGAAAAGAAAGAAATGCTTAAAAGACAGGAGCTTTACGACATGACAAGTCAAAAAGAAATTGAAAGAAAATTAAAAGCAGAAAAAAGGGAGATAGAACAAAGAGAAGAAATGTATGATTTGAGTAATAAGAAGTCAGTAGAGAGAAAGAGAATACAAGATCAAGAGAAGATAGCTTATCTGAAGCAGATCAAAGAACTGGGAGTTGACATGACAAAGTACTTTTCTCCAGATTCTTCCGCTTTAAAACTTCAAATCGAAAATTCTACTGGTGAGAAGCTTGTTGACAAAGTAGAAAAAGTACTCAGTTAAGAAACTCATGTTACAATTATTAAAGACGTTATACGCTCTATTGTGCTTTTTACCGTAGGAAGTAAAGAAAACTTCAATAAAGCGAAACACTTTAAGTCAAGAATAACCATCTTTCTCATCTCACCATACTATGGACTAGAAACATTCATTTAAACAACTTTGCAAACTCGATAATGTTCAAATTGCCATAAGTGCATCCTCTCTATTTTATACTATTGTATGGTTCAACCAAAGTAGGCCTTTTCAATAATTTATCAAAATAGATAAATTAAGCAAAATATGATAAGTTTCCTTGTGCTGCAGCGCTCTCAAGAGTTTTGACTGAAGAAAAGACCTGACACAAGCGGCTATCGCAGAAAGTGAAACCTTCCAAAGGCAGTTCTCCAATATTTAACGTAGTGGAAACTATCGCGTTATCAAAGTTATTTGGTTACTTTGGTTGTAGCGCACAATATGACAAATAAATCACGTGATTACGTTATGACAAACTTTGTCGCTTTTAGAGGTCCATTGCAGGCTTCAAGTGTCCAACAGTACCGAATTCAAGCAGGCATATTGTATTCACCTGCGGATGCTTAAGAAGACACTACTGGAGAAATTACATGTAATTTCCTAATAAATGTTGTTTGAACAACGTGATACACACATTTTGAATACCACGATTTAAACGTGATGGTATAGCGTAATTGTGGACTTTTCACCAAAGTGAAAAGAATCAGAATGCATCATGCATTTTGACATATTTTTACGAAGTAGTGTCACGCTATTCAACGTCACAATATCCAAATTACCAAAGCACGCAGTACATGTGTACTGTTGTGAAGACTAAAAAGATACCTGTTCTGTTAGAAATGTACAAAGGTGCTAAAGGGTATTCAACAAAACAGTACAATAGCCACCGCCACCCGAAAGTATCGGCCAAAATGCTCTACGTATGTACTACACTGGTACAACGTATTAGTCTAAAACAGGTTTGAACGCTAGTAACTGTGATTCAACCGCAAGTTCTGTGTTCGATAGCCAGTGCACAACTTTAAAAACGTTGGAAAATAAAACCATGACAACCTTTCTTTTCTTGACTTTGTGTTTGTTCTTTGGCGCTGTTATTGCCCAACAAAATGATCCAACCGCGAGATCTGGATGCTGTACGACTACGCTTTATTAAAACACGCAATAACGCTCTGTACGAAGGTCCACTAGTAGCTTGCGGTCCTCCTATTAAACCGCCTATTGGAACATGCTGTGACGGCAGTTTTTTCGGAAATACTGGTCGCTGCTTACGTAACGGAGATGGTACTTGCTCCTGGGAGCTCACCGATATGTCTGTGTGCCCTAAGTGCTGTACGATGCTTTTTTTTTACACGTGATTTAGAAGCACTTCTGCTTCCGTAGTGTCAGATTTTTTCGTTCAAAAACCTAGTTGTATATATTTACTGAGCTGTCTTTTTAGGCCGTGTAGAACGTTGTGGCCCTCCTCTCCGTGCGCCAGCATTCGAGTGCTGTGATGGAAGCGTTGGAGGCAATACTGGTGTTTGTATCAGGAACCCAAGAACACGTGGGTGCAGATGGCAAATAAGAAATTGTCCATGTTGTAGCGAATAATCTGACAATAAACGCTTTTGTTATTTGCTTTCATTGGTCCCTGCAGCTCTATGTAGACAATATATTTGTTCATACCAAACTACTGACAGCATGCATAACAAGTGCGCACAAGGCCTTCTTTATTAAACAACTTTTTAGTTTTTTTTCTGATAACATACAAAAATGCCGCTACTAGGTTCAATTTCAACCCAGAGGCGCCTTTATCTATACAAGTTTTATTTATTTTAGTTACTATACATTTGGGTCCTACAAAAACAATAAGAAAAACATAAAAAACTAACACGTGAAACGAGTTTTTTTACCGTGCTTGCAAAAAAAAAAAAGAAGAAAAAAGTTTTCCAACGTACAAAAAAATTGTCTTGATGTCCAATTAGATTATTATTACTATCTCGACTGCGATTACTCTGTCGACTAATATGTTGTTGCATTTGTTCTTGAATAATATTGGGGTTTGTTGTTACACTACTATTTGTAATAGGTTCACATGAAGGTTCTGGTTCATCACTCATATCTTGACATTCATACGAAGGTTCTAGCTCATCACCCATATATTGACGTTCATATGAAGGTTCTGGTTCACCACTCATATCTTGACATTCATACGAAGGTTCTAGCTCATCACCCATATCTTGACGTTCATGTGAATTATCGTCATACGAATTGTCCATCAACGGGATTCTAAGCAGCAAGTCAGTAAAAACGAGTAACAATATTTCAACTCAGTGCGCACAAATATTCTTCGTCTAGAGTGTCAGTATTACCTTCAGCGTTTTGAGTAAGTATTGGAGGTAGTCCAAAATAGAGATCAAGAATATCAGATTTCTCATAAATTAAGCGTGTCGAATCAGCCAACTCAAGTAAAGACCTGAAATCACAAATCACGTGAGTATAAACGTGTATAATTATACGATTTAGGATACCTCAATAAATGCCTTGCCATTGGACCAAAGCCTTTAAAGAGCAGTGTGAATACCTAAAAAGCAAGATTAGAGGAAAAACTTCTGAGAGACAACAAAGTTTCACTAACCGCAACAAAAAATGGTCCATCATGACCTAGTATTGCAACAGTGCATACATCATGTACCATGCACATAGCTAAACCACTTTTTTCCTTTACTATAGGCGCATCACCAAGTGTAGCAAAAATATCCTTGGCCCTCTGTAAAAGAAATTTGAGATTCTTGGTGTTTTACCAAAAATATTTTGTACCCTCACAGCCTCATGTGTATGTCCTCCAGCACAGTACGTTATTGCTAATGTAAAGTCTATCATCAATTTTAAACTAATCATAACTGTTGGATGAAGAGAAGCAAGAGCAACATTACAGAATTTCTTAGCAGCTTGGAGCTCATAAATAAATGTAGAAAATTGTTGCTCATCCTAAACAAATGAACGTCAGCAACCAACCGCACTTAACTTTTAGAAAAAGATGCGTACAATTCCCACTATTGCATATCCTGTATCACTAGATCCATCGGGCCGTGGAGGCTTTGTATTTGTAGAGACTCTCATCCATATCTACAAATAATAAACAAATTGTGCCCACAAGAAAAAAAAAACGAACCTTGGTTATAACAACCCATATTAAAAACATTGCTATGTGGAATGGTACGCCATAAGGACAGTCTATAGAATACGGGAGTCCTCTAGTAGATTCTGTAGTCATCACTAACTGCCTCTTCCTTTAAACAACAAGTGAGATTGAGGTATCGAAGCAAAAAGAAAAAAAATCACAAACCTATCACAGAAAAGACAATATGTGAACGTGGTCGCTCGCCGTGCTATTGTACGCAAATAACCATGAGGATGAACCTTTGTATTATCTTTAAATGCTACATCATTGCACACGTGATTTACCATCGCTAAAATAAAAAACCAAGTCAAAACTTTTCTATTCACAAAAAATGGCCGTTTTGATTCACATACTCATAGCTGTTTGTGATATTTCGTTGCTGAGTTCAGGTTTGCCAGCGTTTAAATAGTGAACACCAACTAAGTACAACCCAGCTATACCAGAGAGAATTAGAACAAAACAGAAACAGAAAAAAAGAAAAACCAACGGGTTTTGAAAAAAAACAAAGTTCGTCTAACCTGCTATGCTAGGGTGTTTAGTATCGCCCAAGTCTTCATGAATTTGTCGGGCGACGTTACATATAAGATTGCTTTCTTTTGTAAAACCTGAAGCTAAAGCTGCTACAGCAAGAATACCCAACAACTCAACAGTTTCTGGTTGCGACCAAGCTATACAAAGGGTCCAAATTTAGAAGGAGGACCGTTTTGAATCAGACGTACATAGATCATCTTCAAAAGCACTCATTGTTGTTGTAGTATTCCAATGACCGACTGGTACTGCCTTTATAATAATAAGTTAGGAAAACTGGTATACCATTGAACTCGAAAAATTTTCGGAAAAACATGAATTTTGGTAACTAATCTATGAAATATCTTGTCTTGAATCGTTTTTATGTAAAAGAAAAAAGCCAAATAAACGATAAAAATGATAACAGAGCAATAAAATATACCGACGTAGAGGTCAAAAATACGAAAAAAAACAAACAAAAAAAAAGTTTTACGTTTTTAGCTTTACCGACAAAACGTTCTTACGTATCGTGGGTACATCACAGCCTCATAAAGAGACAACCAAGACGCTATATCTGACGATACTCCAAGATGCGCCGAAAGCTTCCAAAACGTTATCTGTTGCAAAAGAGAGAAGTGTTAGTAACAATAAAAGTTCGGGCTAATGCGGTTAGGCCACCACGAAATATTCACCTTATTTGCTGATCGTTTTGGTTGTGGAGGCGGAGTTTTGTAATCTTGTAGCGAACTGCTGGCCTGGTCATATTTTGCTTTCCAAAACGCTACTTCCTTGTTCTTCTTCTCAAGTGCTTGACTAAGGCTATCTGTTTCGGTCTCTTCTACTTTCGCTACGATTTAGTTTATTAGCGCAAACACCTAATCTTGTATCGAACGGTAGTTTACCTTCTGTTTTATGCCGTTTCACCGGATCTTCTGTGTATACGCAAGTAATACAGTTTTGTACGCATTTACCGCACGGGCTTGCTCCATCACACTTTATATGTTTTGTGCGGCAATAGTCACACGCTCGTCTGACATTTAAACGTTTCCTTTTTCGCGAAGGCTGATTCTGTTCTGTCATACAATCGTAGTGGGGACGCAACAAGAGAGGCGAGCAATTCTCGCGTAAATATAATGTCGTCAAAACCACGGAAACCTTGCTTAACTATCATTATTCAGTTACATTCATGCTAATAAGATGCTTACAAACCGCGTTGAACAACTTTAGAACTCTAATAATACGTTCTTAGCTTTCTCGGATTTACCGAAGCTGAATGCCAGTACGAATCTCGCTTTACAACGCCAAATACCTCTGTTAGGCTTTACCACGTTCCGTACGATAAAACAGGTGTAAAACAAATGTTTTTTTGAAACCTTAACACACGCTAATAGCAGCGAAAAAATATGAGTCACCCACTTCTATTCATGTTAGACGCATGTACAATGCTATTGTATCAAAGGTTTTCCTCTTTTTTCGTTTTTGTACTCGGTAAACGTTTAAACCTCCTCGCCGATGCCTTTGAACGTTTGAAAACCGATGTAAAAGCTAAAACACAAACTGATTGCAAAAAACAGGAAGCCTAAGAACCAGCAAATGACGGAGAAATTAAAAGTGTTGCTAACGCGCAGGAAACATACCCAGTAGAAGGTTAGAACGATAGTAATAACTGTCAAGCATTCGTTGACACCTCGTAAACAACTTTCTTCACTTGGATTTTTGCACTTTTTCTGAAGATACTTGAAAGAAAAGAAAAACCATGGCAGTGCGAAAATGACAATTACTGTGTTATGACAACTCACAATCAAGTGACTATTAGAACGCCGAACACTTGCCTATATAACACGATAATTGGGAACCTGGAGAGCTAAATCCGTGACCCATGGTCACAAAAATCTGTCATTTTTAGCTCTTGACAGATTTTTTATTACGAGTTTTTTTCTTGTACCAAGTCTTATGCTAGGCAGCAGGTGCTTGTTGAATCACCAATTGTTTGTCTTTCCCAAAACACAACTGATTTCCGCATTGTTAATCTTGAAACTGGTCAAAAGCACCGTGGCAGCTGAACGGAACCTTCTGGAAAAAACAAGGATTGACACATTTAGGTAATTGCAGTATATCCGTCTTACTAGTACCACAATTGTTGCATACGTCTTTTAGTGGCTGAGCGTCTTTGGATCAACATTAATTCTTTGAGAGTACTGTCAAGTATTTTTTTCTACTTGAATGACGTTTTTTTCGAAATCTTGCTCCAGTATTGGCGTAGCGGCACTAGCTTGAAACCATTTGGGCAATGGCATCTAAAGTCGCTATTAAAAGGCCATGAGACGCACTAAATATTGTATTAATGGGTAAAGGTCCTAAATACAAAAAAAGGAAAATGCATCCCAAAAAATGAAAAAATACCAAATTAGGTCAAACATTTGTAGCGCAATACACGCTACTACAAAGGTGCGCATTGAGTCCTCGAACACATAATCTATTTTATAACACCTATTACAATAGATATACAACCGGAATATGAAAGTAGTAGTTCATTCACTTCTAATTGCACTTGTATTATTTGCTATATGCGTATCAGCTAGCTGGCGCGCTCGTTTGGCCCAGAGGGCAAGAAACGCTAGAGAACACCTCGATCGTTACTTAAGCTCAAACAGAGGCCATAATAGACACAGTTTCAGAAGACAAACGCCTAGAGCAACACCTAAAGCGTCAATTCCAAAACCGACACCTAAGCCTGTTACTCCCAAACAACGTCCTTCAAATGGCGGATGTTATGCAAAGAAAAGTGTTACAGCACAGGAATTAAGATGCGCGTTCCCAAGACTTGGTGCTTCAGCCGCTACTTTATACGCTAAAAGCATGACCAAACATACAGGTAAACAAATAGAACCTGGAGCCTTACCTGCCTCCAACAAAGTCAATCTCTATGTTATCAACTAACTTGATTGTATCGAATAGGTGGAAAGGTCTTTAGCAACGCTTGTCAATGGGCTGCTGTTCTTGCTAACATTGGCACTGAGACAGCAGGTCTGACTAAATGGGTTCAAAACCCTTGCAACTACGCTACCGGTACGCTTTCTGTTTTAGCTCGTTTGGTCTTCTAATATTTGCTATTATAGCAGCGCCGTACTGCGGCCGCGGTCCCCTTCAATTGACAGGTGCTAGAAACTACAGACACTGTCAGAGTTCGCCTTCTTGCCCGCAATGCACTGGCATTTTATATACCCCAGGTAGAGTATCTAGTTTCTCATCCATCGGTTTTGGATCTGTTGCGTGTGTTTGGCAGACACTTATGGGACATTCTCTCAATCGTTATGTTGATGGAAGTCTTGCCGGATTTAGAGCTACTGTTAATTGGATTAACTGTGGCAGACACAACTGCTCTCCAAATGGATGGGGCGAAAGACAGGTGCGGCTACATTTTTGATGGAAGGCGAATAATAGTTCTAAACATTTACTAGGAGTACTGGCACCGAACAAACAGGTGTCTTGGTATTTAAATGACAACACCTTATTGTTTCTACTCTATATTCAACCAACTTGCAGTAAGCGCAAGCAAGTATCAGTTAATTTATATACATACAATAGGACGACTAAGCTTGTCAAATAAATCTTGCTGCGTCAAAACCAACAAATACGTGTTTGTGTCAAAGCTACAGCGTTTACATTCAATACATACATTATGTTTCATTTTTAAAGAAGAAGGAGCACAACTGCTCTCCAAAAAGGCTTCTTTGTGCGAGGAGGATCCAAGGTGTTTTTTTTTGGTCCCGTTGGTTTTTTTTAGTGTGGTAATTACATTTGCGCTTGTTTTCTGATTTCGTCGAGCTCTGTTTTTTGTTTCGAAAAGCGCTCTGTCAATTGTACTAGACGTTTTCTCTTTTTGATGATATCGTCTCTCAATGCAACGTTTCTGCCACGTCCAGCCAATCGAGGTACTTGTAGGAAGCGTTCGTTTACTGCATCCCAATTGATCTTCCTGTCGTTCAATACCCACTTTGGTGCTGGTGGATCTACTATTTCTTCTACAACGTTCATTCTAAAACGATTGGGTGAGTTGTGGTTGAACAATTGGCAAAATTTTTTTTGTTTAAACGCCTGCTATTGCGGCATTGTTGTTTTACGTGCGAATAGGCCTGTATTTGAGCAATATAGTAATCATAAACTTACCTGTGTCTGTTTGTATCGCGAAGGCCCTCTGCTGGTGGGTGTTGACGAGCGTACTCTGTAAGAGCGTGGAAACTGTATGGTTCATTGACAGCAAGCTCAGCCAATATTTTACGATTTAAAACACAGTGGCCTCGCTGAAGTGCAGGTACAAATTGGCTGTAATTTAAGCCTATTCCAGTCATTTAGAATTAAAAACAGGGAATAGCGTAGAAAACACTCTATGGCGATTAACTACCTGCAGGAGTCACGTACCATGTAAATGTAGTGCAGTATTTGTTTGCTGGATCCACATTTGTCTAATATTTCGTTTCTTCGTCCTGCGATCACGGTATTCGTATAACATGGCCTTTTGAACTGCTGGCCTAGCAACGCGTACGCAGCTCTTTGAGCGTCCACGAAAGCCCTTGGCACGCTTAAATAGCTTTACCTTGTTCATTACCTGCTATCTGTGTGACGGTGCGCTAAAATGTGCCTTGACAATTTTATTAAGTCACTGCGCCAGAAAACACTAAACGCTATAATAACCCATGACGTCTGCTGTTGATACGTTTGTTTATTGCTGGGGCGAAAACAAAGAAAATACATTGTGTCAAAGTGGCTCTAGAAATGTACATACGCCACAGCTTGTTAAAGCGCTTTCAGATGAAAATCCTACGTCCTTAGATTGCTCTGGTTATCTTTGTTGCGCTGTTACAAGTACAATTGATTCTGCGATTTGTAGACAACTTAAAACGCATAGAATCGGGCTCTCCATTAGTTTGGGGGAGGGTAATGGAAAAAATCAAAGAGATGTGGGGAAGTTACGTTTCTATTCCAGTGACTCCTGTATGTGGCATCTTACAACAATTTCTAACACACCTAGGGTGTTTTCAGTAAATACAAAGTTGTTAATGCTGCGGTTGGGGCAGACTTTCTTGTTTGCGTTCTAAGTACGCTATTATTACACTCAATAACACTCTTAACACATTATAGCTGATGGCACATGTGTAAGTGTTGGATCAAACAAAAGTGGCCAGCTTGGTACAGGTACGCACGTAAAAACCGAAACAAGCGCTCCCAACGAAACCAAACAATTAAATCTTTTTAACGGCATTTTTTATATTATTTCCTCCAGTACGCTTCAACTGGTGATTTTACGCCTCTGATCTCGTCTGAATTAATATAAGGAACGCTGTCATCTGTTAAAACGCCTGTACCTGTCAAAACATTGAAGAACATCAGAGAAGTTGTTTGCTCACATAATTTCGCAATGGCTATTACAAGTACGTCTCTTTCCCTGGCTTTATTGTCTGCCCAACGTAAAAAAGTGGTGTATCATACACGTGTTTCATTGAGTATTTACTTTACTTCTTTTAGAGGATAGCAAGGTTTATGCATGGGGAAACAACGGCAATGGACGTCTTGGGATAGGAAAAAAGGTAATTTTTTACGACTAAGAAAAGAAAATAACACACGTGAAACTGTTTCACCCACCTTCAATGGCCCTTCAGAGACCTACACAGATACTTTTTATCCTTAATATAGCATTAACGTATTGTAAAGGGCTCGTCATTGGTTCCAGTGCCGGTGAAAGCATTACGTGAAAAAGATGTTTCGAAAATTGCTCTTGGATATGATTTCTCTCTTGCCGTGACAAGTACGTACAGGAAATAAAACCTGCTAAATTGAAAACTCACTTAGTGATTTTTTAGAGGAAGGGCAAGTGTTCACATGGGGATGCAAAGAGCACGGCCAACTCGGTACGCTGATGAACTGAACAGCTTTTTTTTTATTTTATTTGGAATGCTCTTTCTTTTTTTCGTCTTTGGATCCTTTGTTAACGTATGTAATAGGTCTAGGTAAATCTACAAAAGATATAGATACACCAAGCTGTGTCAGAAACCTCATGGGTCACAAAATAATAGACGCAGATGCTGGAAAAAATCATTGTGTTGTAATTTCAGGTAACGAGTTACTCTCAGAGGTGGTGTTGGGTCTTTCATTTACTAACTTTAAAATAGAGAATGGTAGTGTATATACTTGGGGAAGAGGTAGCGAAGGTACGAAAAAGAAGTACACAGGGAGAGGTGCAGCAAAATTACTAACCAAAACAAAAAAGGTCAACTTGGTATTGGTGAACTGGCTGAAAAAGATGTACCTCATCGTGTTAGATTTGACACTGTAGAAGAAGAATTCTTTCATAAATGTGCGGCAGGTGATTATCACACAATGGTTATTGCAACAAATGGTAAGGCATAAAAGTTAAAGTCTTACAAAGTCTAATTGTTGACCTGTTTTAAATCTAACTTATTTTTGGTTTCTTACGTAATATTTATAGGCCTTTGCTATGGTTTTGGTCAAGGTAAACATCACCAACTCGGATTCTCAAAGAGGTAATTAAAAAAGATCATAGGGTGACTAATGTCACTCATTCTCTTTTTTTTTTGTTCATTCTCACGTTTTTTTTCCTCAACAGTTGTGATGAGCATACACCTCGCTGTGTCAATAGCTTTAGAGCAAAGAACGTTATTCTATTCAAAGCAGCAGGAAAGTTCAACTTTCTTGTAACAACAGGTACGAATGTACAACGAAGTTCTTTTAAAATTAAAACAACGATGACTTATCTTCGCACAAGTTTTTTTTTACTCTAACATTAAGTGATTAGAAAAAGCAGATTTCTCAAAAATATCAAGCCTTTTAGAACAAAGTGAAGACATGGATGAGGATGAATGGGAAGTAGAAAGAATTATTGACCATCAAAAACGTCCAAGTGTACGTCAACAACAAAAAAAAACCGCACAAACATTTCCATCCAACTTTTTATGTTACTAAATCTATCACGTGTACATTTTTACCAGCCTTGAATTTGTGAAATATCATAGCTTATATGCTGGATGTGGTCAGTGGCTAATGTTTGAATATTAGGGCATTGATTTCCTAGTTAAATGGAAAGGATACTCAGCTGAAAGAAATTCATGGGTTTCTGAAATAAACGCTCCAAAGCTCATAAAAGAGTATCAAGAAATGTTAAAACACAAAAGATCAGCTGCTAAGCTGTGCGTTTTCCTGTTACTTTTCAAAACCTTATTAACTTTTTAAATAGGAGGGTACTTAGACTTGGTCTTGAAGGCTTGGATGAAAAAAGAAGGCAACAAGAGGAAAAAGAAAGAAAAAGGAAAGAGAAACTTGTTTCTATTAATGAAGTGTATGATAGTGACGAAGACAGCGTAGAACCTGTTAGGAAAGAAAAAAATACGCCAAAGGTATACAATAGAGGATATTAAAGAGTGTATTTGACTCACTCACAAAAACAGAAATTGAAGCCAAGAGGAAGAAGAGTGGTTGTTGATTCTGACTCTGAATCATCAGAGTCTGAGATTGAAATTAACTTGGATGAAGTAAAGGAAGATGAAGAAGGCGAAGTTGATGATTGGGAAGCAGGAGAGACATGGGAAATCGAGAAGTTGATACAAGCTAGAGACAACGAGGTATGCAGAGATCAAATTACATGCTTTTTTTTTGTTGATTTCTTTTCAACAGGGAAGACGTGAGTACTTGGTGAAATGGAAAGGTTGGTCTGATACATACAACAGTTGGGAAGCTGAGGTTAATGCACCGGTATGATATGCGTTATTCTAAGGGTAGAGTGGTTGTGTACTGATTGAGACTTTTATTTTAAAGGAAGAACAAGCTAGATGTGATAGAGAATATAAAATTTTGCTTAGAAATAAAGCTGTGAAAAAGAGGCTCAAAGAAACCACAACAGATGCTGTTAAAAAACATAAAGTCAATAAGACTATGAAAAAATATAAGGCTCATAAGCTAGGGCACGTGCTTTTTTTTTTTTCTGAGGATAGGGATTTTGGTGTACTGCATTTTTTTCGTGTTTTTTTCTTATTTGTTTTAGAGCTGATGGTATAACATGGCTTGGACAGCCGATTGAGGAGAAGAGAGGAAAGACATACTTCTCATCAGCAGTTGTTAATAAGATACAGTATGATATTGAAAGCAATGTAATGATAGAGATAACACTTGAGCATGTTAATTTGGATGTCGGTGGTAAGTATTTTGTAAAAAAAACTGGAGCGCTCCTTGCAACTGTTATTGCTCATTTTCGCGTTTAGATCAAGGTAAGGCATATGGACGAATAGATGATATGTTTGAGGATAGATTTGATAAAAAGAAAGCACGTGTTTCATGGTATGCACGTGGTGACGCTAAGAAAAAGCTGATTCGATGGTGCGTGTATAACTTTTTACTACAAGTTGTTATTAAAGATACTCTTCAAGGCCTGCTGATAAGGAACTGACTCATTTGAAATATATGACAAAGGACGATAGAGAACTAGTACTGACTGATAAATCAGAGGTTATTGATCTTGAGTTGCTTAGAGGGAAGGTTAAGTAAGGAACCTCCTCCGTTGGTTTTTATATTGATTTCTTAAAGGATTGTTCACAAGGATGACTTCTCTCAAACAAATCGAAAAAATGTATTCTGGGGATATAGAAGGATAAATACTATTAAAGATAAAGTAAGAACTCTTTCAAAAAGTTTCTTTATGGAGAAAAAACCTGAGGGTAAGGAAGAAAGCAATGAAAGCAATAAAGAAGAAAATGAGTTCCAGAAAGAGTACGTTTTTTGATTTTCTTCTCTGTGGTTGTTAATGTGTTGTGTCTCAGCGCTAATGACATGGATGTTGATGTAAATCTTAGTAAAGGAAAGAAGGTATTGATTAATGCTATGATTTTTTTAAATTGTGACACGTGACAGCAAAATTTTGACGTTCATTTTTTGGCTTGCTGTGTTTTGGTTTTTTTTTATTTTTTCCTCCGATTAATAGTGAATGTAGAGAGCAGCAAGTGGCGATATGAGACCTGATAAAGATACAAAACGCGCTAAGCGTACTCCTAAGAATTCCTAAAGGTATTCTATACGAATTCCAATGAATGTAAATATACCCTTGGTTTATTAGTGACAATAAAGTTGACATGTTGTGATTAACAAATCTGCCAACCTTTCACCATAAAACGTGATATTTGCACTCTAAAAATGATGAATCTGGACAGTAGAGAATAACTTCTTGTTTTTTGCATAATTGCTTGTACTAGGCAGTCCAGTACCAGGTCATAGATGCTGTAGTTAAATCAAAATTGATCAATAGTATTTAGGATAAAAGAATTGCAAGAGACGTACATAATGGATGAGATTAACAAGAACGATTTTGCCACAAGGGTTTTTTTTTAAGTCATTTTAACATACGGATTTTCTTTTTCTTTTTCTCGTTCTGCTTCATATATATGAACACTTGATATTAATCCACTTAATATAGCACTTGATAAAGTATATACAGCGTTTAAAGCAATCAAAGTCTAATAGAGTAAATTTGCTGAGGCAATCTTTGAACAACAATAGAACTTACATAATTGATTCGAACAAGACTTGTTGATGGCTCTGCCTCTCCTTTTTCTCTAATCATCCATACAGTGTACTGTATAAATCCTACACCATGTGTGATAAGGTAATTAGATGCAACTATTCCACATATAAACTACACAAGCATTAGTTGCACGAACCATACAATCTTTCTTAGAAAAAAAACAAACTTAATGTCAACGTAGATTAATGAACAGCACGTGATAACAGTGAATGCATAAGGCTTGCTAAATTTTCTTACTACTCAAAAACCCCGCGCTGGTAGTTACAAGATTTCATAGGAGGTCATAAAAGCGAGTGATTGGCGTACAAATGGAAAAGTGAATTTGGAGTAATTTCTGAAAGGTAAGTATCCGAACACAGAGGAGATAAAACCCAATAAGCAACCACTCATGGCCATACTAGAGCAACATTAGCTCGCTATAAATACAGTTGCAATGTATCGAGCCAGAATACAGATTAAAATAGGGCGATGATTGGCGGCAAAATGCGGATAATGAAATGCGATTTAGTGAAAGACAAGTTACCCATAATTATAAGTGTCCATTTTAACCTTAGTACAGGATAGACCGCTTGTTGTAGTACCATTGGTAGGACATAGGCCGATTATAAAGTAGATTGACACTAATACAACGATTACTCCAGCAATAGCCTACAATACTTAATTTTACGCGTTTTTATGGCGTATGACGCAAGTTAATTGCTCTTTGTGAAAAAGATACAGCAAAACCGTACAGCAATCGCTCCACACATAACCCTTGTGATTATTGATACATTCAACATTGTTAAATACTGTTACGGCTTGTACATACAAAGATATGCAAAAAATGCGCCATTTTAGCCATCACTTAACAACACTAAGCTAGTCAAGCCGGTCAGGAAATTTCGTTGTTGTTCCGTACACTATTAAGCGATAGCTAACATATGAGGGCAGTTGTTTATGGCATTGAGATTTTGGGATTCCAGGTTACACCTTGCAATTAGAGTAGTGGGCTTTAAGCAAAAGAGCACCTTTTCTACTGTATTGCCCTTTTTGCTCCGTCATTTGACCTTGTGTTCTTTTACACCTAGCGCTAACAAACAACGGTATGAGTTTTTTTTGTGAATTTCTGATCCTCGCCCATTTCCAAAGGTAGACAGTAGTATAATATACCGAATGTAGATAGCAGTACAATTGGACAAATAGCTATTGACGATCAAAACAAATACTTGGCAGTCACTGTGTCTGAAGGAACTGGACGAGGTTTACATCTGTTTGAGTTCAATGGATCTTCATTGGTTCCTCAAGAAAAAGGGTTTATTTCAACAAATCTAATAGCTCAAGTGCACTTGTAGCAACTTGTCATTACTGTCAATTAACCGTTGACTATAGGCTTGCGAATTTCTGGGTAGTTTTCTTATCACAGGGATAGGTGGGTTCATCATGAATTTTGGAACAAAGCCACTCACTAAAAATACTGATTGGTATCTTAGCTAACATCGATATGAACACTGGTATGGATTCCCTGACCAATTTCGGTCCAAGTTTGAAAGCAACGGATATCAAAAATATTGCACCGAATAATAAGTCAGTTGTAGTTGCTGCTGGAGATGTTTGGGTGGTCTGATACACGTAACTCTTTTATTGTTTAGTTTTTCTCACTTCCGTGTATTAATGTTTAAGCACGTGCAGGTGCAACATGATAATCTTGCTAATATGCTTTCTAATATAACTCCTCGCCTTTGCCTCTATCTACTACATAACATTTAGAAGAGGTTTGTTGTCAACTGGATTTCTTCAACATGTCACTTCGTATTTTGTTAACAACGGCTTCCCTGATTCACGCAATAAATCCATGTACTCAAATTGAGCTACAAACCCTCGAATAGGCTTCAGTCAATTTGAGTAATCGGTTGAATTTGTAGAAAACCAGTGGTAAGGCGAAGTTTAACGCTTGTCAGGCTAAAGGTGGTGATATAACTAAAATTCAAGAGGTGACTTGGGCGAAATTAAAACTAGCGTTGTATTAAAATGTGGATTCAAACAAAAGGCACACACGAACGCTGCGATGATATTGCGTGCTAATAGAGCGTTTGTTTAGTAATTGCGGCAAGAGGACTTGTTGCTGCCGATTTAAACGGTTATTCGGACCCTTACACAGTCTTGACAGCAGGCGGAAGACGTTATAAATCTAAAGTAAAACCAAAAACGCTAAACCCTAAATGGGAGGAAATCTTTAACGTGTACGAACTCATAACCCTCAATTATTTAATCACAGCAATTTCTGACGTTGATTCATCACAGAGATTTTTCTAAAACGACAAAACTACTCGTTACTGTATGGGACAAAGATGCTATAGGTTCAGACGACTTTTTGGGCTTAGTAATTTTAGATATGGCGCAGGTACACCCAATTTCAGTTTAAACTGTTTTATTTATTCATAAAAACCTGTTGACAACATTTTTGTTGTACTGACAGCGACAATAACGCTATTTTTGGTCTCCGCTTTCCTTATTTTTTTATGGCACCCACTACGCGCGTAGCCAACGCTATCAAGTTTAGTTGTTGACAAAAACTGTTTAGGTTACTCTTGACGGTACCCCTGGTTGGTTCAAGCTTAATGCACGTTCCGGAAAGAGCGATAAAGTAACTGGTGATATATGTTTAGCATTCGTTCCTGGCCAAAAAGAAGTGCACGTGATATTTTAATTGGTTTTTTTTTGGTTTTTTTTTTTTCGAAACTCTCAACCTCTGATTCCTTCTTTAGTAGTCGCCAACAATCCTCTTCTGCTAAAATAGACTCTAAACAACTTGTGAGACGTCGTGTACAGGCTGCCCTTCAAACACTAGGAAATCAAGGTAGAGTTTTTGTTTGTCAGTTCTTGCTTTTCAGGAAAGAAGTAATGAAGTTGTTGTGATTTTGAACTAGTTTTTTTTTTACTTTTAGCTATATTAACACAAGCCAATAATAACGCAAATGGGTGTGGAGTAACTAATCGCTTGTTAGATGAATTATTGGAGGAAGAAAAAGTGCTTGAACTTGATTTGACTGGTTGTGAGCTTAAGGTGATTCCTCCTATTGTAAATGCACGTTCTGATTGGACCTCCCTCGACTTGGGTTTTAATGCGTACGTGACACATGCTAATCATCAGTCTCCTATAATCAACAGGAAGCCACCAACTAAACTGATTTCCAGAAACTCTTTTTACATACTATTGTTCTTGTCGGACGCCATTCTTACTTACTCGTGTTAGGATCACTTCATGGCCAGATTTTAGTGCCTTTAAATCGCTAAGATCTCTATACATCTCTGGTAATATGCTCGAGCGTATTCCACCGGCATTGGGTCGTTTAAAGACGCTTGAACTACTCTTCGTTAATGGCACGAATTAAAAACAACCCAACATCCTTTTTTTTATTCCAACCTCGTTAACTCGTCATAGGTAATCAGCTATTATCTCTTCCAGATGAAATTGGTATGCTTAGTAATATGATAAGGCTAGATGTTGCGAATAACAGTTTAAGATCAATTCCACACACTATCGGAAACCTTACGAATCTTGAAGGTAAGGGAGTGATAAATTGAGTTTTTTCTTCTTTTTTTTTTCTTTTCTGGGTTTCTTCGTACTTATATGTTTCTTCTTAGAACTTAATCTTGCGGGTAATCCTCTTACATCTGTTCCTGAAACTATGGGACAAATGTCGTACATGGAGATTCTTGATATGAACGCTTGTAATCTTACAGAGCTTCCTGAAGGTTTCTGTGGAATGTTGCGTCTTTTGGAACTCAATTTGGGTACCAATAAGCTCACTGCATTGCCAAAGAATTTCGGTCAGATGTCACGTTTGGTTTCTCTTAATATTTCTGATAACAGAATAAGCGGCACGTGATCTTATGTGTAAATTCTCAAGCGATTTTTACTAGAGTTTTCTTTTTTGACGGACTTTATTCTCATACTCTTTCTTTAGATTTACCTTTAAGTATGGGTCAATGTCAACAATTGAAAACTTGTACACTTGATAGAAATCCTTTCGAAAATGAGCAGTTGATGAACAAGTACAGGATTGGAACAGATCATATGATTGATCACTTGAACAAACAATACTTTGGTAAGTCTTTTTTTTTTTTTGGATACAAGTTAGTGTATTCTTTGTTGAGTTCCTTTTTGTGCTTTTTTATGGGCCTAACGTTATTTTATAGCGTACGAACAAGAGCGTAAGATGAAGGAAAGGAAGAGAGAACGTAAACGTCAAGGAAAGAAGAAAAAGGGTAAACCTTCCCTTATGGACTTTGTTGGAGTACGCTTTTGTTTTTCTTGCTCTTTCTTAAAGAAACGAAATGATTTTGTGTTGACTTTATGGTATAAAGGGATCCGGAGAACATGCTAAGAGACCTGAAGAACATTTTGAAGAGGAAGAAGAGGAGAAAGTACCAGAGTGGCAAACGAAGATGACACCTGAAGAAAAACTTAACAAACTAAAGTACTTACACTATAATTTTTTTTTATCTTACTTCTCAACTCTACTTCTCTTTTGTGGTTTTCTTTATACGTATTACCTATTTTATGGTATGTAGTTAAACATTCTAATTACATTATAGGTTTGAAGCTATGAACGTGTGTCATGATGTTCGTCAACATCTAATTTCTGTAAAGAGATACTTGGTTCGTTGCAAACAATTGGAACAAATTGTTCCTGTTGCACAACTTGCTCGACAAATTAAGTGGGATCTTGAAGAATCTGAACAGTATATACTACCTGTTACCAGACCACGTCCACCAAATTTCTTTCCAACTGATGATCAGGTAACTTCAAAAAACGAAAAAAAAAACAAGGTTCTTCGGTTTAACTCTTTTTCTTTCTTTTAGAAAATGAAGCTAAAGAAGACAACAGCTGTTGCTCTTAAGGAAATAGAATCATATATTTCGAATATACTTGGTGCATTGGCAGCATTATTACCTGCATCCACAGTAACAACACTTGCTAGAGTCATAAAAGGTAAAACAAGATTTTAGTCCACGTGACTGAGAGATTTAATTTTTTTTTGCTTAGGCGTTAATGATAAGATGAAGACTGCTCCGGGCGTCGATCAAACAGATTATGCGTTCCAAAATGCTGGTACATTCCGCGGATAATCAAGGAACTCAAAGACGAAGACAGCACTTCAAAAAAGGCAACAGTAAACCCCTTATGCGGCATTTGTACAAAAAACAAAAAAAATCTGAATAAAAGTCTTAACAATAAAAATTTGAGCTCTTTCCACTTTGGTTTCACATCGTAACATCGCTACTTCTTCCGCTAGCTACTTTTTTAATACGTCACCATAACTGCAGCACGGGACTATCTTGATTTTTCAGGACTTTGCTCACGTGATCACACATTGTTCTGATACTCCACAAGTAACAAGGCTTCTTTATGTTGATGTTACGCCTAGTAATCTTTGTATCTGCGTTAACGTTATTTGTACAATATTGCGATGGAAAATTTGTATCATATAGAGTACAAACACCCAAGAGAGGTGTAGATAGTCCAAAACAATATTGGACAAAGGAGAAAAGGTAAAATACTAATTCTTTTTATTTATTTATTTTTTTTTCACACGTGATCAACGAATTGTACCAACACTGTTTGATAGGGAGGCTGCTACGCCATATCATTTGAAAATAGATTCAACAGAGCATTATACAGATGGCCAGGTTATGGTTCCTGATGAAGTGCTTAAACACGCGCGAGCATTCGCTAGGAAACGTGTATGTTATATTTTTTTTTGGTTTTTCGTAACTGTTTGTTGAAGTCTGTTGGTGCTGAACCTCATGCGAAAGTTCTTCCAGATGAAGGCACCCATTATGTTTCTACAAATCTATTCTCCACATCTCCTTATTCTTCCGTACGATAGTCACGTGATAGTGAATACCCGTGCCGAAAACATCGGCACATTGTTTCCTCATTTTTTTAACTTTTTTTCCGTTTGAAGGCTGGTAAAGTCTTTTTCGTTGATGCAGTAACAAAAAAAGATTTTGTGTGCAGTGGATCTATCGTAGGCGAAAATATAATAATGACTGCAGGTCATTGCGTTGCTGGAGGTACTGATTTTTTCTGGATCTTCTTTTGTTTTTTGAAAAAACAAATAAAGAACCTAAATACGAGACTCGTTATCAACAACTACTTCGTGCTATTCTCCACATAAATATTTGTTGACTTTTTTTTTTTGACAGGTAAGGATAAAGGATGGCATCTCCAATGGTAAGTGCTAGTTTTTATTTGCTTCGAGACAGTTCTAGGTTCAAAAAAACTTAACCTTTTTTTGTAGGTCTTTTTCTCCACAATACTACAGCGGTGAGTAGTTTAATGAGATTGTGGATACACTATATATTTCTAATACTAAAAAAAAGGTGGAGAAGTATGGGAAGCTGAGCAGTATCACGCTTTCAAAGCATGGTATTACCACGGTACCTAAAATCAATTTTTTTTTTTTTGATGACTTTTTGTTTTCTAACTTTGCTGGTTTTAAGGTAACCTAACAAGAGATGTTGCCTTTGTAACACTTAGAGTACGTGATACAGTACAATATTGTGGTGTACACCATAACTTTAGTTTGTTTAACACTTATTGTAGCCTTACCTTGGTAAAAATATTGGAGAAAGATTTCCTGTGCTGAAATTAATAACTCAACTTGGTCATGCTCCAGGTATGCACCCTACAAGATTAATTTATTGGCTTATATGTTCTAGGTAAACCAATGTCAGCCATTGGATATCCAGTTGCTTTTCAGGGTGGCGACCAGATGGTCGAAACTTTCAATCATACAGTTTGTTTTACTGACTGTATACAACCTCCTCTTTTTGTAGGACTTCACTCACACTTATCCTCTGGTGCCTCTGGTATAGTTTTTAAATGAATTAAGCTCATCACATTAAAGAAGTTGCTGATAAAATTACTAGGTGGTCCTTGGGTATATAACGTGTCAATTGGCAGCTCAGAATCCACCGAAAACTTTGCAAATGGTAAAAACGAAAAAAAAAAGCAGAAACTTTCTTAAGAGATTTCACAGTATGCTATGCATACATTATTCTTTTCGTGCTAAAAACAGTCTTTTGGAGTGTTTTAATAAGTTCATTAATCATTCATTGTCCTTTTTAACAATGACTTCTGTCCATTTTTTTTGCTTTAGCTTTGAGGTTTTTTTTAACTTTTTTTGCTTTTAGGCGTCAACAGTTTCTCTATTGTTACTAAAGATCATCTACAGCTACCTTTTATGTACTCACCTTATTTTGATATTGATGTACAACATCTATATGATAATGTAAGATACAACAGAAGTACGTGTTGAAGACTTCTATTACAGTACTTTTCTTATTTTTTTCTACTTTTTAGCAATGACACCTTCGGAGATTGTCAGCGGTCCAGTTGCAGGTATGTGGTTTGTTTGTAGTTCGAGTGTGCTCATACTTGTTTTGTAGAAGCACCTGGGTTCTGGAATGAGTTTTATCAGAGTACTTGGTTCTGGGTTATGATATCCGTTGCAGCTTTGCTTGTTGTTATATTGGTATGTTTATGTTTTCTTTTCTTTTTCTTATCCCCTTGCTCACATTTTTTGTTCTAGCTTATTTTATCTGTTATTATGAGTTACAGAGGTAACGTAGTAAAGACTGATACTAAGGTAATAGAACACGTTTTAAAACAAATGAGATTTTCTGAAATGAATTGATTTGTTTTCTAACGAAAAGATTTAGAAGGATGAACAAGAACCACTCCTATCAAGAAGTTAAAATTATGTTTTTATATTATTAATAAGAAAGAAAATAAAAACAATAAAATGATTAATTGTCAACTATGCATTCATTCAAGTGAGACATGACATGAATTCTGTTTTTTGACATTGCACTCAAAAAAAACTTCATTAAAAGGAGTTAATTAAATTCATCTTGATGCAAATACAAATGAAGCGTCAAGTCCCTTGCTGGAGTACACAATTGCCCTTCCCAGTTTTGGCGGTAGCAATATTTCCAGTGCAGGCATACAAAATCTTAAAGGCGTTCATCGCCTTGGTTACTATGCAGATGATTGTATTAAGGCATTTGTGGTATTAATACGATTAGTGTTATATTTATATGGCTCACATGTTAGTGATGAAAGTATGCGTTATCTTCTAAAGCGTATGCTGTATATGTTCGCTGTACAGGAGTTACGGATGAAGGTTTTGCTAACTATCAAAGGTGCACTTTGTATGCTGAACGAACTTGTTTGAGTGACAATGTTCTACATTTACTGGTTGACGTTTTTAATGTCTTTATTTTGTGCCCACGGGTACACTCACAAATTAACAAGGAAAATAGTTAATTTTACATTAATATCTAGTTCATACGCTCAGCTAGATCGTCATAGAAACCGGAATGTTTCTAAGAATAAAATAAGAATAAAATGAAGTACTTTTAGGTGGAGCATACCTTCTTTTTTTGGACTGGTCTTGTTGCTCTGCCTGCTCCAATACGTGATCTTACATTGGCATATGTTGATGTAGATTCTGACATTATCTCGTCAAGTGTTTGAGAATCCCAAGCAGTTCCAGGTGGCTGACTTCCCCAGACTTCATTCATGACAATAGCGTTTTGTTGTCGAGACACAATTGGAAGTTCCTCAATTTGGTTGGATGCTACAACCATACCACCTCGTGGTGTCTTTGTATGGTCTTCAATCTTTACCTTGAGGAAGATACGTGCATAGGAAATAGCACCTAAAGCAATTTAATGAGACGGTTGCTCGAGTGCAATAAAAAAACCTTCTTAAATTATACCTATTGCTGGATTCCAAGTTTGGAGTAACTGACAAGTTACAGTGTCCCAAGCATATACAGCTCCATCTTCAGATCCTGATACAAGTATAGATCCATCAAGAGATACAGTAATCGAATTTACAGGTGCTCTAACCCAAATGTCAAAACACAACCAAGAAAATCTTATTCGAACTCAAAAAAAGCTTACTTGTGACCAACAAACAATCCTTTTGTTGATTCCTTTCTGTAATTAATCTCGAAATCCATTGAAGTCACATGAGCAGTATCCACACGATATATTCTACCATTTTTACCACCAACATAGATCCTACACTCAAAATTAAGAAATAACCAAAGATTCAACTGTTTGGCGTTTAAAAACGTGCCTGTCTTGCATCTGAGATACCACGACACACCTTAGTGCCGTTGGAAAGCTCACTGATAGTAGCCTTTGTTTAGTAGCTATATCCCAAACCTTCATTGTTTGGTCTTGAGCAGCAGTATAAATAGTGTTTCCTGGAGGTAACCATATGTCGGTTATAGGGAGTGAATGCTCTCCGAAGGAGTGCCATAGCATTTTACTAGAAGCTCCTGATAGTAGTGCTGATATAGGATAAACATGGAGTACACCATCGCTTCCTAAAATGCGTAAGAATTAATTCACTAACAACGACAAAAACCTTCTAAAATAGGCGTCTGTGAATACGTAAAAATACATACCTGTTGCTACAACCCAACTCTCGTTCATTTTGATAGCACGTGTAGGACCTCTTAGTACATTTGAGTGAGAAACGAGAGGAGTCAATGAACCAATGATACGAGGTTTCCAGATATAAACGCTAAGGTTACCCTTTTCGTCACCGATGATCAAGTAGTTTCCACACCTATATAATAACACAATGAGCTCATATGTTTCATAATAAAAAAAAAGATCAAGAGATAAGAGTAACAAACGTATTTGCAATCATTTAGAACTTCAAAAAAAAAATAGTTGTCTTTGTCGTACGTTGATGCAGCCACCACACCATCTGCAAGAGCTGAAGGTAGAAGGGTGTTACGGTCGCGGACAGCTTGAGCGTTTGCCTCCTACATAGGAAATGAGTGTGATGCAGAAATACAAGAAGACAGCATTTTTAGCAAAGGTTTTAGAAGCTCCAATTGTTTGAATTTGGTCTTGTCCCACGTGTACTGCTACACAGATTTTTGGTATGAAAATAGGTTCCAGCGCATATAGAGAACGTATAAAAGCGCTCAAAATGCTTTTCAAGTTAGGTTATGGCAATTTTCTCAATTTCGCTTTAATTTCGAGCGTACGCTTTGAAAACGCGTTTAGTGTTGCTAACGTACAATAAACCAGTTCCAACTGAGCCCTCTTTCACTTTTTGTCGTTTTCTTTGGTTTCCATAGCGTAAACGCTTCATTTACGCTTCTAGTTGTTATCTTATGCTTATTCCATGCCTTTACTTTGGTTGTACGCTCTCTTATCAACCCTGTTCTTAATTCAAGTACCAAGCTCTCTGTCTTCGAAACAACAAATATTACTTCCATTTCTTTGTATAGGTTCTTTCTTGACTGACTTTCCAAGTGAGAAATGCTCAGTTTGACTTTTTTTTTTTTCTCGTTTGGTGAATTTTTTCTGCTTTTCTTTGTTGAAATTCTGTTACCGCAACCACCTAAGGTTTCATACAAACCAATAAACTGTAAGAATGTCCAACAAGGGATCTAGACGTAAAGGAAAGAAGGGCGACCCTACCGACTCATTAACTCGAATCGCTATTGTGGCTAAGGACAAGTGTAAGCCAAAGAGATGCGCTCAGGAATGTAGAAAAGCATGTCCTGTAAATCGCGGAGGTACAATATTGCTGTAAAATAACAACGCTCAGTACTAACGATCCTGTGTAAGGTAAATTGTGCATACAAGTAACTCAAAAATCGAAACAAGCCCAACTATCAGAGATTCTATGCATTGGTTGTGGTATTTGTATCAAGAGATGCCCATTCAAAGCCATTAACATTATTAACCTTCCAAAAAATTTGGAGAAGGAAACAACCTATCGTTATGGCCCTAATCAGTTCAAGCTTCATCGTTTACCTGTACCACGGTGAGTAATTGTTATTTTTCACTTTTGATTACAACTCTCTGCGTGTTTTTCAGCAGTATTTCTCTTTTCGATAAACGGAAACCTAGCGCGTAGTATTCTAGCCTCATACGCTCTTTTCGTTAATTTGTACTGTTTTTTACATTTTCTTGCTTTAACTCGCTTCTAAACCCTTTTAGCTCTGGCCAAGTACTCGGATTGGTAGGTACAAACGGTATCGGAAAGTCTACCGCTCTAAAGATGCTTGCTGGTAAACTGAAACCTAATCTCGGTCGTTACAGAGTACGTCAAGGTCATACACGCAGCGTCTCGTACGGCGTTGTTTGTCCAAAACGTTTTTGAGACATTTGACGTCACTTTTACAAAAGAATGCCACGACACCTTCCATTAATGTACTGTAGAGAGACGAACAACCTGATTGGAGTGAGATTCTTCAATATTGGCGTGGTTCTGAGCTTCAAAATTATTTTACAAAACTCTTGGAGGATAATATTAAGGTATGTACCTCTACGTATTATTGAGCGCGTGTAGCGCTCGCATAGGGAGTTTTATCTTGCTTTTTATTCTATCGGTTGTTCTCGTTCCTTAACATTAATGTTATTAGGCTATTGTTAAACCACAATACGTGGACAACATCCCTCGCGCAGTAAAAGGAACAGTTGAGGGTATTATGACGAGAAAATCAAAACGTCCTGAAAAAACAGACGAACTGATCAAAAAACTTGATTTAAGCCGTGTACTCGACAGAGAAATCCAGCATTTATCTGGTGGTGAACTCCAACGTTTCGCTATTGCTGTTGTATGTGTTCAAAAGGCTCAAATGTACGTTAAAATTATTTTCAATATTGAAAACCACATTTTTTTTTCTCAATTTTCAAACAAACTAAGTTGAAAACTATATTTATTTTTCAAGATGAAACCTTGCCTCCGGGCTTTGTGTTGATTCTAGAGTAACAGCACAATTTGTTTAAATTCCCCCAAACCATAAAGAAAAGAGATAACCAACAAACATTAAAAAAGGCGGCAAAAAAAAAAGTCTGACCTTCAAAAATACCAAAAAGCTTTTTCGATGATTTCTCAAAAAAGATTGCTTATTTCTTACTTCACAGTTACATGTTTGATGAGCCTTCCTCATACTTGGATGTCCGTCAACGTCTTAATGCCGCTACAGTTATTCGCGATATTGTAGACTACGGTGAACAAACCTACGTTATTGTTGTAGAACACGATCTCTCTGTTCTTGATTACCTATCTGACTTTGTATGTGTACTATACGGAACACCAGGTGCATACGGTGTTGTTACTTTACCATATGGTGTAAGAGAAGGAATCAACGTTTTTCTTGCCGGGTTTATTCCTACAGAAAATCTTCGATTCAGGGATACTACTCTAACCTTTAAGGTACTCATCCTTTATCTTATATTTTAGCTTACTTATTCTCTTTAGATCTCAGAGAATGTAGAGAGATCATCTAAGAGACACAGGAATTACAGCTACCCTAATATGACTAAAAAAATGGGAGACTTTACTCTTGATGTTGAAGCTGGAGAGTTTACTGAGTCTGAAATTATCGTTCTTGTTGGTGAGAATGGTACTGGTAAAACGACGTTCATGAGACTTCTTGCTGGTTTGCTTAAGGCTGATGACTCGGACAAAGAACTAGAGAAGCTACACATTAGTTACAAGCCACAAAAAATCAGTCCAAAGTTCCCTGTAAGTTCAAAAGTTTTTTCTCTTTTTTTTTTGATGATCTTTCTTCGATTTTCTTGATTCTTGGTTGTTACTTACATGTGTTTACAATAGGGTACTGTTAAGGATCTCTTTATGAAGAAGATTAGAAGTTCTCATAGTCACCCTCAGTTCGTTACTGATGTCATCAAGCCACTTCAAGTTGAGCGTTTGTATGATCAGCTAGTTCAAGAATTATCAGGTGGTGAATTGCAACGTGTTGCTATTACGCTTTCTCTTGGTCAACCAGCAGATATCTACCTCATTGACGAACCTAGTGCTTACCTTGATGCTGAGCAACGTGTTACTGCTGCTAAGGTACGAATCCAGTTGCATTATGATGAAATTTATTTTTTACCTTTCTTGAACTGTCTTGTTGAATTCCATTGTTTTTAGGTCATTAAGCGATTCATCTTGCACGCAAAGCGTACTGCATTTATTGTAGAGCATGATTTCATCATGGCTACATACCTCGCAGATCGTGTTGTAACATACTCTGGTAAGAATGCGGTTTTTGGGTTTTTGTTTTTGATTTCTTTTTATTTTTTTATGCACTTCTTTGAGGTTTTTGTTTGTTGACTTTTTTTTTACAGGTACACCTTCTATTCATACCAAGGCACATGCACCAAAAGACTTGGTAACTGGATTCAACATGTTCTTGAAACAACTAGAAATTACATTCCGTCGTGATCCTAATAACTTCCGTCCAAGAATCAACAAATCTGGTTCTCAAAAAGATTCTGAACAAAAACGTAAAGGTACGCTCATCAAAAAGAAAATAATGCAGATACACTCGTTAAAATTAATTTGTGGTATTGCAACACTATACCTAAGAAAGTATATCTTATACTCTCAGTTCGTAATAAGACAAAAAAGCAACAACAATTTTTTTTGAACATAATCTCTTTTCTTCTATTTTTGGCTTATTTACTTCATTAGGAACATACTTTTACAATGACTCTAAGTAAAAAACAAAAGAGATATGAAGAACCAACATACATGCACACCTAACCCTTCACAGTCGATTTTTTTGCTCTTCTTGTGCGTGCACGCCCAAAAATAAATAAAAATAAGATGATATTTTTTTTTCCCAAGTTGTGTTTGTTTAATTACTGAAATAATGTCAAAAAAACTGTGTACCACCGTTTGTAAATAATCACTTGAGAGAACTCGTCACGTACTGGAGTTAACACAACCATAAATAGAGGCGCAAAGCAATCCATTCAACTTTAGAATGACGTGATGTATTGCCAAGGCACCACCAAGTTAGAATTGGGTCATAAACGCCAAGAAATGATCACGTAATGGATTACATATCCTTATTCCCGTTTTACCTGGTGCGAATGCTTTCACCACAGTGTGTTGACGCTCATTTAGCCTAGACGAACGTAAAAAACAATCTTAACCACAATTTTCCTGTTTTTATTTGAAAAAAGAGGAACGCAAATGATAATTGCTTCTACATTGTATAATAAACGTTTAAAAGGGTTTCGAACATTTTTAGTAAATCACGTGATTCACAATACATGTTTTCGCCCAAGACAACTACCTCCCTTTTTTTTTCGAACAACTTTCCACAACCCGAACTCTCCTTTTCTGTGATCAATCTTCCAGCCCATTTCCAGGCTCTGTAGCTACCTATGGGATTGATGATCTCTTCTCATTGATTTCCTAAGGCGACCACGCATATCTCGTAAATTTTCACGTGACTGCATTCCAAACCAGTTCCTTTTTTGAAAAACAGATCCTCTGCAACCCAACACGGTAAACCAAATGATTCTTGAATATAATTATAGATTTGTTTCTTAAAGTGGAACGCAAGTGTTCAATTTGCAAGAAACTTGCAGTATTTTAGTCGTCTACTTTGGTTATTAATTAAAACACAATACGACCATAACAACGTAACCACAACATCACATCATCTACTATAACAAAGCTTAACAATGTCATTTACAACAACAAAGAGAACAAGCAATAGACCATCATACTTTCATCTAATGAGACACTGGCGATGTGCTCCACAATCAAGAGGCACTACAACAAGTCGACAAGCGCCACAAATGACAAGATTCTTATGGCGACACAAAGTATCAAAAAAACGGTCACAACAAAAAACACTTGTAAAACAATGCAGGATCATCAAAACTACACAACCTTTACGTATCATAAAGAAAAACACAACATCAAAATTCCAATATACAGTACTAGAACGCATGTGTGTAACATACATTATAAACAACACAACACCAACAATAAAACGTTGATTTAAAATAACCGAGTTTTGTTCGAAAGAGCTCTTGATTGTGCTGAAGCATGTCTTCCATAGCGATACAAACTGCTTATGTTATGTAGTGAGGGCCATATTCAAGTGTCATACGCACTAATGAACGACGACAAGGGCCAAGAGATACAGACGAACGAGTTCATCACAAGTGCGTTCGAAAATTTTCACTTTTCTTTCTAATGAACATGCCTTTTGTTACAGAGTGGCTGAGGAATTTATATGGATGCACTTAATATGTTCTCCTACCAGATGAGATAAAGTTAAGATTACTCTTCAACACACTGTTCTCACAGTGAAGACATGTAAGAAGCACCAATATGTGTTCTTTATGTATGGGAAGCCCCATTGCGGCCAAGTGCGCATTTTTTTATGTAGCGGGCTAGCCCCATATTTTGGACGATTTTCTTTTCTATCACGTGCTGTTTTTTTACCATCTTCACTGTGCCGGCGTTATATGTCTCCGTGGTGTAAAGGTATCACATGAGTCTGCGGGTCTCAAGTTTGGGGTTCGAATCCCCACGGATTCATTTATAGTTTTTACTGTGCTTAAACCAACGCATTCAGAGCTACTGACACTGACAAACTGTTGATCGCTCTTGTAAGCGCTTCCAGCATGATTACCTTGTATTCTTCTAAAGTAATAGTATGCTCAATAAAATAGTTAGGAGCAACCATAGGATGTATGCTGAATTATAGGTACTACGGTAGACGAGCTCGTCAATAGATAGTCCTTCTGTACACACTTACCTCGGTGTTTCTAAAGAGTTTACTTCGACGCTCCAATTACGCCAAGTGCTCACCTGGCTTGTCAGTGAATTTTACAATCGGAATACTACTAAACTGTGGATACACAGTGGCTTTTATCCTTTAAACTTCAGAAAATCTACCCAACTGTGCCACATACTGTGAACTCTCTGTAGCTATTGTGGAATTTCATTTTTAAACTTCAAATACAACAACGACAACAAAAGCAAATGCTTAAAGTACAAGTAATTATAGTACGCAAATATACTTACCGCTAATTCAATTCAAACAAGTAATTTCAATCTTGTTGTTTTTAGCATATTGTTTTATGACATTCACGTGTTGAAAAACCGGACACGCGCCGTCGCGTGTCTTTTTCTTTTTTTCCGAAAAGCATGTTCTTTGCTATCGAGATAACGTGAAACTCGTCTGCATTGTTGTCTTTGGATTTACTGTTATTCTAAGAAAGAACTTATCACAAAATACTAAACATACAACTAGGTGACCGGTGCTACCTCTGGTATAGGTGAAGCTGTAGCCATAGCGTGTGCTAAGGAAGGTGTGTTAATATGTTATTCTATTTTCGAACTTTCATGTACTTATCACGTGATACCAAGGCGCTAAGGTTTCAATGTGTGGTAGAAGAAAAGAAAAAGGAGATTCTATTGTTAGCAAAATTAAAACTAATGAAGGTACAGCAATGTTCACAGTTTGTGATGTTGCCAAGGAGTCAGGCAAGTCTCATTGAGTAGGCGAACAGCACAACTTAATATGCACATAGATGTCATAGCATTCATAGAGGAAACAGTCACTGCTTACGGACGAATTGATGGAGCTGTATGCCTTTCCAATTGGATTTTTTCTTATTTGCTTAGTTTAACAATGCTGGCTTTCTTGGATCTAACACTTTCGTTGATGATTTGTCAGAGAAAGATCTTGATGTTAGTGTTTGAATATGTTTATTATTGCTTGTGTACTAAGTTATGATAGAGTATTTTGGCCGTGAATCTTAAGGGTACTTTTTTTTGTTGCAAACACGAAATTGCACAAATGAAAAAACAGGCAACACCTACTGGAGGAAGTATTGTGAACAACAGTTCATGCACATCCACTATGGTATGTTTAATGTATACGGCAACTATATGACTTATTAAAAGGCGGTACCTGGTCACTCTGCATACATCATGACAAAGGCAGCTATTGATGCACTATCGAAGGTATTTCGATTCTTGATTTTATTGTTTGCTAACAGCACTTGAAGTGTGCGGCAAGTGAAGCTAGCGCTTTTAATATTCGTGTAAATAGCATTCGTCCAGGACCTTTTTCAACTGAGATATTTAGTGAGGTTGATAAGGGTATGCTTGATGCTCTTGCGTACGTATTTTTATTTAAAAAAAAACAATGTTATGTGTTGTTATATGACGTTGCTTTTCTTAGGTCAATGACTCTGCTGAAAAAGATAGGAGAGCTTGAAGATCTTGCTCAAATCGTAATGCTACTACTATCTACTAAAGGAAAGTATTTTACTGGAACACAGATTGTTGTTGATGGTGGTATGAGTGTATAAGATCGAATAAAGAGTAAACTACTTTGTGTTGTGATTCTATTACTTATACAATCTTGCTTTTTTTTACATGGGTATCGAGCACCTAGGTAATCACTGGAGTACAGCCTATTGCCTCATGGAGTATTTTGTGTTTTGGCACTCAAATGCTTGCTAATCATGAGTAAAGTTAAAAAGTAGCTTATGGTTAAATTTAACATGCTTTCTTATTTCAAGTCACTATTCTTGTCAAGGCAATAGGAAAAGATGTATTTCGCGTTCGAACTGAAGAGTCCTTTCGCGGACCTAACAAGGCAACGCTTGGTAGTTCTGACGTATGTCTAAAACCCCTTTTGGAAACGTTTATGGATCTTAATCGGCGAAACAATTGGGCCGTTTCTTAGTACACAACCATGTGCTCCGACTTATCGGACTAAAAAAACATACCCAAAATATCTGCGCGATGTACACCTTAGTTCTTGTATTAGCCATTATATCCGTCTCTGTTGTTCAAGGAAGCCAAGGATGTGTTTGTAAGGAGATAACATGCTCTTGTTGCGCAGAAATAACAGAAGGAAGCAAAACTTTCTCCGCATGCGCTGATTTAGTTTGGAACGCTCCAAATAAAGTACTCTTCATACTCCCTCTTTGATTTTATCATTCCAGTCACGTTTTTTTTTACTAATTTTAAACTTAGAGCATTACAGCAGATATTACTTATGAAGGCTCTAGAGTTCTTGAAACAACGTTCTCAGGTATGATACACACAGTCGAACTTGTTTTTTTTTTCCTTTCTCTCGCTTTATCTCTTCCGCTTACAAGCTCTAAGCTGATACGACGGATCACTGTATTAAACTGGGCTTGTTAAAGTTATGGTACGCGCAATTATTTTTGGATAGCGTCATCGTTAAAAAATCACGTGCTTTTTGCTTATTTTTTTAGTCCTTCGATGAAGAAACATACTCTTACGGAAAACACTGCCTGTGGTTGCTTTAGTGTAACTTTTTCAACACATTTCGGTATCAACGTAGTCCTTCCATTAGGATTTATGAATCTATCTAATACTAGCACAAACCAATGCCCTATATCTAAAGGTAATACTCCTATTGATGTATAACGTTTTATCTAACTTTAGCGGGTAGGGGAGTGTTAAAATTGGAGATCACTAGTCTGTCTCAAAATACCTTTGTATACATAAAACTGTCGACGATTTTTACTCTCTTTTGTTGTCGTTCATAACCCAGAAATCTTTGGCATTTGAGTAGACTCGTCTCTAGTCGCGACATATTGGCCTTCTAGAATTCTTCCACAGTCTTTTTGATAAAGTCCCAACACGGTGTGTCTAAACGAGCCACCTTTAGAATTACATATGTTTTTATGGCTAGTTATTAGTACCTAATATGCACGGTTTCTTGGATTCTGGTGCTAATGGAATATGTTGTTGAATAACCTCTAAGCTCATGTCTTGATCTTTTGCTTGTTTTAGATATTTTTTAATCAATTCATGACACTCATCGATTGAAGGATCCTTTTTTTCAGTTTTATACTTCCAAGCAATCATAGTGAGCTTCTTCGCCATACCACCAAATCCTTTACTTTCTCCCAAGTTAAGGTAATACCTCAAAGAGCGTAACATCTAAGCAAACGAAAAACCGTCAATACTGACGTATTACGTCAACAAAGTAAACGTACAAACAACTTATCATCCTCGCTTTCAATGTTAGTTTGTCTATGCAAAAACCTGTGAAACGTCTTCGTTGATTGATTGTACCACTGCTCAAATGTTATGAATTGATCTCTCATTTTCTTTGATCCCAGCCAAATATAAAGCTTATGTACATCATGTGTTATACGATCTTTCTTACGTAAACCAAGATTTATTTCCTTTAGCACACCAATAAACTTGTTTTTTTCTTGCTTCAAAAAAAATTCGTCCAGCCTTTTAAAACGCTCTGCTGTTTCTGTTTGAGAATTGCAAGGGAGTAGTGTATCTAATAGAACTAAATCATCTTCTATCCATGGTACTATAAGGTCTTGGGTCATTGCTAGTTCAGCAAACTGCCTTGTTAACGTGTTTTCTTCCCAGTCAATTGAGCAATTTCTTTTCCACTCAGATCCTACAGCATGTATGTAATGTGACAACCCTAAGATGCATCTGTTATCAACAATGTATACCACAATCACGTGCCAATAGTAAACCAACTTTTGGATATTTGTATTGGCTTTAAGGTTGCTTGATCTAAGAAGAACTTTGCAGCTCTTATATTGAAGTTAGTTAGCGAACAAGTTGATGAAAGTAAGCACCTCAATGAGGAGTGAGTCTTCTTATGAAGGCTTTGTTCTTCAGCAGTAATTTCGATCGTTGGTGGCATTGATGCTGGTTGTACTGGTAAGGTTGTTACGTGTGGCATTTGTTGTATAAGCGTTGGAATGTGTAGAGGTTCTAAGGATGTTGTTTTTTTTAGGTACAGTTTTTTGCGATAACGCCTTAAGAGATTGCGTTGTTTGAGAAACCGTTGGAGGAGATGCTGATGTTTAACCTTTAAACATTGGATGTGTTGTTGCTGAATACCATATTCGCAATGAAGGCAATGTTGGCAAGGTCGGCGGTGGAGCGTTTTCGTTTGCCAGCCTGATTTCTCTTGCCTCTGTTTGTAAAGGCGAATGTACTTGCGACGCAAAAAGCCTTTCACGCATCTTTTTATCGCCACAGAGCGAACTGGAGGTCTTACAGCTACTCAAACCTTAGTTACAGTTGCTGAGCAAACGCACCTCGTATACGCTGTTTCCTTACATATCTCTTACGTATATTACCTATGCGTGTTATTTGTACGAATCCACCACGTGATTGTTTTTGTAGACGCGTACTTCTAGTGTTGCTTTGATATATGTTATTTTCTAGTACGGTGCGCTTGTCACGTGCGCGAATACGTTTTGAAGCCATTTAACTGCTTGGTTACTCATTTCATTCGGGAGAAAATAATGAGTAGAATGGTAAGCTAAAAATAAACATTTTGTACTTGCAAAGCAAAGTACGTACAAATCATAGAGCAATAGGTTAGTTAACTAATATGAATCTCAGCGAGGTCAATAGATGTGCAAATCAAATTAAGCTTGTACAATAGTGTTAAAGGCTATAGGAAAGCCTGATTAAGCATTGTTGAGTATTTTATTTAGTTTATTTACACTGCTTCCTCTGTATCATCGTGACCATTGAATTCATTCAAGTCCATCGAACTTGTAGGAGTGGTAACAGAGCCCTCTATACCAACATTCTTTGGTCTCTTTTTAAATGGAAAGAGCCATAGTGGTCGGTAAGCAAGTACAATTATAATTATAACAATGACTATGAATAGTATAGCTCCTGATGCTGTTGACACAATAATGATAAAACTATTTGAGTTTTCTGTAATACATTTGGATGTATCAAAAACAATAAGTAGCTTACTACCCTCTAAGCCACAAAGTTAGTGATCAGGACTTCTTTTGAATAATACTCAAAAAATATATCATACCCAGGGTGCCAGATGCTGTTCTACAATCATCTTCTGCTACAACAACAGTTGGTAATTCTTCTATCACTGCACAACCAGAATCTTGAGTTATAAACACAAATATATCTGGGTACTGTGTAGAGTTCAAGAGTACTATTTGTGCATCTAGGAAAAGAGTACTGTTAGCCAAAAAAGAAGTATAAACAGTCTATTCAAACCAACCTTGTAAAACTAAACAACCAGACACGGCTATTGAAACAGGTCTGGTTAGAGTAACATTACTGTTCGATATTGTTAGCTGGCCTAAAACGAGAGGAAACAAGTCAGACACTTTGGGAAACTATAGGCTTGGTTACACACCTTGTACATTAACAGGCGATGATAGAGATATACTAACCGGTAATGAGAGGGGTGTTGTGGTAGTCCACACATTGTTCATGCATGTAGCTTCAGCTATATCTAATGGATACCCACCACAACATATTGCACTATTTTGTGTGCTATCACACAAGGCAGGAATGATGATATTCATTGTGATACCGCTAGCATCAGATATTATCAAATTGTTATTCAATGGATTAATATCTAAAGCTAGAATATCTAATCCAGTGCTAATAACCAATTCCTTTTCTATACTTATTAATTGAGAAAAACTAAACAGTAAAAAAGTAGTTACGTGTATCAGACACCACCCAAACATCTCCAGCAGCAACTACAACTGACCTATTATTCGGTGCAATATTTTTGATATCCTTTGCATTCAAACTTGGACCAAACTTGGTCAGCGAATCCATACCAGTGTTCATATCGATGTTGGCTAAGAAACAAAGTCAGTTTTATTTTTGTAAAAGTTCCTAACTATAGTTTTCCAAAAACGTTGTTCATACCAACATCACGATGAATCCAAAGAGTGTCACCTATCCCTATGATAAGAGAACTACCCAGAAACGCACAAGCCTAGAGTAAATGATTAAAAATAACTGACTAACTGTGGAAAGTGTACTTGAGTTATTAGAGTTGTTGAAATAAACCCTTTTTCTTGAGGAACCAATGAAGATCCATTGAACTCAAACAGATGTAAACCTTGTCCAGTTCCTTCAGACACAGTGACTGCCAAGTATTTATTTTGATCGTCAATAGCTATTTGTCCAATTGTACTGCTCTCTACATTCGGTATATCAAAGCCATCAACCAATGTCCCTTTAAATGGTACTCTATCCCAACTATAAATATTCTATTTCCATTGTTAACAAAGGCTTTTGTAAACAAGGCATACGATTGTATTGTTTCTTCCACCTCCTGCATATAATTGCTCATCGTTGCCTTTGACTGCTATACCTACACAAAATGATTACTGTTTATTAAACTCAACAGAATGATAAAGAGTTTAGAATTCTACCTTGAGGTTGGCGTCCACCAGTTGCAAAATGACTTGAGCCTACTGCTATCTGAATGTTGCTAAAAAGAGGTCACAATTCTGTTCGAAGCATTAATAGAACCCGTACAAAACAGTTGCTGCATATATTCCTACAGAGGATTCACCTTGCAATAGTACTCCCGTTTTTAACAAAGTGAGTACTTCTGGTTTATCCTGTTGAGCTTTAACAAATGTGCATTCTGAAGAAAGCAAAGAAGAGTTAGACATAACAGATAAAACAAAAAGGTGTTTGTTTTCGAAATCAAAAATGTTGTCATTGCCAACCAACCGATTACCCCTTTTTTCTTGTTTTTGTGTAAAATAAATATTTGGATTTGGTTTAATAAAGGGAGTTTGTAATTTGATTATAATCGATTTATAAATTGTATTGGGTTTGCAACTTCGAAAAGGAAAAGATCAAAAAGGAAGGAAAAGAAAAATTTCTGAAAAAACCAAAAAAGTTGCTTGTGGAAGGTGCAAAAGCGTTACTCTTGTATTAAAATGCGTCAAGTACAAAACCAAGGTTCCTTTCGACGGTTTGAGCTTTGCGAGGCCAACACCTCAAGTACATTGAATAGAAACGACTGGAAGTCATTTTTGAAAGTTGCGTGTAGGCAAACAAAAAAAAAAAGCAAAAAGAAAGCGGCTATACGAAACAAGAGTGGAAAGGAAGAAAGAGTACCTGTAAGGATTAATACTAGTGCTAGCAATGGTGCAACTTTACAGCGTATAGCGTTTAAAGTACTGGAAACCATTCTTAATTAAAGGTGTTCGCGAATTGAAACACTCCGTGTGTTGTTTGTTCGGCTGATTTGAAGAAATGAGGAGAAAACCAAAAAATTTCAGACATTTACTTTTTCTAAACTTACTCGTACAGAAAATATAAAAGCAAGTATAACCACTAGTACCAGTACGTCGTAGTTTTCTGACGGGTCTTATTCCATAAAGGTTTTACCTAAAAAAGTAAACAGAAGTGACAAATCGGAACAATTGAAAACCCAAACTTTTTGGTCTACCTTCTTCAAACATTCCGTTATAAGCTTTGTCAAAAGGAAGAAAACAACTCGGACAATTACATCATAAAGAGTCCTGGCTGATGTCCTAATCTCATTAATTCAAGAAACAATCAAAGATGAATTCGTTGAAGAAATTTCCGTTAAATTGTGTTACACATATTATAACGCGCCCCCTGTACCAGTTATTGTATCGTACGTGGGCATACGAAGTACTATTAATGTCATTGATCATCAACGAAGTGGAATTCAAGCAAACTGACAATTCTATGTATATAGTTCCATACACGTAAATTTCAAGGAAGATGTCCAAAATTTAAAGTACAATACTATCGGATTACCGATCATCTGCCACGACTTTCAATGGAACTAAGTTTTTACGGTTCCGCCGAATGAGAGCAGCTCTTCGAGTTCAATCGTGTTTTTGATTCTTTGAATTCCTATAGAAACAGGACCTGTTTGACATTGTAAGTACTAGTGTGCTTTTGGGTTGTAGTGAGTATACTGCGTCGCCTTGTATCACCATCCTTGACTATACAATAGTTGAGGATCTGCTTTTCTAGTCATCAAACTTTGCTTTTGCTGCGTATTTCGAAAACACTTCAAATCAAGATCACAAATATCCCTGTGTAGCTCGATTGGTAGGTGAAGCAGTCTGGCAAACTCCAGCCAACCTGGTTGCCATTAAACTGTTGAAGCGTTATTTACACAAGGCATTGAGATCGTACCTTTTTCGAAGGAGGCAGAGCCATATGTTGAAATGTAGCTATACTAATTCCCTAAAGTCCAATACAGCTATGTGAACTTTCTTTCTCTAGTTTTGAGGCTGGTCACAAGACTTGCTGAAGTCTCGAAATGTGCAAGTGTTAATCACGTGCCCTGGGACAAATAAAAAAAGATGGTACAATTAAAACGAGTGTTGAATACAGTTTTTATGACAATAGTGTAAAACCTTCTTTATGCTCGAAAGGTATTGGTAGTTTATTTGGATTGGGTACTTATATTTGTTACACCCAGCTATAGCCGTTTACCACCCACTCAACTTGCATACATAAAACCTCAGGGTGGCTTGTCCAAAGTGACTGAATTTCAACTAGTTTTCAAGTTAAGTTAGGTGTACGTGAACAATCTAGACTCACAATTATTATTTTGATAGCCATTGCAACACTTCAGCCTGAAACTGTTTACACGGGCTGAATACAATGTTCTCTAAAGTCAGTTTGTGCGAAAACCGGTATATTGTTCTAGATCACCTTGGCAGTACTCACTGGGATATGCCAGGGGTAGGAGAGGTAATAAATGATGCTGGATCGATAAAAAGGTTCGCAATCGGGGAAAACGATCAATACTACATTGAAACCGAGAAGAATACATTCTGGAGAGCTATTAACGATGATTTGGACTCTATCATCCGAAATGACCAAGATGTAGAAACAGTATTCTTTGGTCCTGACTCTTCGTTCTTTGTAGCGTATTCCTCGGGCGGATTTGCGTATTCCGGTATCCCAAGGTCTCTTCATAACAGATTAGAAGACCTAGAAGATCCTCAGATAGGCGTTACAGCCATTGCCTTCTCGTATGATACGTATTTTATACAGTTCACTGATGGCTCTGGTTGGTACAGTTGGAACCTTCCAGAACGCATTGTAGAGTTCGTTAATGAAGACTACGTTGAAGAAATAGCAATGTCAAACGAATGTCGGGAGTGGTACGTTCGTTCCAGTACCAGAGAGGATTTTTGTTCAGCTTCTTTGAAGGAGATTGAAGAAAAGGTGAATGAAGAATACTATCCGGAAGAACTCAATCCGGAAGACATACTTTACACCAATAGTTCGATTGCTCAACACTTTCAAACAGGACAGTCTTTATTCGATGTTGTAAGAGATTTAGACTGCGTGTATCAGAGAGTAGAAGATTTCCCAGCAATTCGTGTTGTTCGTTTAGATGGTGAATGGTATGCACTTGATAACCGCCGTTTATGGTGCTTCAAACAAGGAGGTATGGCTCGAATCCCTGTAGAAGTAGTATCCAATGGTTTATCAAAGCGGAAGATGAACTATTTGAGATCACATGATATGAGACACATTACAGTCAGGTGTTGATTAAGATTGTTTCTGTGACCTTTTACATTATGTTACAAAGGCAAATTGATTGCTGTGTTTGTTAACACTAGCTTTCTTTTAATGTTACTTGACATTGTAGCGATCACGTGTACTGGCAGTTAGCAAAATAAACCGGTTTTTTGTTGAACTTAATGAAGCTTAAGTTAACGTCTTATTTAGAAATTAGCTCCCAAGTACACCGTTTTTATTTAGCAAGTGTAACTGTTGCTAACGATAGAAGACATGTTCTCTCAAGTCAGTTTATGCGATGACGGCTATATTGCTGTAGATCACCTTGGTACTACACATTGGAATATATCAGGCGTAGGAAAGATAATTAACAAATACGGCCTTGAAAAGTTTGCAGTGGGAGAAAATCGCCAATACTACCTTGAAACACCCAACAAACGTTGTTGGAGTGTAAAAAGCGATGATTTAGATGATATTATTAGCGACGGAGACTGCGAGAACGTTTTCTTTGGTCCTGACTCTTCGTACTTTGTAACATATCCTGACGGCGATTACGCATACTCCGGCATCCCTGGGGCTCTTAGCAATAGATTACGAGGTCGTCAAAGCTCTCGCGGTGGCGTTCACACAATTGCATTCTCATATGATACATACTTCGTTCAGTTCACTGATGGCTCGTCTTGGTGGAGCGGTGACCTTCCAGAACGTATTGCAGAATTTGCACGTGATGAATACGTTGTAGAAATCTCAATGGCAGATGATTTCAAAGATTGGTATGTCCGTGCTGCTAGTGGCGAGGAAGATTACTGCTCGTATTCTTTGAAAGCAATTGAAGATGAGATTGACCCAACATCACTTGATCCAGATGTTATCAACTACACCAACACTTCTATTGCTCCGTACTTTCAGACAGGTTCGTATATATACGATGTTGCCAATGACCTTGAAAATGGGTATTTGGACGCAGATGACATCCCAGAAATTCGTGTTGTTCGTTTAGATGGTGAATGGTATGCACTTGATAACCGCCGTTTATGGTGCTTTAAACAAGCTGGTATGCCAAGTATCAATGTACAGGCAGTACCAAATGATATTTCACGGCATAGGGCTAATTATTTGACATCTCACGATATGTCTTACATCAATGTACGAGGTTAATAAAAAAGTAGAATAAAGTGTAGTTTTAGAACAAAAACGTGTAGTCAGTACTTTTCCTTGGTACAGCATAAACGAATTGCAAAAATTTTTAACCACCTATAAGTACAGCATGATAGGCACATGTTCAAAGTAGTGATTGTAGTGCAAGATGGTTCTGAGGTGAGTAAAAACATCTAAAGTATGCTTCTCGAAATCTCTTGAAATACAACTTAGTAATTTTCTGAAACTGTTCAAATGCCTTTGTTTTTTGTAAATTTTGAATCAATAGCAACAACCACATTCAGCATATTTTACTGGCTACAATATCTATCTACTTGTGCAGAAAGAAAGTTCTTTGTTAAAAAGCGGAATACGCAGGTTCCGAAAAAACAGTATTGCACTAATCAAATTGACTAGCGGTACTAGACAAAAATAACTCCTACTAGACGGTCAAATACAGATGTATGCAAGTCATGTTTTGTTCACTGCAAAGTTCACATTAACTCAACCTTGAAACATGCTATTTAAAGCTAAGAAACTAAACAACCAAACAATGACAAAATGCTACAACAGAACTCATAAATCAACACAGAACCCAGCTCCTCGCAGCTGATTGAAGTGTCAACTTGCATAAACTGACAAAAAAAGACAACACAAAAGAACAAATAGACAGTATAGCAAGGCAAGTATTTATTGTATGACTTTAAGGGTACTTAACAAATCGACTTTGGCTATTGCAAAAAAAAAATTAGATCTTCACATAACAAGTATTTCTTACTGTAAACTCATCAATTGTGGGAGTACCAAACTGCTCAGTTGATTTCATCTTATACGAAATGAAGGCTTTGTCATTGTTCGGAAAACTTATCAGTTGAGTAAAGTCTATGAGAACATCTATTGTAGAAGTATTAGCCACACAGTATCTAGATAAATGGCTACTTATGACTCTAACTTACCACCTACAACTTTAGCTGAAGAGATTACTTTGCTACCAAGAGCGTCCATACAGCGTAGTTCTCCATCGGTCCATTTACCGATACAGTCTCCCCAGTTAAGTTCTTGAGGAACGCAGCACCCATCACTAAACTGTGTACATGTCCAAAGCTAGGATGACATTATTAGTTTTTACACAACTGTATCAACTCGTGTCGTACCTTCTTTCCTTCTATGCGTCCATAAAAAATGCTAGGAACTTCTGTACTTGATCCAGATGACGTAACATTTGCAATATTGCGGTATATCAAGGCTGTACCATTTGGAAAAGTATAGTACTTATAGACGCCAGTGTAGTTCATATTTTCAGTTGGAAGAGTTGATACACCTGTAAAAGCAAAACTAGACTTTGACAATGGCATGGAAGTTATAACCCAAGAGCAAACAGACACTGCAAATAGTGTAATGAATACGGCTGGTGTATACGTGGTGCTCATCATGACAACAATGGTTTATTGTAGAGTGGTAAAACTTCCCAAACAAACAAGAATTGATCCGGACTAACTATTCCTTCGTCTCCCATATTTTCACCTCGAAAAGAGTTCAAAGAAGGTAATTATAAGATATTCAGCTTTGCTTATGTTGCTCTCCCATATTTTCACTTACTTGCAAACTGTTCATATAATGTGACTAAATAAGGAATGTTTGCCTAACAAGGACTTAATAGCCTATTCGGTAGACAATTTCTCTGCTAGTTCTGGGTTTATGTCTACTCCTTATACAGTATATTTGGCCATAGGAATTGTCATGCCTAGACGTTCACCAACATCATAAAGTGCGCTTTGGATGACATTTTGTGAGTGAAGGTTGGGACTAAAGCGAACAGCGCTCCATATTCGCTTGCATTCGCTGTCCTATACTCGAATTGTTTTGCACAAAACTGGGAGCAATGAATCCACTCCAGTAGATTGTGTTACAATTCGTATGTCTACACAACAAAATAAAGATGAGAACAACATGTACTTATGAATACATCTACATATTCTAGAGTAGCAAAACATAAAACTATCAAGTCTACGCATCCTCGCCTGTTCACAATAGAAAAAGAAGTGCCTTAAAAGATTCAACTGTTACAGATTGTCAAAGTATCAGGGAATGCTATAATACTTCATCTACAAAATCGTGACCTAACATGTTAAAATATCTAGTTCTGGTCATGAGTTTTCTAGCGCTTTTTGACACGAAATGTTCTCACAAGAAACTAGTTTGATCGCCCAACAACCTTTGTGGCTCATAAAGTTCTATCATCTGAAATAGATGGCGACTGAGTCGCCGATTTTCGGCTGAAGTACTACCGTCACGACTGACTTCAGTCGTTTAGCATCAGGATTGTTTAAAGGAAAACAAGGAAGTACCACCTACGAAAATCATTTGCCATAGCTTTTTCTTCAATATGTGTACCTGCGAACTCTGCTCGCTTCTATTTTAAACGTAACAATAAAAATTAACAGCTATAAACTACAAGTCGAATTGGAAAGATTGACTAGTAGTATGACCAGTTAGCTAAGGTCAATGACTGCATTGAAGAAGCTTGGAGACCTTGATGATCTTGCTCAAGCGGTTATGCTATTATTATCACCAAAAAGAAAGTATTTCACGGGATCTCAGATACTTGTTGACGGTGGAATGAGTTTATAAGTTAGATTACAATAAAAAGTGTTTATTGTTGACATACAATTCTGCATTATTGTTATGAACCACTAGCATATTACATCATTCAGTGTCTTATACTTTATTGACAGCAGCAATGGAAGCAGCCACTTCTTCCTTGGTTGGTGTTGCGTTTGCAGGAGCAGTGATTGATTGATCTTTGTAGGTCAGAGTTGGATGCGAGCCAGCATAAACTCCTTTGATCCAAACAGCTTTGCCGTTATCAATAATTTGAACATCATACCATACAGCTTCAAGACCTTCAGCTTTTGTAGTATTTTGTTGTTCTGCATTAAGTTCCTTGACAAGAAAACCTTCGCCAGCAGTTGTTATTCGTACAAAGACATTGTTTTTGGCAAAGTTGGCAATTGAGATTGATCCACCCATTTGTTTTATTTTGAGTTGTTGAGAAGTGTTGTTGTTTTGGTTGGTTTGAATTTTGTATTTTGATCGTTTTTCTTTCGTGTGTACAGATTTGAACGTCAAATCCTTTGTTTGATGAATAGGATTTGGGCGTGTACATTTTAATTGTGGGTTCTGAGAAAGCTAAACTGAACTATATGCTTACTATTCTAGTTATTTGATTACACTTCAAAACACTCATAATGGTGTATCACTATTTCTATTAAAACAAAACCTCACCTGAATTATTGTCAGTTCAATGATTTCTTGGTTTACTTCCATGCCTTTGCGTTTGTACAGTTCAACTAACACTGATAATGCCTGATCTATCTATCAGGTTGTTGATGTTGTCATCACTGACATAGAATGTTTGTGGGTGCATATTGTTCGTCTTTTACGGCATTATATCACCTAGAAGTCTCCAGCAAAGAACGACATTTTTGGTAGCTAATTGTTGTATTTTGTCCTTCGTTCTTTTGTGTACAAGTATTTGAATGTCAAATCCCTCGTTTGATGAATAGGATTTGTATTTTATTTTGTCAGTAGTACTGACTAGCTAAAATGTAGTTTATGCTGTCTATCCTAGTAATTTGACGCTCATTCACAGTTTTATTTTCAGCAAAACACCATCGGCAGTGTAAACTACAAGTTTCGTAGATCACGTGAACTTCACATGTTCACTAAAAACAATTTTTTGAAAAGAAGGTAGTTAAAGAAACAACTGATACATAATCAATAATAATATCATCAACACCACAAAAAAACTTAAAAGAGAAAGTATAACACACTTTATGGCGTTATTTACTATTCAACGATTCAATGTGAACAGTTCCTATCATGGCTTGGAAAATAATTGCACACCAACAATTTAAAGTCAACGCCATCAAATCCTATTCAGCAAACAGGATTTGACATACAATATACTGCAAAGAAAAACAAATAACAACCTTAGCATAATACAAATGGATCAGGATTTTATTGTAGTGTAACGTTAATTGTTCAAAAGCAAACAACTTTTTATTGTGTTTATGAACTTATATGCTCATTCCACCGAACACCGTCAAACGGGTGTATAAAGTAGTTCCTCACAACCACTTTTTCAAAAACACGTGCCAATCGAAACATCAATATTATGGTCTTGGTGAAAAGGTTTATTTGACAAATACACAAAAGCTGAACTTCTTCAAAAGGCTAAAAAAAAAGCAAGAGTTTCCTGCTTTTTTCCAACAAAAAAAATTCAAGTACTGTGCAACGATTACATGCACATAAAAATAAATGATAATTATATCATATTCATAAGTGCATTTCCTGATGTTTTAGGTCAAGAAAGTGAGTGAGTGCGAGCGTTTTAAGGGAGAGGAGAGTTACAAAGTGTAAGTTGTGTTTTAACATCTAGAACACATTCCCCAAACACCTTCTTTCTTCTCTCCATCAATATCTGCATCAATGTTAAAAGAGGTGTTATCTCACTGCGTTAAGGTTTAAAAACATACCAACGGTAGGAGGTGTTACATCATCTGGTGCTGGGACGTCTTCTTGATCAGGAAGTGCAGAAGCAACCTAGAAAAATCGAGTTATTTCTAATATTCAAAAAAGCGTTTAGAATCCATTAGTATTTACCTTTCTGAACAAGGCTTTGATGTTAAGATCAGATTTTGCTGATGTTTCTAGAAACATAATAGAGAATTGCTTTGCGTGTGCTTCTCCTTCAGCATATGTAACAACCCTATACATTGGTGTTATTCGCATTGCGAATAAAAGATAGAGGTTATGTTCTTCTTTTTCGTGTAGATGGAATGCAACTACGTGGCAAGTATAATTTGGTTTACTTACCTTTGCTCCTCAAGATCAGTCTTATTACCAACCAGTATCATTATTACATCATCTCCTCTCTCGTCTTTAACATCTTCAATCCACTTTTTGCTATTCGCAAATGACGCACGATCTAGAGAATAACGGGTGAGTACAATAACAAAGCAATTGTAGAGCTAATTGTTATAAGCAATCCGTACTTGTAACGTCATAAGTTACAATAGCAATAGATGAGTCACGTATGTAACTTGGAATCAAAGAACGCTGAGGTAGACGTCAAGGATGAAACAATTTTTCAGATAATTAAAAAAAAAGAAAAAGGAGCTCTCCGTGAGAAGGAGCTTCGTAGCCGACCATATTGGTCAACAAAAAGCACGAAATTGGCAAAAGTGCAACAACTTTTTTTGTTTGTTGCGTTGTTGTTAAACGCTATACTAGCTTCATAAGGATACGAATCGTTCTTGCCTAAGTTGAGTTAATTTTGTACAAAAAACGGGAATTGAAACCGGAAGTTAGTGCCCGAATGCGGCGCTACGTATCCGAGGTCGTAAAACGAAAGAACAAAAGACGCATTTTACAAATAATCATTTCGAGCGCGAACTTGCGTAATTTGGATTTTTATCATACTAAAAACGGTCTATTATGCCTTACGTACCCAGCGGTATCCCAAAGTTGTAATCTGACTGTTCTATCCTCCAAATACATTGTCTTGGACAAGAAGTCTATTCCGATCGTAGCCTACGATATTATAAGCATTTAATTGGCTATGACACCTTTGTAGCAAAGTATCTCGGCAAAGGTTCTTTGCAAACAAAACGAACTGCCGTACTTGGTAGGTTTGATCAAAGGTATCATACATGAACCTAGTGATGATTGCCGTCTTTCCTACGAATTGGTCGCCAAGGAATACCAATTTGTATTTAGCCAAACGTGCTACTTCGTCTCCGTCCATTGTTGCGTACAATTAGTTTATTTGTTCAAATCTAAAAAAGCGTCTAGCGAAAACTGGAGACCGCTTTGCGAGTCAGCTAAAAGCATAGTTCTATTACTTATTCTAAAATACACCAATAACAGGTGCTTACAACACAACTTGCGGTCATGACAGACGGAAATGCCACTGGACAATCAAATATTACACCTCTAGCAAAGTATAAACTGGTATTCTTGGGCGATCA
>JALMLS010000289.1:0-174597 GCA_038496445.1 Trichosphaerium sp. ATCC 40318 | reverse complement strand
AACTCTCATGGATTCCAGACAAATTATGCTTGGACATCTAGAAGCCAGTACATTAGAGGTCAACGTCAAGATCGATAAATTTGATAACTTGTTACTGATACAGTGAGAATTGTTCTTGATTGCTACAAATCAACACTTACTCTACACAACTCACGTCATATTCGCATGGAACCACCTGTCATCAAATTAACTTCAGGAAAAACTTGGCATCTCCACGCACACTTTGCTACTGGGGCTTCTTCAATAAAATTGGTAAAGACTGAACACTCATATTAAATACTACATCATTGAAATGGTGGTACATTAGTAAGTAGGGTAGGTATTTCAGTAAGCAGAAAAAAATAACTTAGAGAAAAACAATAAAACTGAGTTTCTATCATCACGTGGTAGTTACCTACACATGGTCTATCAACTTTAATGCGGCAAATCCTTCCGTAATACAAGGGTTTTAGCCTTGTTTCAAAAAAATGGTTTAGAAGAGAAATTGATCTTTTTACTCGACTTGTCAAAAAAGGCTTGAGACTGATATTGACCTTCATACCCAACACGCTAGGCAAGGCGTTTCTATTCACAATTACAAGTGTATTTGACAAGTCGCCTCGAAAGCGCACCATGGAGGCCGTTGAGGCCTCGTTACAAACAGTGTTCAAAAAACAGAAGCTTATGCATACCACAAAAGAGTCTGTGGCGATGTGGCTTGAGGATTGCAAAAAGTACAGAACGTTATTAGGCACAGGTACTGTTATTTGTACCATAGCTGTACGTGACGAGGTACTAGAGAACGTAAAAGATCCTAGACAGTTAGTAATCAACTCTATAAACGGTATGAGTAAAAGCGTTACGAGCGAAACAAGGAAACAGTTTTCAAAGGGTATACAATCTAAAGAGGCGTAGAAGTAACGCTAGCCTTTTTTTAAATATAAATTAAGTAGAATTTGCGCAACGCTCTTCAAAATAGATTAGTTACTGTTTACTTTATTTATTGAGGCGTAAAAAACCATAATCAGACCTTTTCTTTCCACCTAGAAACGTTTTTTTTGTAACCGAATTACAAAAAACATGTTTTTCTCAGTCTAGCGTGGATTAACAATACTAAACTCCTGTAGGCCATAAAGAATTACATGTAGCCATCAACAAGCTTGGTAAATCAATCGATGAGGTAAACCACGAACGTAATTCTACGTTAAAAAAGTTGATATGTGCCTATGTCTCACATTGTTACTTTAAAAGGGGTTTGAAACAGACATCTTTAGAGCTTCTAGGGGCGTTAAGTTTCCAAAGCCGTTATTGAACAAAGCAATAGCGCATCACCTCTGTAGGGAGGGTATGGTAGACCTGGGCACTCAGTTCTTAAAGGTATGCGCCTAGAAGCGCTACTGTGATCACCGTTAGGAGATTTCGCCATTTTGATTAAAACTAAAACGGCTCTTTCGGTCAAGGCGCTTGAACTCACTTTTATTCTCTAGGAGTCCAACACAGAGATCCCAGATGATATGAAGAAACCCTTTATTGATTTACATAGAATAATGGCTGGACTGAAACAAAGAAACTTACAACCTGCAATCGAGTACGAATTCAATTTTTGAACTTTTTTTTTCTTGAAGTTTTCTGAAAAGATTTCAGTTTTTGAGGTTTGTTTGTAACTCAAAAGCATCAAACTGTATTTTTATATGTTCTCTATAATAATGTCAATCAAGGTGGGCTGCACAAAATCGTGAAAACCTTGAGGAAAGTGGTATTGAGTTCGATTTTCACAAACTTCAATTTTTGAAGCTTTTGAGCGGTCAAGGTGGTGAAGCGTTGGTTTATGCAAGAAACCACTTTCATGTATTCAAAGAAAATCACATGAATGAAATAAGGTAGGAAATATTAAACATGGTTCACGTGGGACTCACTTAAAAAAAGGCAACTGATGGGTGCTATGGTTTTCCAATTTAATTTTGAAGACTCACCTTACGTTAAGTTACTCGGACCCTCAGTAAGTTTTTTGTTATCTTAAATTATTACTGACGTGCTTAGGTGTGGTCAGAAACATGTACAAAATTTAGTAGAGTATATTGTAAGATGCTTGGATTAGCCGAACATTCTCCACTTTACACTTGGTATGGCTTGTTGCATGTTTGTTTATCGCGTTTTTTTTGGTGTTTGTCTCTAATTCTGAGTAGTATTACTTCTGGCACAATTGCCCTACCTCAACTACTAAAGGCAGCAGAAAAGTCAGGATCATTGGGCGCACACACGTGGATCAAATCTGATAGACTTCCAGTTGAGTAAACATAGTAACGCTTTGCTTTTAACTCTTTTTTTAGGTTCCCGTTCAAGGTCTGGGTGAGTATGGGAAATATCACTCTATATTTGCTTGCCCTGTTGCAAGGGAGCAAACAACGCCATCTAATCCACCTATGCGTATACCTTGTGGTCATGTTATTTCAAAAGAGAGTCTAAAACGAATTACTGATAGAGATAACAGGTACCAGCTCCATTTCATTTCCTCTCTATTACTGTATGGATTATTAATTTTATTCGTTAGGTTCAAATGTCCATATTGTCCTAATATCGGGCATCCTAGTGATGCTCAGCAAGTGTACTTTTAGTGTGAAAACAAATGTCAATAAAAAAAACCAGAAATTATGCAAGTTCGAATATCTTTTATAACTAGTAAGTAATTAGGCTTAAAGAGAATAGTCTGATATAAATAATAAGAAGAGCTATTAGTTTATGCTTAGTCTTAAGCACATTGTCATCTAGAAGCTAATTGTCTAAAAATGGATGAATCTGTTCTATTCTTGAAAAATTCATATCTTTACAGAATGTAATGTAATTCGCACAAGTTCCGTGTATTGTTTTATGTACAATATACACGACATCAATGTGCTATTGATAGCCATTAAAATGTTGTCTTTCCTCCCAAACAATCACGTATTAGTTGTCTAGCTGGCGCAACGGTTATTCTAACGTATGTCAATTAAAAAAGTTGTTTATTTCAGTCAGCTGAAAATTGATCTAGTGGTGCTTGGACTTGTTTGTTATTTTTATAATTACAACGTGTTGCCAATTGACCGTCATCATACCACGAACTATACTCTCCTTCCAGTTTATCACTTACATAGTTACACTGTAAATTCAACTGTCCACTTTCAAACCAAGACATGTGCTCACCTTCTAGTTTACCATTGACATATTGACTTTTTTCGTAAAGTTGGCCAGTGTTATACCAACACCTATACTCTCCTTCTATTTTATCATCGACTTGATAACACTGCATAAATAACTTTCCATTATCATGCCAACGTTTACATTCTCCATTACGCTTGCCATGAACCCAGGAATACTGACTAACAACAATGACTTTTGAACAAGTTTTTTTTTCTGCAGAAGAATCTTGCTGTTCGACTTGTTCAGTTGTTTGGCTATTGTAGTTCTTTATCTGAAGCCATTTTCCGTGCCTTTTAAGGTCTACATCATACCTAGTATTCATTGCAGCCCTTTTTGATAGTAGTGGCCACTTTAGATACATTTCAAAGTCTAAATCAATAATATCAAGTTGTATCTCAACAGGAAGGCGTAATATGTAACTTTCGGTATCTGATTGTCGTGATTTCATGTTAATACACTAGTTTGTATCAGTAGAGGCACTAAAAACGTATTGTTCAGTGTGTACGTTCTGAAGTGATGCCATACAAGGCGTAAATCAAGACAAATTTGCAACGAAAACTGTTGTATTCATTGGGAACATTACATTAGATGGCTTAAGTCTTCTTTCACAGAAATTCAGTCCTGCCCACGTGATGGATGAGAACGAATAGTACCAACGACGAATAGTTCTTAACTAAATAGTAAATCCAACAGTATTCGTGCGAGTGGCTATACAGTAGCGCAATGCCCGTCTCGCATTTTGCAACGATGTATTCTGGTAAGTCTACATTTCTACCTGAGATAGGACTACAGCGAAAAGAAGCTCTAATAACTTGTACAGAATACAAAGAAACTGAAATCATATAAAACAAAACTCTTCATTGTTTTTGTTTTTAGAAATAAATATAGTCGCTATGCGACACATGTACATTGTTTTGATGTACTAATATTTGTGTACATACTGTACCATTACTAATGTTATAAGTATAGCTACAAAAGAGCCAAGTAGAGCACTACCAGTAGCCCATAGCTATCAAGAATTAATAAGAATAAACCAGGAAAACGTGTTAAAGAAAACATTAGTGCGTACAGGCCAACAACAAGATGTCACTAATGCCCCACCTGGAAGAGTCTCATCTTGAATACTCGTAAATCCTGTGGCAAAGTATACTACAAAGCCAAGAAATCCGAGTAGCCTAGAAATAAAATGAGAGAGAAAAAACTCATCAAACAAACCGCTTCAAACTTGCTTACCCAGCACAAAGGGAGCAATATTTTATCGCTCTGGATAAGCGAAAACTACCTTTTTCGCTTGCGCGTATAAAAGAAAGAACAGTGGTAACACATAGAAGCAAAAAAGCAAGCTTTGACAAAAGTTAAGCCAAAGTATTTTTGTGTTTTATCTTACCGCGTTGAATACAAACGCTACAATACCACCAATACCAGCTAAATGGTTGGTTGTTAGTATTTAAAGATAAAATGAGTTTAATTGCGTTAAAATGGAAGTTTTGTACCTATGAGGCTGAAATCCAGTAGAGTCCTTTCCTTAGTGGTTAGAGATCCACTCGTGGTATTCCCTTGAGTGACCTTCTCGTTTTGTTAGAACACAAACTTAAATTGCTTTCTTACGTCTATTTCGAACCGTAACCATCCAACTAAGCAAAACTATCAATAAATAATAATGGTTTACAAAAAACTAACCTTGGGCGCTGCCAACATCTGTGCCTACGCCTAACCATCCTTAAAGGCGTTAGTAAGCACTATTTAAAGAATAATACCCGATTGCCAAAAGCAAAGCGATAAGGCGAATAATAATAGCCCTATAACAGAGCAAACACCTGTGGTACAATGCGCAGCTGTTTCTTTACTCATTGTAATACAATTTAACAAAGTTAAGCTAACAGTCCACCTAAAGAGGAAGGTACAAGAAGAGCTCGCAATGCAGTTGGCTGAATATAGCACTAGCTACGAATTCGTGAACACTGTAGTTAAGTTAAGCATTTTGGAAGGGTCTTTGTAATACGCAGCTACAATGGAAGCACCTATTCAAGAGTTACCTCCTGAGGTGCTTTATCATATATTGCTTGATGTACCAAAACGTGCTATACAGAGATGTCTCCTAGTATCCAAGTTTATGCATTATTTCATTGCCACAACTCCTGAGTGGCGTGTACGAATACGTTTAGTTAAAATTGTTAACTTACAATTAAACAGTTCCCAGCGCGTATTCATGCAGTGCCTCCGGGCTTCCACGTACGAGATATAGCGATTACTAGCAGGAAAGAGGTAAACCGAATAATACACGCCGTTACAACTGGCCAAAAAAAAAAAACCGTTGCAGCGCCCATGGATGTAGTGTACTTACTTGTGTGTTGTAGATATTAGTCTTATTTTACGAAACACAGCATGTCCATTTCTACAGTGTACGATTCCAACGTCTCACAAAGATAAAGCTCGACAGTCGATACAACACGTTTGTCAGACCTTCAGCAATCGCTGTTGATCATAATGACGATATTTGGTTGATAGATGATACAGGATTCTGGAAACTGTCAAAACCAAAATCTGCTACTTTAAGTCATCCACATACAAAACAAAGAGTTCTCATTGGAGAAGGTGGTCAATGGAGTGATAGTGCACAAATGACAAATGATGATGAGGGTAACATCTATTACACAAAGTTGAACAGATTGAAATGTATAAAACGTGGCACAGGTCATCCAGAGTTTATTCATTCACTTCATCGTGAACAAGTTGTACCTTTTACAATTGACTCTGAGTCACGAGTCTTTCTCTTGAATGCAAGACGACAAGTCGTTGAGCTTTTGACTCCTAAAGGACCTATAGATCATACAAAGCTTGTAGGGACAGTGACAAATTCAATAGCAGGTCCGTCTTGTAGACTGTATTTGATATCAGTTTTTCTTAAAATAGTTTTTTTGTAGTGGATGGCGATGGCTATTTTTATACTTGTGAGCTTTTTAAGGGTATACGTAAGGTAAAGGACGATTGGAATGCTATCATACCGCAAACTCCGCGTAGTGTTATAAAAGTAGTTTACCACCGTGGCATGTTGTACGCAACTTTTGATGTTTTTTCAGAAAATAAAAAAAAATTACAATCAGAAAAAGCTAACTATAGCAGGTACATCGTAGATTCTACTTGGGAAAGAAATAACAGGCATCAGGGAACAAAAGGAGATGGTTTGTATGTACTAAGGCTTAATGACACTGGATATTTTGAATCGGTAGTGACGTGATAATATGGAGGAGATATTTAGGAAGTACCAGATACTAAAACTGCAGAATTTTCTTCACTGTGTAAAGTAGAATTGTTGAAGGGTTTTTTTTGGCTCGAAGTTTTTTTTAGACGCAATCGACCTTTTATCTGTGTACTCTGTGCGTGAATCTACCGACATATGGCAACATTAGTATCAGAAGGGAGTACACCAAACATTCGGTCTGTTATTTTCCAAATCGATTCCCTAGCAATCAAAAGGGCGCGTGTAGGTTGTTTTTTGTTTAATAAACTAGAGACGTGCTTCTCAGTTCACGGTGAAATCAAAAATGACGAAATTTCTAAAAAGCCATTTTTACGCACTCCACACAGCCTCAACATCCGCGGTAATCACCTTAATAAATTACAATGAGCGTGAGCACAACAGACGTGCTACCGCTTTTTCGCCAGAGCACTCACCAAACCATGAAACCTCAATGGCCTTTGATCTTCAAACTTGTCGACCTAGTGATAGCAGATACAAGGCGAGGGTACGTTATAGCTTTAGGAATCATTTGGCTGTATTTTTATCTTCGTTTGGCCGACGGTTTACATTTCTTTAAAACCGCGTTATAGAGCACTTTGTTGCTTCTATAAAATAACTTTTCGTCTAACGCACAATTGTCATGGCTAATTATCATCTAAGAGCTGCTTTACTTGTACCACATATACAAAAGCAACTAAAAGACAAGGATCCCGTATGCGTTTTCTTAACTCTATGTGTACGTTTCTCAGCTTTAATTTTTTATTACGAAACGCATTTAAACAACTCAGTCCTGAAGTACCCCTAAAAACCCCAAAAAAACATTTTGTGTTTTGGGTGAACCAAGTTTTTTTTGTTGAACTTCGTTATCTACAAAAGTCACTAACACGAATTCTGTTAGGTTTTAGAAGCATGTATGAAGTACTGTGGCTCACCATTTCACGAGTTTGTTGCTCACCCGATATTCATGAAAGAAATGAAGAGCCTTGTTAAAAAGCGTTATACAAAGCGTAAGAGCGCTTTGAATGGTAAAGCGAACTTTAAAAATCTAATTGGACAGAAAGCAGCTCGATTGGTGCGTTTTTTTATTTTTTTTATTTTTTACTCATAGCGTGATATGTTGTTTGCTTTTAAAGTACTTCGTTGCTTATTTATACGGTAGATACGTCAATGGGGTGTTGGTTACCACGAGAAAAAATTAAAATACAGAACATTCTACACAACGTACATGCAATTACTCAGAAAGGTACGTCATCGAAAACTACACTTGTTTTTGTTACCTTGACATTATTATATCCGCTGTAAACCCTTTCTTGGCTTTTTTTTTGTATTTTTTTTTCGCAATCCCAGAATTTCTGTTTTGTAACTCTTATGTTATTAGAATATTCAATTTCCTTATGGAGAGGATGACAGTGTACCAGAGAAACCTGACGGTGGCAATTACGATAAAGTAGAGTCTAAAAAGAAGACAGGCAAAAAGAAGGGTACGTATCTTTAACAAGGGTTTTTTTTTTCGCATTTTCTTACGTTAATCAAGGTAAAGTGCCATTGCGTGTGAAAACTGAAGTATCAGAATCCCGTGAAGCTATTAAACGACTCAGAGAGGTCTTTAAAGGTGTCACATCTACACAACAAGCAAGAAACAGCGATATTGTGCGTATTAACGAGAAAAAACCAAAAGCTTTTTGTTGTTTATAATTTCCTCGTGCGCGTGGTGGTTTACTTATGTTTGTAGGCAAACAATATTGCTGCTAGGCTTGTAAAGAAGCAGGAAACAATGACCACTCTTGTTAATGAATTTATGGGTAATGAAGTCGCTTTGGATTTGTTGTTAAACGTTAATGGCGAGATCTCTGGTGTACGATATAACAACAAAACTTTTTTTTGGAGTTTTTTTGGAGTTTGTTGTTTTTTGGAGCGCTTACGCGTTATAGGCCTTGGCATTTTATAAAAAGAAGAGAGGTGAGAGTGTAGAAGATGACGCTAGTGATACTAGTGAAGTGTCAGATGTTGATGAAGAGAGTGTATGTATTTTTGCAATTTTTTTTTCTTCTGTTTATTTCGTTTGTTTGTTTGCGTTCTTATTTGGTTGTTTAGGTTCGTGAAGGCGAGTTTGATGCTTTACACAACTCTCGTGCTAAGAGAAGACAACAAAACAATCCGTTATCTAATCAACAAGCATCAAAGGGCCAAAGAAAACGTAAACCTAAGAAATCCGCTGCTGGTCCTGCAGCAATGAATCCATTTGATATGTTCAATACTGCACCTACACCAAGTACCACTACTGGATCTAGCCTATTAATGGATATGAATCCACTTCAACCAAGACCTATTACAAACAGAGTACCTGTTGCCAACCCTCAAGTACGCGTGGTTGTTAAATGAAGTTGACTCGATGCTTTTATTTTTTTGCCGTTCAGCTGATTTATTCTTTTTTTTAGCAACCTAGTCTTAATGCTACGCCATTCTTACCTACTCAACCTAATGGAAATCAACCACCTATTAATACACAATTGCACCATACAAATGTTCCTAATGTTGCTGGTCATAACCAACAGCAACAAAGACCTCCAAAGAATTTCAACTTTTCTATTACTCATGGTAACGTATTTAATACGAATCCTACACCAGCCCAGAGACAACAGTTCCAGCAACAACAGCAATTTCAACAACACCAACAGTTCCAACAACAACAGTTTGGTGGTCAACAACCTTTTATGACGTCACAACCTTTCCAACCTCAGTTCGGTTCTCAACCTGTTGCTGTACCACAATCTCAATTCGGTAATGGTCAAATGTACAGTCAACAACCTCAACAACGCCCAAGACCACCAATGCTCGCAAAAGCCTCGGTAAGTCAAAAAAAAGTCATCAGTTTTCTTTCGCTTACTCTTTTTTTGTAGAATAACTGGTCATCTTCTCCTGCTGTTCCTACTGTAGGTAGTGCTCCAGCTGCAACAAAGAATGATTTATTTGGAGACTTGAATCCTTTTTAAGTGGTCATGATGGAGTTTCAAAAAAAAAAACAAAAACAAAACAAGAAAAAGACGTACTGAGCCCATCACAACTATTTATTTCAATGTGAAAAAGAAACCTTGAAAATATCCATAAAATCCAAAAAAAACACCCATTAAAAATTGTAAAAAGAAGGTGGAGATGGTATGTCACAAGAAAGTACAAAAAATAAATTTATTTCAAGAATTGGTTTTCGTATTGTATCCATTTATATCAATATTGAACGTATACGTAAGTATGTGGCGACACTGATGACATTGCGTTTATAGAAGCTCGAACAAAGACAAACAGTTGTTAAATTTTGACTTTTTTTTTTCTTCTTTACTTTTGTTGCTTTGTGTTTAACACCGCACGTGTACAAGGTTAAAAATGAATCCTATCATTCGCTTCCTTGTTGTTAGTGTCGGTTTTATGACCGACGCATACGATTTATTCGTTATTGGCATGGTATTAGAAAACAGAAACTTTTCTTTATGTGACATTTCTTAGGTGCTCGTTATTATTGGACAAGTAAGTCCTGAAGATGATTCTACAGTCGCTAGTAAGTTGTTTGTATTATTTAGATTGTATAAGCGTATTCGCTTATTTTATTGCTATAGAGACTGCTATTGCTGCTGCTGTATTAGCTGGAGCAATGTCTGGACAGCTTTTCTTTGGTTTCACTGGAGATTTATTTGGAAGAAAAGTTATGTTCTTATGTACTTTGATAATGATCATCGCTTTCGCTATTTTGAGGTACATACACTCGTATCCAAGTCTTTAAGTATTTTTTTTTCCATTTCCCATTGCATATTTTAGTACGTAAACTTCGTAAACAATACAAATACATTGTGCGTAGTCACGTGACTTGAAAAAACGAAAAACAACTTTTTTTAGTTTCTCAGTTTCGCTACGAAAGTTCGAACTAAAACCTAAAATAAAAGTATTGTAACACGTGTTTTTTCAGTGCCTTTGCCTTTAAAATATCAGGGCATTTCTATTACATACTCGCAACATGGCGTTTCTTCCTTGGAATGGGTATTGGTGGTGAGTACCCTCTATCAGCGACAATTTCTGCGGAATCTTCTTCAGCAAAGTCGAGGTAGCAAATTTAGTGTTTGACCATTGTTCTCGCGTTTAATTAAATATTAGGGGTATGGCCATGGCCGGTGTATTCTCCATGCAAGGCGTCGGTAATTTCTTAGCGCCTTTAGTGGTTGTAATCATTCTCGTCATCAAACCTATTCCTTTATCATATGTATGGCGAATCGCTCTTGGTTTTGGAGCTATTCCTTGTATTCTAACTGCGTACCATCGGTACGTTTGTAGCCATAGGCAATGTTATGCATTCACCTAACTCTATGAGATGTTTAGGTTCCAGTTACATGAGTCTTCTCATTTTCAGCACTCGAAAACTGTCGCTGCATCATCGAAGATAAAAACAAACATTCCAAAACTTCTTTGGCGTTATAAATGGACACTTCTTGGAACCGCTGGAAGCTGGTTCTTATTTGATATCACTTTTTATGGAAACGGATTATTCAAAGCAAGTTCCCACAACCATGACCTGCCATGAAATGAAGTTGTTAACAACTTCTTTTTTTTAGGAAACTGTTGTGCAATATTTATTGGGTGACTCTAAAACTGGACCTCGTGATAAGTCAATTCAAACAGCAGAAGCTTCACTCATTATAGCAGCTATCGCACTTCCAGGTACCTTGTGGATACAGAACACCTTGTATATAAAACCTACACGTGTCTCCCGTGATAAAGAAACGATGAATTTTTTTTACCAAGTGGAGAATGTCCTAACGAAAGACCGATAGGATACTGGATTGCTATTCCTGCAGTTGAATATATTGGACGTAAATACCTTCAGTTATTTGGATTTTTCTTTATGGCTTTAACTTTTCTTATGATGGCTATATTCTATGAACAAATTAAGAAACGTCATACATTATTTGTTGTATGTTATGGACTTACATTCTTCTTTTCAAACCTTGGACCAAATACAACAACTTTTATTGTACCGGGAGAAGTTTTTCCAACAGAGATAAGAACAACTTGCCATGGTATTTCAGCAGCTGCTGGTAAAGCTGGTGCAGTATTGGTACGACTCTCTTATATCTCTTAGAAGTAATTTGTTGTTTATAACGTCTTAGGGTGTTGCTATTTTTGAGACTTTGTCAAAGAAGTATGGTTATGCTTTCATGTTCTATTTATGTGCAGAAGTTGCTGCAATGGGTGTTGTTACTACATTGTTTTTAATACCTGAGTATAAACAAAGAGCACTTCGTACTGAGGCTATATCGCCATCGGATGATACCACATCTATACAAACTGCAAAAGCTTTACTAGATTAGCAAGTTGGCAGTAACGAAAAAAAAAACCATATTGTAAACATGGCCTGAGATTTTTTTTATAAACAAGTTTGCAGCAGCACATACCTCTTATTAGATTTTGTAATGCATTACCGGTTAACTTATAGATTCTTTGTACTGTTTTGAATAGACGTACATACACTGGTCTTGATAGAGTGAACGGGTTAAATGTTAGCTGTCAACTTTTGTTACATTGTTGTTAAACCTGTCGTCTTCTATCGTTCGGTACAGGCTAACTACGTACCTAACCTTTCTCCTGTCTTGTTTCTTTGTTATGTATTGAAAACGCCTTTGTATCACGTGATTGCAAACATATTAAGTAAGATATCAAAAAAGGTTAAGGCAGAGTTAAATTTAGCAACAAACACAATGAAAGCGCCTACAAACGCGAAAAATGATGGTGAATCGAACATGGGTGCGTTTTACGTATAAATAGACCTTGTTTATTGTTTAGAACTAACTTATGGAAGAAACGACTCCGATAATCATATCTATGGGCTCTAGTAATATCCTAGCCGGTTTTAGTAGTTCTAGCGCTCCCCATACTATATTTCCAACCGTGATTGGTACTAATAGCGCCCAACACGCACAAGATAGCGCAAAAAACACAACTGATACTACTCTGATTTATGATTCCCATTAAACAAATTCAGATAATCTCGTATTTGATTTTTTGCACATTGGCTCAACGGAAAAGGACCTCTATTTATAATCCTTTTTGTTGCATTCCTCGTTACACGCAAAACATATGATTGTGTGCAATTGTGAGCTGTGGATAAAGACACAAAAGGATTATAAAGAGTTGGGCGAGTGTTGTTTTTTGTCAACCTTCTATGAGATTGTAGTTTGTATTATGTATCTATATCTGCTTACAAAGAAGTTAGGTACTTATATTGGTGATAACGCTTTATCAAAGAGCGGCTCATTGAACTTGTCATACCCAATACAAAACGGACAAGTTACAAACTGGGAAAGTATAGAGCGTATCTTGGATTACACGCTTAAAACCGAAATGCGTATAGAAGCTAATGAACACCCTGTTTTAATAATGGATACACCAATGTCGTCAAATACTGATAGGTATGCCTTTTTTGACTTTGAAGTTTTGTGCATTCCTGAAATTTTCTTTTTCTCATCATATCGTCAATGTGTGATTTTTGTTGGTTTTTTTTTTGACTATCAGTACTGTTTTGGTTACACCAAATAGAGAATGATATTTCTTGTTTGGGGAAGGTTCTTTTGTTTTTTTTCTTTCATGCGAATCTTGTTGTTTACGTCTGCTAGAGAAAAGTATATTGAGATGCTGTTTGAAACATTTGAAGTGCCATACTTTTATATATCTTTGGAAGCTCCTTTTATAGCGGCTTGTAGTCAAACAAATAGAGGTTTGATAGTCTCATCCGGAGGTGGTGTTACGAGCTATGTTCCTGTGTACGATGGAAAGATTGTAACAGACTCAATTGGAAAAGCTGCATTTGGAGGTAAAGATGTAACAAAATACTTGACTGGGCTTCTTTGTGAAGCCGGCTATGAGTTCAATACATCACAAGGTATTGATATTGTACGTGATATAAAAGAAAAACATGGATATGTCGCTGCCAAGGGATATGAAAGCGAACTTGAAGTGTTTAAAGATAATAATCAGAAGACATACGAGCTAGACGATGGCAGTTGTGTAACAGTTAAAGAAGAGCGTATGAAGTGTGCTGAGATTTTAATGGATCCTAGTATAGCTGGTGTTAATGAACAAGGTATTTCTCAGGGAATATTCAACACTGTAATGAAATGCAAAAAGAAGATGCGTAAGGTACACAAAGAACAATTTCTTTCCCTTTTTTTTTTCTTGTCAGATTTTGTTCGACGTTTTTCGCTTGTTGGGCTAGGCCCTTTTGTTTGCTCAACGATGTTTTACAATCAATATCGTAGTTGGGTTTTACAAGAAGCCTTATTCTTGGCTTTTCCATGCCATTGCAAAAAGATTTTAGTTGTAAAAAAAGCGATTTCTGCTTTTGTTATTCACTAGCTTGTAGGAGCTATTTAGAAATATTGTACTTGCTGGTGGTAATACAATGCTACCTGGAATAGCCGATAGGATTACTTTTGATCTAAAAAAACTATCTCCAAAGGCAAAAATTAATGTTAAAGCTAGTCCAGAACGAAAACGTTCATCATGGATTGGAGCATGTATTGTTACATCTCAAGTTGGTTTTGATTCTAAATGGATCGAGAAAAGTGTCTACGATGAGTATGGTAAAGGAATAGTACACCAAAAGTGCCAAAATTTTATCTTGTAACTATTCAAATATTGAAACAATAAAGAAAGCAGGAACCAAGTTATTCTTCACTTATATACTCTCAAGTTGCCTTCTACGTTCACGTGCGTTGCTGGCTTTCATACATTTTGTTAACAATCGAATGGACTATGTTATCAACCACGTTATCACATAAACTAATGGGCGGACAAAAATCCCTCGACAGATTCAGGATTTCGGGTTCACCCGAAGTATCGATGACAGAAATCTATCAGCACGTGGTTGATACTAGCCTCATTGTCTTTTCTAGAGCACCATTTAACACACCTCCCATTTCCTATGAATTCGTGGATATTATAACAGCACTATGTGTCACTGTGGTGTTCGGGTCGGCACGTGTACGCAGTATTAAAAACTATACCTTACACGGATAGCAAGTCTTGCAAAATGCGTTTTATAACTATTCTTATCGTTCTATTAGTAAGCAGCACAGTATCTCAAATCAGTTTCGAGGCATGTCATATGATCTTTTTTCTATTTCTTGTGATAACCCAAATCACCTTAGGTTTATTCGAACACTGACTGTTCCGGTCAACCTTTCAAAACAGTCGAACGTAGTTTCAACACGTGCTATGGAGAAACTAATTCTCTTCCAACATTCATGACTGTCAATGCTATAAAGTACATAGACTGTCCGCGCAGTTCTGAAGTACGCAATTCTTTAGAGCTAGTAACCATGTTTACTTAATGTTTAGCTCGTCTACCGCATATATAATGACACAGAAAACTGCGAACAGCTCTTTGAGGAAATAGACGTTCGTGCAGATCCAACACGGTGTCTTGTAGCAGCACCATTTTCATACATTATCAAATGCACGCCAAATCCCGTGCGTAAAATGTTATCAAATATCCAAAAAAAACCACCCGCCGACATCTACTTTAGTCTCCTGCTCCGCCACTCTCTATATTTTCGGTCGGATACTTGAACCAAGATTGTAGCGGTGAACCTTCGATAATAACAAACTATACGAGTGGAGAATGCGTCACCAATGATGGAGACCCTTTTGTTGTGACGTGCCGTTTTGTATGTATTTATTGTATGAGTTGCATATTCCTTTTTGCTAAACTATAAGCTCAGGGTCAATTAAAAAAGGCTCTGTACAGTAGTAGTAATATTGAATGTTCAGGTGATCCTGAACGCATTGAGGCTAACCTGTACACACACTGTGAGGTATCAAACGAACTGGGAGTATCAGGGCGAGTTGTGTGTTCTGAGAGCTCCAACTACAATCCCCCTCCTACAGGCTCAACTACTCCTTCAAATCCCTGTTCTTCAACACCTTCTTCAAAAACAAAGAGAAGCAGCACAACCACGATTTCCTCTCATTCTTTGTTTTATGCTATCATTCCTGTGGTGTACATGTTGTTAACATGGTAACAAGTCGACATTGACAAAAACAACAGATTATTGCAATGTAAACCTTTTGTGTCCTTGTATGGGAACTAAACAAATAAACTAATTGGGCAACACTGTGGAAAAATTAGTACCAATCAGTTTATTTGCATTTGGTCGCTGTAGGTCAACAATCACATGATTTCAGTTGTGTTGCATTAGCTGTTTGGCGCAACTCAGACTGAAAACATATCTTATACTTGTAGGTAAAACTGTTACAAATTTACTTGAACACCGACAAGTTGGTGACAATGTTATTTTACTGGAGCTCATACTACCTTAGTGATTTTAGTAACAGAGGAAGGCATCTAAGCGCTTGCAGGGTATCTGTAATTTACGCCTTTGATAGGGATAAAACCATCAAATTAACTGGAACTCGTATATTAATTTGACATACGTGCGTGAGTTGGGTAAAAATGTAGACTTTAATGTAGAGGAAACAGCAATGGGATAAAATAATTGATTGTATTTTATACTAATTATTTGCATGTACAGTTACAAAGAAAGTTTATGCCCATCCAAGGTTTTTGAATGCAGGGACATCATTCCATATCTTGGTTACACCAGTGACTTTACCTTTTTTTGTGGTAATCGCGTAAACAAAGTCAGTTGGTGTAGGTCCAGCGCCTTCTGAGTTTGCCATAAACTTAGCATAGATGAGGTAAGTGCCATTAGCTTCTGATGCGCTTATTATTTTTGGACCAGCTGTAGGTAGTTCCTTTACCTCCTCTATTTTGTCACAAGTTAGTGCTATGTCCAAAAAAGATGAAAAGTTGCGTCTAAAAGATGAAACCAACGTACCCTTTAGAACATCTGCATAAGCTTCAATTGTCTTATTCGCTTTATAATGGTCTGCTTGACAAGTAAAAGTTGCACCAGGGACAATAAACTGTTGAATAGATGAAGATCCTTTGCCTGTTTCTACGGCATTAAAAAACTTGAGAATACCTTCCATTTTATTTAGTTTATTTTGTTTTTTGATGTTGTTGGTGTTGGTGTTTGAGTTTGAATGATTTTGTTTAAGTTGGATCAAGGTATTTTATTAAATTTATCTTTTATTGCGGGCAAAAATGCGGATTTATATATATCACAATACTCTGCCGACAAAACGAGGGAGCACGCCAATATTGGTTTTTCAGTTTTTGGTATTGATAATTGGGTATCACGGTTGAACAACACTCCTATCAAAAAAAGTACATGTTGTGACACAAAGGAGAATAAAATTTCGCGTATTTTCGGAATGACAACAATACAATACGAATTCGTTTAAGTTGTAATCGCGTGGTAAAAATATCGCTGCAATTGCAGTACTTCATTTTGTTTTTGTCGTTGCTTGAGCGGTTAATGCTTACCCAGCGTAAAATCTAATGCTTAGCTTTAAGATGTTATAGAAACAGGTCTTGGTGAAGGCAGAAGATCGTCAAGAAGGCTCCGGATAAAGACATACAAGAGATTAAATTCTAAAGAGGTTTTATATTTCATAAACTCTAGCTTTCATTTCTAAACAAATCAACTACAGTAATGTCTGGAGATAAAGTAAATTACTTGACCGAACCGCTTGCACACCATCTGCCTAACGCTTATTTAAACACTATAAATCAAGTACACTCAGAATTAGTTGAAAACACAAGAAAGAAGATAAGGAATTCTTTTATTTTTTTGTACATTTTGAAAAGACTCCTATGCTATTTTTTTACACCCTTCTTTTCCTTAACCAGCTCCAGTACTTTTTCTGAGTCTCCTGAACCTTAGGAAGACATAGTTGCCTTAATTCAGCCATAGAAAACCTCATCTTCTTTCGTGGACGAACAGGTTTACTTCTTTCTCTGTTTATCAAATTTTGTTGTAATTGGCTATCTTCTCTTTCATCTTCATCCTTCCCTTCTCTTTTTCTTTTTCGACTTCTGGATACACTTGCCTTCTGCTGTATAGGTATCTTGTATGACAATGAATCAGGCGTAGAGATAACAACATGATCTTGAACTATGACAGAAGTAGCCGAAGTACCTTTCTTTGTAGTTGTACTTTTCTTTTGTTTTTTCTTTAAACTAGTCATAGAAGATGTACTATCATCTGATGGTTTATCCTTTCTTTTTCTACTGTTATCACTGCTTCTATCATTAAACAGTTTTTTAGCCACTTTCTTTTTCTTTGTTTTTGTTGTAGCCTTTGTTTTTGTTTTCCTCGTCTTTTTCTTCGAAGAGGGTGAAGGAGATATATCGTTTAGTCTTCCTTTAGTGATAGTATACGGTTTTTTTTTAGGAACCACTTTCTTGGCTTGCCGTCTGCTTTTTTCCGCTTCTTTTCCTCCTTCTCTTTCTTCTTCTTCTTCTTCTTCTTGTTCTTTTGATGTTATTTTTGATTCTAAAGATCTTACTTCATCTATAAAATCTTCTTTACCATCATCACTTTGTTGAACATCTTTGGTTGGATCAAAACGATCATCTTGTGTAGAACAATCAACATGTTCTGCCATAAACTTACTTATGACATCCTCCATTTTAGCAGAATTATTTTGAGTTAATGGTTGGTACTCGCTTCTTTGTTGATTTCCACTTGATGAGGGCGTATTTTCTAAAGATGAGTCTTGGCTATCTTCTATGATTATTGCCATTTCATCGTTGTCATTTTTGTCTTTTCTTTGTTTTTTTCCTTCTTTGCCAAGAATAATACCATACTGTTCTCGAGCAAGTATTTTTACAATATTAGATACTTTTTTAGATACACTATCACGTGTAGGTTTATTTTCTGTATCACTACTTTGTTCCTAAAGAAAAAAAAAATTAAACAAAAAAAATCGGAAGAAGGGTCAAGTTCTTTTTGTGGAACTGTTGTTTTTGGTACTGTCTCTTTGAGTTATTGGTTTCGTCGAAATTGTAACGTACTTGTTCATCATTATCACCGCAAAAATAAGCAAAAAGTTTCTCACGTAAGTCATCTTCATCAAACTTGTTTTCGCCGTGAAAGTAAGCTCTTAGTTGTGAGCTTAAATTATCTTCATCAATATCCTCTAACTCTGGTTCTCTTTCCTCTATAGCAAAACCTTCATCTGAATTACTTAGACTAAAAACATCTACATTATCAGGGTCAGGGTTGATGTCTTTGCTTGAACCTCTTTTCGTTTTGTCAACTTTCTTGTTTTTTTCTTCTTTTTCTTCATTTTCTTTGTTTGCGATTCCAACATATTCCTCCTCGCCAAGGAGAGGTGACATGCTCTGTATAGCATGAGGTCCATCATTAAAAACATTATAACTTGGTTGATGAGCCATCATACTCACAGAGGAGTCATCAACACTTGGTGCAATAATTTTAGGCACGTCTTCATTTATCTCTACTTCTTGCACTTCATCTGGAGAAGAATTTTTCCCACATGTGGCTGGTTGTGTTGCTTCGTCTGTTTTGTTCTGTGGTGTCTCTGGAATTACTTGAGGTCCTGTACTTTCGGGCGTTGATTGAGTTTTCTGAGATTGTGGTGTCTCGGGAATGACTTGATCAGATTCAGATTCGTCTATAGAATTATTATCTTGTTCTTCGCTGTACTGAGTCAACTGAAAACCACCAACTTGAGTAGTTGGTTCATTATCTTCGTTATCTTCATAATCTACAAGCTTTTCATATTCAACATCGTCGTCATCTACATCATCTACCTCTGATTTCTCCGAGAGTTGACTTTCTTCACCTTGGATTTTTTTTAGTACGAGCAGAAACATTATGGACTTTACCTGATGCCACGGCATCGTAGTTGGGCGTAGATTTAGCCGCATTGCTCGTTTTTCCTGTTGCGACGGATTTATTTGAATCTTGAGAGGCACCACTAGGTGTTCCAGGAGTATTTTGGCTTAGGTCTACAGCAGCATTCAAGTACTTTTCGGGGTTTTCCATATCTTCGAAGTCCCCATCAAGGTCGAGCTTTTAAAAAAATAAGATTTTAGAGCGCGTAAACGGTTTAAAGTTTACGTACGCTTCCATCGAAAACCCACGTTGGATGGTTCTTCATGAAGGCTGGCTGTGTACCCTGCAAAAAAGCCTTAAGAATCACGAAACAGATGTGGTTGGTTTTATCAAAACGCTTACTTGAGTATCTGTTGGCGCATCTGGCTGTGATGCAGGAGGCTTCGGTGCCTTTTCAGGCGTAACAACATCCGCAGGTTTCCAACCTGAGAAAAGTAAATAAGTCAGTCACAACGTTCGTTGCGTACCATCTAGCTCGTCTAATGCTGTGGTTTGGTCTGGAGGCGGATAGCAATCAGATTGACTTAGAACCTAGCGTCACAAAATTAGTTTTAGCACCAAGATGCCTTGAGAACACGTACATAGTTTGGTGGAGCGACAGCATCATTATTTATAGCCTGAGAGAGCATATCGGCGATTAAACCCATACCTTGAGACGGCACGTCTTCCTCTAAAACGAATTTAACGTCTCGCGAGCTTTTTATTGGTTTGCTTTCGTGTAGAAGCACTCTAGCTGTACTCTACAAAAAAAAAGTTGTTCTCACGTACTGTCTCTACAAAAATATTTGAATAAATAAACAACGTATGGCGCGTTTTTATGGCGTACTTGTCTTTTTGAAGTTGGGCGCGAACACGAGCAAGGCTCTCGAGCATTTTAGGTTTCCCGACCACATCTTGACCCTCACACCCGTGGAATGACAACTTACGTATCTCAACCAAGTAGTTTTTGTAGTCTGGTGCGATTTTAACGTCATGGTCTTGAAGGGTTATCAAGGCTCCGTATGTGGTGTTTAATGGTATATTAGGGTGTTCTCTGGGAATTGTTAGAACTGTCAAACAGAAATGTCTGTTTACTTACGTTGTAAAGTGCTTCACCGCTTCTGCAGTGAGTATAGCATGTACTTGGTGATACCCATCGGAGATAATAAGCCGAGCATAGGGAACTTGTTCATTTGGGTATGATTGGTACTTATATCGTTATAACGGTTGAGGTTAGAGCGTGTACCTTTACTATTTGAGCATTTGGGCTGCACAGTGGTTTTACACCATCAAGCGTTTGCGCGGCGATCCACGCATGGTTTAAGAATTGCATTTTGGACACTTCTAGGCCATGGGAGCGTCAAACGAATTAAACCGCCAATTTTTCTCATAGCTGTAAAGGCTCAACCTGTAAAAAGAACTTTAAAATCGCGTGTTTGGGCTGGTTAGCTTTTTGTGCCTGAATAAGGATGTACGGAAGCGTTGACGCTTCAGTCGCTACCAGCAGATGTAATAAATCTAGTATTCCACATAATAGATGTAGCAGGCTTTGTACGCTACCGTGAGCTATCTGTGGTATTTAGAACTGGTATTGGCACCTCACCCATTCGTTAACGGTGCGTTTTTGATTCCCAGAAGACCATGTACACCACAAACAGTCTGAATGTCGAAAAAGGAGTTTACCGTTGTTGGCTCTTATTTGGAAGTTCAAGATCCTGAGAAACCGATTGGAGACGCAGATTCTGTAGGCCCAAAGTTGTGCCTTATATCACTCGCAACATAAAGAACTCAAACCATCACCTATGCACAAGGTGCAGCATATCTATTCGACGTTCTTATATTTGAGTGTTGTTAACAAGAGTTTGTTATGAAGCTGTAGGATGTGGTATGGAATCTCATTCTGTTTTCTTTCTTTTTTTGGTTTCTAAGCTTACTTCTAATCAAAAACTAGGTCCTGGAGGCTATCTTGAATGATTGGTATTAAGAGATCAACTACTGGTTAGAGAGTGTGCTTTGAGCGTTATGTTCAACACATTTGGATGTACGAGATAAGGCAAGACAATACATTAAACGCTGTGTTGCACGTGTTGTAGCACTCCTACATGAAACGAACGATACTGTAGCTATTCGCCTAGTACACTGCGTTCCATTGTTAGAAAAACTGATTGCAATATTTGTTTCAGTTGTTTCAACGCCCTCTGTACAACAGAGTGTCCCGACGCACATGACTTAAATTGCGTCTTGCGAATAACCAGGCTGTCTGAAAAAAGTTTTGTTTATTTTGTATTTTTCAGATGGTGTTTTATACTCTCTTTAAGAAAACCACTGTGCAACATCTACTTTTGGGTTATAAGCAGCTGGTATTATTTTCATAACATCTGTTAATGATATAACACCAGCCAACTCAGCATTATTCTTCACCTATAAAGAGAGAAGTTCAGAAACTTTTGAAATAAAAAAGCAAGAAAAAAAGAAGTTTAGTTGATGGTTATTGCCGTACCCATACACGATGTACTTTTGTTGCAGCAAGCTTTAATAGTACTGTCTCGAAAGGATCAGAAATATCAACTGTTATAGGAGGCCTGAACTCAGAAACTTGACATGAGATAAACTCCAAAACAGGCAACAATAGAGATGCAAAGTTTCTTGTTGAAATTCCCTAATAAAAAAATGAGGTTACTTCTGTGGGTTTTAATTTTGGCGTGTACCCTTAGGTCAGATATAGACAAGTTTGCTAACAGAGTCCCTTCATTGTCTACAATTGGAAGAGCTGACTTATTGTTCAGGTATAGCATATAGAATGCTTCTATCGTTGGGGTAGTGTAGTTGATCTAAAATATGTTATTTTCTTTGGATAGCAAGTAGTGTTGATTATGATGTTTGGTTGTACCTTAAGTAATGATCCTGTTCCGATTGTTCCTATACCAATGTTCATTACAGTCTCTCTCTTAGCGTACTTTGAAAGATGAGAAACGTTTTTGGCAAGATATCTAACAGCATTAGTAATTGAAAAAAATGAAGAAGTGGTACGAGAAAAATGTTTTGTTGCCTGGTAACAGACGCGTTTATTTTAATTTTAGTAGTGTATTTACGTACCTGAGAACAGTGGATTGACTGAGTATGCTTGTTAGCTTACCATCTTTCCCAACAGCAACACGATGAATCCCTTTTTGAAAGTCGTCTATTTGTTGACAACATTAGAACATAATCTGTTTTCACACGTATTGACGTACTAAGAATCTGAGAGAGTGGCGTGTCAAATTCGTATGCATTGTAGACAGAACTGGTGTCACCTAGATAAAATACGTCAGCATATCGAAGGTAGCCGAAAAGAAACCAGAGTACCTAAAGCTGTCAAAACTGTAGTTGTCTTTAAAATGCTTGATTTCACTTGTAACTCTGTAACATTTGTAGTGTAATCTCTCCACCATTCTTCAACTGTAGTCTAAGTACGTGTAAGTATAATTGATAGGCTCCTTTCTTGATATGCCATGAAGAGAAGAGAAAAAGCGTCGTACGTATTTATCTTTCGAGTAAATCTTTAGGATTACTCTCAAAATATCAAACATATCAATGAACCCTCTGTAGCTTGGAAAACCAAGACCCTATCATAAATCCGTTAATACGACTTTAATTTTAGAGTCTTTTATCGTACATCCTCAACGACAGGAGCCGATAATATCTTATTGTCAGCAAGAACCTAGAACTACTTTAACAATCCATATGAAAATTGATTGATTTAATGTTGTTTGCGTGCACGTGAAAAAACTTTGATTTTCTGTATTTTTTGGGCTTGTATAAAAATGAACCTTACTTTTATTGCATCAGCGATACTTGATGTGGCGTTAATCGTTACCTTTGAGAAAAGTAAGAAAGGCCTAAAAAACAATGGAAAAAAAACCACAAAATTATACCAACGGTTTCTTCTCTTCAGCAGTGAGCTTTCCGGCAGTTGCCCACGATAGTAAGCGCTCCATGGAAGGAGGGTTTTTGAACTGATCTGTTTAAAAGGAAGTTAGTAAGATACAGAAACATCAAATATTGATAAAAAACAGCTCATAATCAAAGTTTAGTGCGTTAAGAGCAGACACGTGCCTAGCACAGTTTTTTGTTTTTTAACGGCCGCTTGCTCCTCTGTGCTTCGTTCTCTCTTTTGTCCGGTGACTTCAGTGTTCATTGTTAACCAGATTAGTCGTTATTTGAGTTGCTCTTTTAAACTTTGAGGTTCTTTTTAAACGGACTTGATTTTTCTTGACTTTTTTGATTCCGATTTCTTAGTGTTCTTATTCTTACATTTCTGTTATGTATTTTTACTAAAATCACGATTTGATGCTTATTCTGAAGTCTTTGATACTTGTTGAGTAATTTCAAAGTCATGATGGGCCATGATAAATGTTTGTTTAGAATTACTGTTGGTTTATTCAAAAATTGATTTAACAAATGATTTTACATCTCCTTTTTCTATATCAAACTCCAAGAAAGCCTTCACGATACGTAATTTTGATTGATGTTTACGACCAGCATCTAATGGCTCAATGGTTTCATTACGCTGTAATAATATAGCAACATCATTTGCTCTATCAAGAATCTCTACAGGAACACCTATAACAATTACTATCACATGGTCAACAAGCAGGGCAGCAAGAATCAATCAACAACGTTACATAGAACGCATTTACAATAACAGACAGTATGAAAAAGCAACTGTGAACAAACAATTGGTTGAACAAAACAAATTAAAGAAAATTGCTCACCTGCAACTTTAGCGCAATAGTGTCCAAAACTGTTGTTTGACACGCCTTTCCTCACCCTTTTATTGGATATTTATTATCATATTAACAAGAGCAATATGGTACTTACTTGTATAGGTATACTACCTCGGGTAGAGGGAAACTATCTTTCAAAACAATATCCATAGCCATTCTTTGTAGGTTACTATTATTAGGCAGCAAATCACCTTCAAAAAGCTCATAGAAATGAGTTGATATAAAAGTCTTTGGGCAGTCATTTCCTTTAGCCAAAAGGTGTCTAATGGTTGCAGTCAGAAGTGCAACTCCATCTGTATTCAAAGTAAGAATAACACTAACAAAATACAGCCAAGTATTGACTTACCAACTGGATTTGTTCCTTTACCGAACTCATCAATAACAAGCAAGGATTTAGGTGTGGCAAATCTCAGCATTGTAGCTATTTGTTGTGTATCTATCATGAACGAGCTTTTATTCACTGAGACACTTTCGCAGCTATGTACACTAAAGAACAGATAAGAAAGCGTCAGTATTATTCTTCAAGTACCGAGTAAATATCCTATCTGTAAGACCTATTATTGCTGCTTCAGCTGGAACAAAACATCCAATATGAGCCATGTACGTAATAAGTGCAACCTGCGGGAAAAAAAAAGTAAGAAAAAAATAAGAAGACTATTTACTTTCTGCTGCAAACTTACTTGCTTTAAATATACGCTCTTCCCTTATAGAAGTAACTCTATTAATACAAACTAATTATAAAGGAAGAATACAGTACCTGAAAAGTTTGCACCAGTTACAAGTTGCATACAGCCCTCTCTACATGAAAAGTTAACTCTTAAGATTTTGAAAAAACAAAAAGTTGATCACCTGTCTCGTGCCACAGCTGTATCGTTTGGTATGAAAACATTAGAAACACAAAGCTCTTGAAGCCTTATTTAAGTGTATTAGTACACTATAAAAGACTACTGAAACACTCACGGATGTCTTCCGCTTGAAATGTAAATAATGTTATCTTCTGTAAGTGTTGGCCGATTATACTCATACTCCTTTGCAGCCAAAGACAGCGATATCATGCTACAGATTAAACAAGTTAAATACATTGTCTAAATTAGTAGCAATTACCACTCTAGTTCTCCACCAACTTGTGTTACTTTAAGGATATTTGGAGCCTGTTCAAGAACTTGTGAAATAATGCTTGCTTCTATCTTTGCTTCTATATCCAATATTCTATGGTGAATATCTGCAGTTTAGTTAACCTCAATAGAACGAACATATTATATGAACCTCCAAACTGGTCATCAAGTTGAGTTGTAGTTGATGACCTAAAATACAAGAAGGATTCTGTATGGAACTTTAACGTAGTGTAAGCACTTTACAATAACTAGTTGTTTAACGTGCTTGGTATTCGAAGTTTGGTAGATTTTTCTGAAGTTCTGGATCTCCTTGTACTGGTACAGCACATAAGAAACCCAACTGAGGGTAGTAGACCTGTAGAAAAGTAAACATAAAAGACACAACGCTTCTTACTATTTTAAGAGCGTTCAAGGATACGCGACTGAGTTCCTCTCTTCCAATAGTACCCTACTGAACAGTATGTAACGATATATTAGTAAAGACCACATACCAGAAAGTCATCTAATCCTAAATATAAACGCTTGAGTTCATCCAAACTATCATCAACACCTGGAAGAATGATAACTGTTTTCTGCTCTTTACTGTTTCTAAAATCAATATTTCTAGCAAGTAAGTCCACAATGCATAGCAAGTCATCGGAGAAGCATTGTAAAACCTAACAAGCAATTAAGAAAAATAAATAACTTAACTTTGAGCACCTTGTGGAATAAAGGCAGATCAACGTTTAGACGAAGGCTCATATCTTTTATATTCAAAGCGGCTTGAAGAGTCTTTATGAAAGGTAAGATTAAAAAAAAATTGCGAATCACGTGCTTGGTATAGATTGAGCCAATCAGCTACAGTAGCTGCTCTAGACCGAAACCGGCCTAGGATTTTACCAAGATCACGAAATTGTTTTAATTGATTTGACACGTGATTGACATAGTCAAGATTTTCAGTACGAAGTAAAAACGCCTTGTGAGAGTAAGAAAAAAACAATAACAAAAATTTACCCTACCTGTACATCAAGACGATTGTTTATTTCTCGTAGATCAGTTAATGGCCGAAGCATCAATGTTCTATTAAAGTTTGTTATCAACGAAATAGTGGTATAGCGTACCGCAGTGCTTTACGTCCAACAGGTGATTTGGCCTTGTTTAGAAGACCGTATAACGATAAACCTTCCTTAGATGTGCCTATTCCGTGAACACTTGGATGGTCCTCAGTCTTGAATATTCTAAGAGCACGAAAAGTGTTCGCATCCATTCCGGCCATGCCATCACTTAAGAGGTTATTTTATAAACAATTTTGAAAGATTGTTACAAAACAACATACAAAGATAGGCACGTTAGATCGTTTACACTAAATGGCATTGACGGATCTTCAAGCTGATTTACTATTCGATTTTGAAGAAGAAAACCAACTAAAGCACCAGTAGCACGAACCTAACAAGAAGATGAACAAAGAAAAAAAAAGAGAAAAAAACAAATATGCTGTCCTCTTCTAGGCAAACAGTACCAGCTCTTGGTCATCAAGGTTTATTACACTTCCGAGGTATATCAACTGTTCCTTAAAGCTTTGATTTTGAGCCATGTTTCCTGGTAACCTTATAGATGCAAGCTGCTGTAGTGCTGCATTGTACTTGTACAGTGAGTTTTTTAACCGAACAACACGCATTTGTTTTATGCTTTCAGCTATTGCCAAGTATTAGTAATACAAGTTCCGTAACGCTCCAGACGTACCAGTATCCTCCAAAGCTCTTTTGTATTCTTCTCCTCCCGAAGCATGAGATATAATAACGTCAGGTTGTAACTGAAACTTAACTATACACTACTTAAGCCATTACAATGCAAATTACTAGCGCACTTTGTTGGAGCGTAGGAAAATCGTGGACATCAATCTCCCATGTGTATCCTTCGGTGAATAAGAACGCGGTTTGAAGTTAAAATAATAAAGTACCTACGCGTAGACAGCAGCTACGCTCGTCAAACACAGCCACGCCTAGTTTGTTTTGATGCTTTGTAACAGACATGAAAACCTTAAAACGAATATGTCAACTACACTTTAAAGAACATCGTACGCGTTCTTGAGGTGCAACTGATGCATCTCCAGCAAGAGAAATATTGCCAGTATCTAACCTAGGGCGCTTGATTCCGTTCCCCCTTCCATCTTGTAACACGACACCTATTACAATAAGAGCGGTTTGGCTTTGAGTAGAGAGTACCTATCGGTGAGTTTGTGTACACACGACTACTCGCTGTTACTGAAGTTTGATCAGGAGCTGGAGAAACGCTACTAACTGCGAACATAAGTTGCAGTCTAACTGAACACGGTACCTATCGTTGTGCTGTGATCCATTGGTTCATACACAAAGTCATCATCTAGCGATTCTATTTCCGCAAACGCAGTAGTATGCACGTCTGCTGAGGAAGGCTCCTGTACAATCGTTGACTCTATTGCACCATCTACGCTCTGAGGAGCAAGAACTTGAGATGATTGCGATGCGGCAACCTGCTGTGAGACAGATGGCTGCGAAGCAATATCGTCAAAATCTAACGGAATTTGAGAACTAGATACTTGAAAAGCCATTGGATGCGGAGATCTCAGATTCTAATGTGCTTAAGTTGTTCGCTTCCATCTTAACTACAAGTTAAGAAATGTACAGTATTTTTTTATTGGGTTTTTTGTAACTACGTTACAGCCGCGGCCGATAATCACAAAAAAGACAGTATACATCTGCACCATGTAAGTGCTGATGAACTTTATCACCTTTCAAAAACTTTATATTTTCTGACTTCAGAATAGGCACGTCTTCCGTTGAAAGCTGATATTTGCTTCGAGGAGATTGAGCACTTGACGAAGAACTATCTGAATTAAAACTGCTAGATGTTTTAAAACTCCTAAGAGTCTTTGAACCACTCCTCATACGTTTAAAAGCTCTATCAGGAGCACTATTTCTACCAGGACGACGTGGTGATACAGACTTCGTTCTTGCAAAATCTGATAAACCGCGTGCCTTGTTACGTGTAAGTAAAGACATACTTAACTGGATTTTATTAAGTACCTTTCGTCCTTTACGTCCTTTACGTGGTACATTTGGGCTGTGTATAATATTATCTAATGTTACGGAACGCAACCGCTCATTGCTACTACTAGCACTACGATCACTAAGAGCACCACTATGTCGCTGATGCGCTGAAAAAATGTCAAACTCATTACCAAACACTCGCCGTACACCTAAGCTGCCTGTTTGCAGTATCTATCTTTGATAAAGTCCTACTTCCCATTTGTTCTCGTTTGGCTAATTTCTCATCGAACAGAGCTGCACGCCTCTCTTCAAATGAACATCTGACACGTCAGTATCAAACTTAAGTAATCTTAGAATGTGGTACCTGTTTGGCGTATCATATAAATTAGTGTCATCCAACGAATGAAACTTTGTTATTTGTAAACGCATAACAGCATTTTGGACATTTTTACGACGGCTGTCACGGTCATTTAATGCTGACCCTAGCAACCTTGTATATCGGTCCATTTCCTTCAATTTCCGTTTGTACTCCTTTATAGTCTCCTTTAATGCAGCGTTTTCATCCTGAAAGAAGCAGGGTTACTAAATTAAAACATCCCAAAAGTTATTGGTTCCAAATACGGTCTGAGAGCTTACACGTAAGTCATCATCATGGCAAAAAGTAATATGTAGTGGCATAGACTCAGTATTTGAATGTGTTGTTGAGTTTGACATTGGTGAGGTCCAACCTGATCCAATAGTTTCTATAGTATCAGCTGTAGTGAGAAACTCCGAGCCACTTGGACTTACAACGCTAGATGGTATTGTCAGAGAAAAAAAAACTACAGTTTAAGACTCTTCATGTGTAGCTTGCGTGCATGCTCTAATATACGCGTAGTTAGATAGTACGCACCTTGTTTCCGCTAAAACAAGGTTAACAATATCTTTTTCAGTTTTACATAAGAAAAGCAATACGTACTGGAGGGTGGCGAAAGACCCTTTATCTGTGTTTTTAATTGGTCACCAAGTGGTTTTCCAGTATTCCTCAGTGTTGCTTTTCGTATGCGCCGCGTTAACAACTAGAGACAGTCATCAGTAACAGTAATACGCCGAAAGTTAACTAACACAAACTCTTTTATTTGTTAGGAAAGTGAATTAAAAAAGCTCCACTACCTCGCAAATAGCCATAAATAACCATAAGCACCACATACCTTTCCAGTAGAGTTCTCTGGGGTAATTTGCTTTTTACGCCCACGAGAACCTTCCGTATCAAACCCAGTAGTATACATTCGCACTACGATCTATATAAACGCTTGTTTCCTTTTTTCAACAACTGCTTTTTAAACAAAACTGCTTCTAATGCTAATCATTACTTTAGTCTTCGTTGCAATAACCAATTGTAAATATTGCTAACAACTAAAGTCAAAAGTAGTAATTTTCTAGATTAGTACGTAGTCACTACGAAGAAACTTTGGCAGCGAAAAACCGTAAATTTTGTTTTTATTACTCATTTTAAAGCAGAATCTCGTTAAAATAATTATGCTTTAGAGACTTATGAGGCATCACAATACAGTTGCGCACAAGCGTCTCAGGTTTAGCGCTTACACCTAGAATTTCATCGTTACAAACTGAAACAAAAGAATTTATTAACATACCTTTACCCAAAATTGTTGTGCCTTCACGACGATCAGCACCAGACTCACTAAGAGATGAAGGATGGAAAGATGTTGTTGGTAATCCCTCAAGACGACACCATTGGCCTACTACACACTCTTCACAAACGACAGTATGCATGACACAAGCACGATCCTAAACAATCATTTTTAATAAAGTTAATAATTACAATCATTTCTTACCTTGATAACCACATCATCAAGAATAATAGCGTCGACAATGCGTACACCTTGACCAATAGTAACATTTGGACCAATAGAAACATTAGGACCAAGCTACAAAAAAGTTAAAAGGACATAGCTACTCACACTTTGTTTCTGGTGATCCTTAGTACGTACCATGGCAGAAGGATGAATTTTAGCGCTTGCGTGTATAACTACGTTTCCTTGAATAGTGCATGGACCGCGTGCAAGCAAGGTTGGGTTCGTTTTAGCGTAGTTTTGTAGATACAATTTTGAACTCTGTAGAGCAACTCTAAATGACATAAAACGGTAAGCACTTATGTAGTCTACAATAAAAAAAAACATACCCAGCGTTTTTAATAGCACACCAGAAATCTTTGTACATAAAGACGTAAACTTGGTCTTGAGCAACAAGAGGTGGGATAACATCAAAGTCTAAGCTTAAATCATACGAGTTGTCACCTTTATCGTGCTCTCTACACAACGTTAACATCAACTGTAACCATTTGTATCGAAAAAAACTACGCACTGGTAGTAATCATTAGGATCGAACAATTGTGACTTTGAAGGAGTTCTCTTGATAGGCTTAATGAGTACAGATTCATCAAAGCAGTAAATTCCAGCGTTGATGGTGTTAGAAATGTATGTTTCTGGTTTTTCTTTGTAATGTTCCATCAAATTTGTCTCAGGGTCTACGCGAGAAATTTAGTGTCTTGGGAATCTTTGAAACAACAAAATGGTCTGTTCCATTGCTCCCGTTGCATACTTACCTCTTACGAGTTGTCCATAGTACTGTGCTTCATCCTTGCTCACCTAAACAACACCGAGTAAACATCAAAAAAAAAAAATCTCGATGTCTCAAAAACTTGTGATTATGCTCTCAATAGCGAAAACAGACGTTGTACCTCTGTGCCTGCCATAGTACATTTTTTATTATGCTTTTCATGAAATTCCAACATATCTTTCAAAGGAAACCCGCAGCATACGTCACTGTGCATTACGAACAATAGTTTGGAGCCCTAGTTAACATAAATAATTTACGGAAAAACACGGAGGAGCGTACGTGGAGGAGATGACTTTTGAAGTAAAACAAACCACCTGCTGTGCCCATTGGCTCAGTTTCGTGTAAGTACCTTACAACAGTCAGCAAAAATTGAGATGATTGAATAGCGCGATTTTAGGTGTTAGTTAGCGACGTACTCAACGGTGAGACTCTGTTTCTTGCATTCAGCGATGAAAACTTCAAAAGTGGCCGGTTCATAGCTGCCAAGCAAAAATATTTTACCAAGGCGCTCGCCTAGCTCCTTTTTGCACGCTTCGATATGGTGTAGTACCATCGGTTTACCAGCCAACGGAAATAGAGGTTTAGGCAGATCTAGTGAAATTGGGCGAAAACGACGGCCTCTTGTGGGTCCTCCAATGATTATGACAACATTTACTTTTTGAGTCTCAGACATCCTTAATTACTACGAATATTCGTTAGTAGATGTACAATAGCGTTTGGATAGAGTAAAAAATAACTATGAGGGATTCAAAGGTTACACAAACAAATTAGCGTGTTTATCAACATAATAGTAACCAATACAAACTAAATAATGTGCTTGTACCTTTCGCGTCCGAGATAACTTTTTTTATGAGGTTAAGTGACTTTTGGCAAAAAATCATGCTGAGCACATTGGTTAGATGTACAATTCATGTCACACCAAGAACAAGTACTCGCAATTGTCGTCGAGAGGTAAGCGCTGAAAATAGACGATGGGGAGAGAAATCCGAGTGGGACAAGTTTTACAAAGATATTAATACCTCAAAGTACGTACTATACCCATAGTAATGCGTAAACCAGCGATAAAATAGTGTTGCATGGCAATTCATACCAAAATGTCATTATTTGGACTTTCGACGCTTAAAAAGCAGTTTAAACTGATGACATGCGTCTTAACTTGCATTGTAGCTATGAGTGGTTAAGAGACGTAAACGCTGATCTCCTGGATGTCTTATCTCGACATATCAGGCCAGAATCCAAGATACTAAACCTTGGATGTGGTACATCAACCCTTGCATCAAAATTATATGACAAAGGTTACAAACACGTGACCAGTATAGATTTTAGTAATAAAGCAATAGAAAGTGAGTGCAAACAATCACAAAGTAAATAACACTTGTTTAGCAATGAGAAAACAGCACGTAATGATGCCCGAACTACAGTTTGAGGTAATGGATATTACAAAACTGGAATACAGTGATGAGATGTTTGATGTAGTGCTTGACAAGGGCACATTAGATGCACTTATTTGTATCTTTTTTTCGATTTCTTGTTTCTAATTGCAAGACAAGTACTTTTCTTTGACGTTATAGTCGATAGGCATCTCCCTAAAGACATGATAGATAAGGCTTTAAAAGAGAGTTATAGAGTGCTTAAAACAAGCGGTTCACTTCTTTCGTTGTCTTCAGAGGATCCAGGTACTTTGAGTTCTGTAGGCCCATCTCACTCTATTAGATTCCCGTCTGGACATTTACGAACATAGTAGAAAATGGAAAGTAGCTTGTAGCGTTCTGGAACAGCCACAAGAAAACGATCCTGATATATTTTTGTACAAACTTCGAAAACAGTAGAAGTAGCTGGGGTCACTTGCTTTGTTTGTAGCCTGTACATAAAACCACCATGGAAACACAAGAGTTAAACAAAAACAACTGCTGCAATCACATCACAAGAGTTAAACAAAAACAACTGCTGCAATCACATGACTCTAAACGGTATAAAGTGATCACATTAAACTGAGCATACTTACACACTAAGCCCTCAAATAGTCAAAGCTAAATCAAATTCTTGTTGTGCCATTGCAAGTTCGTTTAACACCAGACGCTTTTTGCCACAAGGTAGTATTTTACTTTTTTTGGACTTCACCGAAACAGCATGCTACGAGCCAGTAGGTACTAGTGGCTTTATCGTAGATGTACCACGGACTTTGTCTCATGCAGCACAGTGCTAACGGCTCAATTGGAGCAAATTGAAAGTGGAAAACGCATCCCTGTAGTTATTCATACATAGAGTAATAGTATTTTGATCAACATGTTAGTTGTTCATAGAATCCACCAATAATTTTGAGGCATTGATATTGATATTGTCAAACATATGCTCCTTCAACAGCATTAGATATCATGTATCCTAGAATCACAGATGTAAAGACTGCACCTACTCACACATTTTTTTGGAAAGCAATCAAATAAGTACAGCTCAATATTGTATTGTTAAAAAAACCACTAAATGTACGAGTACGTTGAATACTAGAAGGCAAACTAAAAATAACGACAAAGACTTATATGGAATTTGAGGAAGGTGTTGAGATCAAAGGAGAGAGTATAATGCCTGTTGAATTAGAAGAATTAAAATTCTCTCCTTTAATTCTAGCAGGATGGCGTAAAGCATGGTTACAAAAGAAGCGTGAACATGTATTTGACTGGTACAATACTATCTCATTTACTGTTAGCTATTGAAACATTAAGTACTCACATAAGACTAGGACTTGTGGAATAACAATGAGTAAGGATATTTGATATCATTGCTAAAACTACAGTATTATATTGCAAGGATTTGTAAACGTGCATGTTAAAACACAACAAGATTATTAAAAAAAAACTCGAAGTGAATAATCTTTTTCGAAGATATCACAAAAAATAGTGATAGTGAGGTTCAGGTTCACTTTAACGATACAAGAATGAGATAGTCTTGTTGCAATATTTATATTTTTACCTATTGATTTAGTTCTATCACATTGTTTGCCTTGACAATTACAAGACTTTTTTTATTGACATTTTTCGAAAATATCTACCAACTTCCCTGCTTCTGTTAATGTGCGATAGATTCGGTGTCATAGCCCGATGTACATACAATGAGTTTAGTGACGCGTGGATAGGTAACCAGAACTCCAATCTATCAGCTCAGGGTGCCGTACGTAATATGACGTTTCTTTTTTGACATTAAAGTCACAAACCGCCCAATTAATGCTATTAGCTGCTATGCCTCACGTTTGGTATAAATTTGCTTTTTTTTGTTGGATCGGGAGGACTCAGTACGGAAATCGCTGTTTCTTTGTAGTACTGATGCCATGGCATAGTTTGGCTTACATTGACGATTCTTGCAGCTGTACTTTTTGTTATGGGCTTAAGCTTTGCAGTGTCCGTCTTTTTTAACCCTGTAAACTTGCGCAGAGATTTCTTGTTTTTTAAGAAACTTTACCATATTTTTCGAATTGTGTCTCTTTAAACACGTGTTCCAGGTTTTTTTGGCTGACGATTTTGTAGATGGTTTGCTTCAAAGGATTCACTATGGTCTACTGGTATCGGTTTCATGGTTGGAGCAGGTGTTATTGGTATTGGTGTCGGTGTATCGTCTCATTACTATTATTTATTGCAAAATTCGAAAGAACCTGTAGGCTTCAATATTACACTTGATAACGCACGTGATATTATCAATGAGCATTTCTGTAATAACTATAACTATTAGATACCTGGAGAACAACACTTCAACGTATTTTACTTTGACAATACAACGTTTGTGAACACATCCGTTATGGGTGAAAAAAAAGTAAGAAGTTTAGACCAAATGTTTTGTAACTTTTTTTCAGGTTGTTTATAGCGCTGGTGTGAGTGGTACATCAGATATGTATTACTGTGTATCGCCTATTATAAACGAAGGCACAAATTCAACAAACGTTCGCGCTTGGGCTTTCTGTAGAGTTGGTAAGCGTTGTTGCAAAAAAAAGTATTTACTATCTTCATCAATAACCATCGTACAGGCTCAAAACCTTGTCAGCATCAGCTAGAACATGGTAACAAGTGTCTTAAAGGATGGTACCAACCTATAAGATCGGGTATAGTAGAATTATTATTGATACTTGAAAGTCCTGATACTGACATTCCATGAGGAGTTCGCGTTGACAAAGATAAATTAAACCCGGCACATTTAGCAATCGACAATGTTGTGGACAAATTTAACATCACAGGCGTTACTGATGCACCTATAATGTACTGGGGAGACCCTAGTGAGATATTTAATTCATGGCATAGATCATATGTCACAGCAATAACAGCTTCAAACATCACATGGTACTACTTATTCGGAGAAATTAAATTGACTTGTTATGTAGGCTTGTCTTTACGCTTTTCTTCGTCCCTCGTTGGTATTATTTAAAATTGAAGACGTCCCAAAAGAGTGTGTATAAAGTAGTGAACTAGTATTTATATCAGACAAGAAATAAGACGTTGTAGTATTAACAATAAAATCAAACAAACAAAAAACATCTTTCTTGCTCATCACTGCGATAACCTTTCATCACAGTAACCTCTGTTGTACCCAGCTATTTGTACATTTTCACCCTGACTCATACTGTTGATTGTGCTACACATATAGCAATACTTAAGTGCTTTAAGTAAGAGCTTGAAAGAAATAAACGGTCTAAACGAAATGCAGTACATAAAGCCTTTATTTTACTACCAGACTTTTAAAGTTATAGAAGTCGGTACGCGCACAGCTTCACTCTTCTCCTATTAAACAAACAAAACAATAGAGGATGTAAAATGCGGCCTTATTCATAGGCTTATACAGGTACACCAGCGTCACGTGACTTTTTATTTTATTTTGCTTATTTATTATCAGTTATTGATCATTGGATATGTAATCGGTTTCACTATCATTTGGGAGAAAGGTAGCGCAACAAAAACACTTTTCAGAATAAGCACTTTCCTTTTCAATAGAATATTGTAAAATCACGTGATATTGTTGTATACAGCGATAGAATTAGCTAAAGTATATTCTTAAGGATACCAGGGATCTAGTCCCATTATTGGTCACACTCAGCTAAAAGTCAAAGGAAACGCTTGGATCAATATTACGGATCCTAGTATTGAACCTTTCGGTAACGATCTTTTTTTCCCCTTGTCACCAACTCACACTGCATAGGAATGTCCGTATGGGACGCTCAGGATATTGGTGAGTCTATCGATATGTAGTAAATCATAATTACTTACGCATTGCAGTATACCCGGCTAAGGAAGCTAATACTGTGTTTATTGCTACAAATTTTTGGCTCAGGCAAGGTCAAACACGTGGAGAGTGCGCTGGAGATGACAAGGATGAGATTTGTGCTAGTGATACCGACTGTAAACCTTTTGCAGAGACAACAAATGGTATTGTAGCAAGTCCTGGACAGTGCTTGAACATTGTAAACGGAACAGGATACTGCAATGTGCGCTCTCTTTTTTTTCTTGTTTCAAAGACTCTGACAACCTTTTGTAGTTAATGGCATGGTGCCCTCTAGAAGCTGAACCAGAGAAGCCGGCTAAAGTAGAGAACTACTTGGTTGGAGTTGAACATTTCACCACGTTTTTCCGGAGCACTGTGAAGTATACAAGTTATGACATAGAAAGGTAAAAAGAAAGTTCGATAGATCCATTTCTTCATCTTTTTTTTTCGTTGAGAATTGGTTCAAAACTCAACTAGTTTTATTTTCCTGAGTTTGTCAGAACAAAAGAATGGTCCAACAATTTCTAGCAACAAATGTCATTTAAAAAATTTGGCGAGGAGAGCCGTCCTGGAATTTAGATTGAAAAAAAAAATAGAGTTTTACAGGACTTGGCTGCTCTTCGACGCGAACGTCTGTAAGTAATTAACTTATTTAGGAATAACGCAGATAAAGTAGAAGTGGGATATAATATATTCTCATTAGAAGATATGTTAGAACAAGCGGGATTCACATATGACAGTATTAAAGGAGAAGGATGTGTTATAGGCGTTTTCTTGGATTGGGCATGTGATTTTGATAAAGGGAAGGATAATTGCCTTCCTGAGTTTTCTTTTGTCAGACTTGATGATCCAAACGCTGGGTGAGTACTACTTTGTTATTTCAAGCTTTCTTGTTTTTGTATTGAAGATAGACATCTAGGAGTTCAGTTGGTTTTAATTTTAGGTATGTCAATAAATACAAAGTTGATGACGGCGCTGGCAACCTTGTACAGTACAGGCACGTGTTTTATTTATATTTTTGTTTGTTTTCTTATCTTTGTAGGGACTTATATAAGGTATTTGGAACACGTGTTATTGTCGTTCTTGAAGGTGAAGGTCACCGCTTTGATATTGTTGAACTGACTGTTGCTTTCGGTATCTTCTTCAAACTTTTTTTTTTTGAACAAAAACCAGCTTACTTGTCTTGATAGGTGCTGGTATTGCTCTATTAGGTATTGCCACAATTATTTCTGATATGTTGCTATTGTATATATCGAAAAAGAGGGAGAAGTACAGGTGCAAAAAGCCAAATGGCACGTTTCTTTTTTTGACTTTTTTTTTAGAGCAGCAAAGTATGACGGCGTATCAAAGAACATGGGATCAAGCTCAGATGTTGAGTATAAAGCAATAGTACAAAGCGAATCCACTCCCAGATTTTGACACCCGAGTAGAAAAGCGATACCGAAGTACAAACACTAGACGAAAACGGAAAACCAATGGTTTAAATAGGAAATAAACGAAAATCATGACAAACAAACTAAAAATATTATCATTACTTCATAAAAAATACCCTCAGAATCAACGACACGATATGGTTTTTATGTAATTTGTATTATTTTAAACGAGACTACGTCTCGTATAATTATATTTTGTAGTTGTGAAATACAAACTCAGTTTACTGAATTTTACCGTCGTCAAGGAAATCGGCGGCCATAAGGGCAGCGAAGATTGTCAACATCATCTTTGGGTTGGCTTCCTAAAATACTCATTAACATAAAACTCCACAAGCGGAAAAATTATGTTTGTCAAAAAACGTACGACAATATCTTCTGGAAGAGCGAAAACGACTGCACCGATTTTACGTGCAGCAGAAATAACGTATTTAGCATTGTTCATCTTATCAGCTTCAGAACCGCTTGAAGCAATAATGCTGTAATCAATAGAGCCTGGTCTAATGGCGTCTACCAAGTCTACAATAGGAGTAGCATCGCACAAAGCTCTACGGGCAAATATTAGCATTTAAATTTAACAAAGAGGATAAGAAAAAAATACGCACTTGTCTTTGAAGCTACGGAAAGAGGAGGATTTGCCAGCGCCGGACAATCTGTCATTGGCCCATTGTATAATTCCGGATTCTTCAATCTTTTTACCACCACCGAGTTTCTTGAGGATAGCGAGAACGTATGCTCTCATCATTTGCCATACAACAGCTACAAGCACAAATAAGCACAAAAAACTTGAGAAAAGAGAACAAATGAAACGTACCAAGTGTGAGCTTCTTGTTTTGGGAGCGGATATCGTTACCTTGGATACCGACCAAAGAAAAGTTAAGTTGTTTACCGAGCTCTGTACAGTAGTTGCAGTTCTCGAGCTTCTTCATGTTACCGCCCATGCGTGAGAATGGTGGTTTGTTAGCACGTTTCCAGTCAACAATACCAGGTTGGATTTTGTCAAACAATTGGAGGAGGACGTTACCATCACACAAATCGTTGTAAAAGTGGTTAACGAATGGAGACACACCCAAAGAGTTCATCCAGTTTCTAAACAATACGTCAATCAACTGCAAATACAAACGGAAAATATAAATAGGGCCGCACCTGAAAGTCTTTTCTTCTCTGGTTTCTTCAATGATTTCAATGACTTCCTCAACAGGGTCCAAAGCAGGGAAGTTGTTGAATAGATTGGCAACGAAAGCCAAGTTCAATTTTGGGTTACCGTTTACGATATCACGGGGTTTAAGAAATTTCTTACATCCAATTTTGTCGGCGTTCTCCAAAACCATACCAGCACGAGTGTTACGATCAGATTCGTTCAATGCGTTGGTGTTGACACCCTTATCTTTAGGAGCAATTTGATTTAAGAGGATAGTGTATGCCTCAGAGTCCTAAACGCGGAATGAGCAAACAAGTGTATACAAAAACAAACCCAAATCTATTTTCGAACGTACCTTGATATCTCCAGAAAAGTTATGGATTCTCTTTGGGGAACCAGCTTGCTTGAGTTGGTAGTTTACCCAACGGATAAGGATTTGCTCAGGTGGCAATTTCATCAAATCTTCGATTGTCTCGCCGTCTTCGAGCAAACGGTACAACTCTGGGTGGTTGACAAGATTGACAGAAGACAAAAGACCGATCTAAACAAATAAGTAAGCGATTTGACCAAAAGTTATCGTAAAAGCATTTTAACGCATGCCAGTGCGTTCCACAGCGCTTCAGTAGTGACGTACTCTGATAATTTGCCAGATCAAACCAAGAACTAAATGAGGTGTTCCTGAAATCAAATCTTGGGACCCAATGTTTACTACGTTACAACCAATGGAAGAAGCAGAGTTGATACAGACATTTTGGTTCTCTGTCTTTTGGAATACGTTAGGGTTGTTCTTTTTGTTCAATACACGCTCATCGATAGTGTCTGGTACAGCGTCGTTGATAAGTTTGCTAACAGAAGAATTTTAGTGTTTTTGACAAAAGATATTGGGAATTCTAATCTTAGACGTACCAAATGACAAGACCGTCACCAACGTTTTCAAAGAGATCGCTCTCTTGCATTGGAAGGTGTTTTGCTAAAAAGTTATAAACATAGGCACAGAAGGAAAATGCTCGCTAGAGAGTTGTGTAGAACAACGCTACGAGCGCGTTTACTGTGTTTTCAATTACGTACCAAGGTCTGGGTCGTGTGCAAGCTGATCGTTGATCCAATCAACGAAAGCTGCTCTTTCTTCCTCAGAATAGGAGTGTACACCACCTGAGTGACCCTCGTGGGATGTAATTTTTGCTGCTTTGCGACTACTAAAGTTAGTACGGCTTGGCAAAAGGTAGAGATCTGAACAAACAGTCTCTCGTAGCGATGTAAGCGCTAAAATTGTACGTACCCACCCTTGTACATGATGCTGTATCTGTTACAAACTGAAAGACTGAAAACTAAACTACAAAAAATTAAAATTAGTTGGTCAAACTTAGCCCTTTTTAAGGCGATCTTCCGACAAAATAACTACAAAGAACTATTTGTCGTTAAATAAGTGACGTCCAATAAGAGCATGACATGCAGCATTTTGCGGGTGCACAACGAGAAAGCGTAAACAGCTTTGCATGTGCGTACAACATTCTTAATTTGAGTTACCAATTGGCCTTTTAGCGCGATCAGTAGAACCTCCACGAGCTCCAGATGAACAATGCCCATCTGGACAAGTCACTATAGGCGAAATCAATGGCATACTATGTAAGACATCATTTGAGCGTCGAGTAGCAATGATTTACATAATAATAACGAAAAACTTATTATTTTTTCTCAGATACTGCTTCAAGCATGCAAGACAACCAAATACAGGAATATTTAGCATTAGAAGCTAGAAAAGTGCGCCAAAATATTTTGTATTTAAATGATCAAAATCGATCATTTATTCTTCTATTCGACACTAACAACCTCATAAAAGACTGGAGCGAACTTCGCAAATCCAAACATCGTTGTTCCTTCTGTTGGTCGTTCTGATTCAGAAGAGCACTATGGCGCTGAAGTACTGACGCGCAAACAGAAACAAGGACCAACTTTTGCTACCTCATTATGGCAAACAATGGCAGCAGTTGCTAGTATCCCTAGTAGGATGTCTTCTATGTTCTACAATGTGACAGGCGCTAGTGTACGCCATTTCTAATAACTTCTTTTTTGAATTCAATCAAAAAAAAAAAGATATTTTTCAATTTGAAGGTTTTCATTTGATGTCATTCCCATAACATCTAATAGAAGTATTTTAGTTACCGTATGATGGTCTTAAACCACCTGAGAAAAAAATATCAGCATTTGCCTGGCACAAGTATACTAATAAGTGCGCTTACAATTCGAATCATTTTTTTTAAAGAAATTTTATGAACTAGGTTTGCTATTGCAGTAAATGATGAGCAAGTGCGCATATACAATCTTAAGACCAATTGTAAGTTATTTATTAATAATTTGTGGTTATTAACGTTAAAATCAAATTAGCATGGAGTCCAATCATCTTGAATCATGAGTTTCAACGAGGTACAGTTTTTTTTGCAGATGTTTCGAAATGTCATTCAGTCGTTTATTTTGATTGCTTTCCCTATTCATATTGGCTTACGTTACTTAAGGTATTCGATGGATTGAATGGAAGCCATGTTCTGGCAATGTACTAGCTGTTGGTATGCTCAAGAGTTCAAGTCGCTGTATTTTACTTCGAATACTTTTTTCTTTTTGATTTTTTTGAGAAAAGACTTACGTTTCTAAGCGTGTCGGTTTGGTATTTGCATATGGAGTATTGTAAGTAAACCAACAATGATAAATGAGAGTACGTAATAGAGCATAAATATTTTCATATCTAACTGGTACTAAAGGAAAAGTATTTCAGGATCAATCTGCTTGGGTTAACTACCTAACTTATCCAAGTACGGCATTACTATCGCATGATAATAAATTTCTAACTGTGTTTAGAGCACTCTCCTGTTGATTCTTTGTCGTGGTCTCCAAGTGGAGGGCAAGTATTGTCGCAGTTTTATTTTATTTCTTGTTTTTCTATCTTCTCATATTTTTTTTTAGTGCACTTGTTTCAGGATCTTCTGCTTCTGGTAAACCTATTATCTGGGATTTCTCTACAGAACAATCAACGTCATTACAAGTAGCATGTAGTGGAGTATCTGTAGCGCGTTACAGTCCACATGGCGATATGCTCTTCGTTGCAGAAAAGAGGTATTCATTTTTTCCGAGTCTTCGTTAATAGCGTGGAACTGTCTTTTATTTTTCAAGAATTTTGTTAGTTCGACCAAACCACTTTCAAAAATATCTTCTTCACTAATGGATACGGCCATACCATGAAAACTCCGTGTCTCTTTCCGAACCGCGAAGATAAGCATGGTATGGCCCTGCCAGTACTTGGGTCCGTGAGGACCAGGGAACGTAGGGTGCTGTATTCATTTTGCTTTTTTTGTTGTTACCCATCTATCCTTTCTTTTACCGACGCTTCCATGTATTATTTGTACATCCCTGTTTGCGCGTTGAGTGTTTTTGTACTGTTTGATGATTTTCAATTGAGTTTTTTCGACGCAGTGTTTTATTAACTTTCTTTGCTGTTTAGAACTACTGTGTTACGTGTATTTGATACAATCACATGGCAATATGATACAATACATAATATGAATGCACCTTGTCGAGTACGTTTTAAATAATTCATACAATTGCACAAAAATTAGAACAGCCGCTTGCATTGCATTTTGATGTTACCCACTTGCTCGTTTGTGCACCTAAGTTCAGAAGAGTATATTCACAGTGACTAATACAAATTTATAGAGTGCTACATGGAGTGCTGATGGAACTTGGTTGGCTGTAGCGTTGGTTGGCCAACCTTTTATTTTTTTTTTCTGTTTGGCTATTGCTGGTCGCAAAAAGAAGGCAAATCTTATTTCTGTTGAGACCATTGAACCTTATGAGACCCACACAGGGTACGTATATAGCCACATCATCCAATTCTATAGTATATTAATACAACAACCCTTTCTTCGATGAGTGCTGATGTTTGTATTTTTCAAGGACTAATGTTACTGTTGGTGACATTAGAGATATTGTTTGGGATTATAGGAACGCTAGGTTGGCTGTATCATTCAATAATTCCGAGTTAATTGCCATATATATAACTGATACTCGTGGTACCTTATCTTTATTACCTCTGTACGTAAAAAGACAAGTGATGACTAAGAACATATCACCATTATTGTTACTTTTTTTTTTCTTCCTTTATTTCTAGTTGTTTTGCTTACTTATTTATTAGTGGGTTTATTAGAGGCCCTCCAAGGGCAAAAAGGGTGTTATTTATGGAATTCCGACCTTCATTTTCTCATGGATCAATGCTGGCTGTTGTACGATATTTTTCTTTTTTCATGTTTGATAAGATTTTTTTTTACTCACTTTGTTTAGTGTTGGGATACTGGCAAACTCAGTTTTTACCCTTTCTACATGTGAGTTACTGGGATATTAGAAAACTAAGCTTTGAAAGTTTTCCATTCCTACTTGTGCTTGCTAGCTACCCTGTAAAAAAAATATAGCCTGCTTAGGTGCTTTTTATTCTGAATAAAGAAAAAGCATTGTACAGTATTTTTTTTGGTTTTTTTTTTTCAGACACAGCATTGTTGCCACGAACCAAGAACTTTACAAAAACCTCCTTGAGTGGCTACATTTTCAGTTTCATAACGGATTCCAGAAATATGTACATGATGTCACGTGCTTTTCATTCAAAAAACACAGCCTTGGAAAAGACATTAAGAAAGGTTTGCATACAAGTCATTATTTCTATTTGATCCTACCGAGTACTATCGATCGTATTTGGGCACGTGTTAAATTGTTGCTATCTACACCTTTCCGTTCTTTACAATAGTCTTCTACAATCAACTGTTTGAGTGCGTACTCAGCTGGTATCCACTTATTATCTTTGAGTGTTGGCCACAGTTTATCACTATTTGTATCTGTACCCAAGATATCAAGAGTTCTTGCATAATCTATCTTCATTCCCTTCAGTATTAGCTGTAGCCTGCAAAATGCTGTGTATCTTGAGATTTGGTCCAACCAAGCGCCATAGGCATTAAATACAACGCAGGAAGATGGTGTAGCTTTTTTTATATATCTCTGTACGAATGGATAGCGCAGTAGAACGCCATACGGCACAGTGAAATCAGAAATAGCTATTTCAACCCCAGCTAGATTAGTCTTTGCCAAAGCCTTAGCTACTGCTGGACTTGAGCTCATAACGCGATGTGGCTTCTCTGATGGTGGTAGCGAAGCCACCATTGCTTCTACTACCTTTGCAGCCATTATTGGGGCGTTAGCTATTTGATTTGGTGTCCAATCAGATGAAAAGCAAGGATTCAATGCTACTTGCCCTGTCTTTGCGTTTACAATAAATAATCCACCTATTTTAGAACTATACATGCCGTTGTGATCAACTATCCAATCTCTATGCTTCGAAAATAAATGTTCAAAGGTTACGTGCTTGATTTCTCGAGGTGCATTTGTATCTGACATGGTTAATAAGGTACCAAATTACAGAAGCTTAATGCATTAAGGCAATGTCCATTGAAACCCAAGGACCATTGGACCGACTAAAACAATTTTGTCGAATTCGATATGTACAAAACAATGCAGCCTTTTATCAAGGCAAGGTTGGATTTGTCATAATTGCTGAAGTCGGGCAGTGAGAGGACCACTACAATCTTGATAATGAAATAATGTCTACTAATGTTAATGACTGACATAATCAAAGGAGTTTGGTTTAGACATTTGCTTGCGCAAGTGTTGTGTCTTTATTAGTGTAATATATGAACACTAATTGTGCTGATTTATTTGTGATCTATAGATCTACTCTGTCAATGTTTTGATTTTTGCTAAACGCTTAGCTACATCCATACACTCTTTTTCGATAAACTTCACGTGCAAAACACTAAAAATAAATATCAAAAAAAATATCCAAGTAAATTGTCTTGTCCAAAAAAGTAAAGAAAACGGTCACGTGACGTACCCTTCGAAGTTCATGCAAGAAACAACAGTCACTTCACATACATCTTTATACTCTTTAATTCTCATACCGTATAGTATGAGGTTAGCTCTAACCATTACAGCTGGTGGGTTAGGTGGTGCTTGAGAAGATACAACAGAAGTTGCAAAAATAAAGTAACCGTCTGAAGTCTTTCTGTACTGTTTTTCAACGACCTTCACAATGCATGTCAATGCCATACATGTTTGTATTTATAACGTACCAAGTCTCTGCGTGCTGTTGACGCTGATTGGACGCGGAATTGCTGGTAAAATGTTCTAGCGTTAAAAGCGCTTTGTTGCATGATCTGGCTAGAACCTAGTGACTGGTTCCAACCCATTTCGTTGTCCCAAACCGTCTTGAGTACTTTTTCAGCGCTAGCTTTTATTTCACACTCTGCTTTAGCACAACGTAGTACCACACCTATTGTTACTTAGCTTTAGACGTATTACAATGTGAAATGGAACCTCCTGTAGCAGAATACATTGGTTTACTGTATAAAGTGGTTTTAGCGCCATCCATTTCCTCCCAGTTGGTGTTGTCATCAAGTAGAGCCTGTTTTGGAGAGTCAGAATTAGAAAGTACATAAAACGTACCTTAGCAGGGTTTTCCGCTTGAGAAATGAGATAATCTGGTGCTTGAGGGAAATTTGTTGGCTGTACAGCAGATACCGGCTTTTTTGGCTCCTTTTTGCCTAATTGTCCCTAAAAACGGCTTAATAATGGTAAATGACGCGTTATTACGAGTTTAGTAAGATCAAAGCTCATCGTTGTGCACGTGGGGTTGTATAATCAATAATTGGCTTTGATACCCAAAATCTGAATTAACGGTTATCTAACACTTGATGCAGTGCGTTGTATTACAACTACACAAGAAGGTCTTTGTTCGTTGTTCATTTTGTTTATGTCAGAGCAAGTTAGCTTGCCCTGGCAGAGCCCTGGCAGATGAGTTGTTTGTTTTTACGGTAACTTGGAAATGAAGTGTTTTGTTGCCATCTTGTTGGTGTCCCTGGCTATTCTAGCATTAGGAGAGCACCAGAGCGATAGCTACTACATTAGATTTGTTACAAATACACCACACTCAAAGAAATGCAATGTCGTAGTTGAGGAGTATGTACCAAAGTATCGTGGGTTCATAAATGACGAGAACTTTCATTTGGAAACTTCACCTCAAATAATTTCTCATGATTCTGGCGTTAAAGGAGGTCACGTATACGAATTGTATGCTACTACAAAATCCGCTGCTACAAGAGTACTCCATAGAGAGTGTAAAATCGTCAAGAGACCAGCAAAGGTAAACAAAACAGCTAGCCTTGTACTTTTAGTTAATCACGTGATTTTTGAGTAGATTTCGCTCGAGCCAAATGCAGATGAAGTCATTCCAATTGTAGAGACTGGAGATCCAGCAAATAGAATTGATTTGGTATTTATGGGTGATGGGTATACTCAAAACCAACGTGACCAAATGCTGGATGACATGAAACGTCTTGTACATCTTTTTCAGAAATCAATTTGTCGGTCACGTGACAATTTGTAGGTAGACGACATGTTTAATGGTGTAACATTCGCCGATTATCTACCACTTTTCAACGTTTGGGTCGTTTTTAGACCAAGTGTTGAATCAGGCATTGGAGTTGGTACCCGAAACAGTTCTTGAGAACATACTAATGAACCTCAACAGGAGGAACGCCTTTGAATACAGCTTTTGGTTTGTATAGATCCGGAACAGAGCTTAGAGGCGTGTACACATCCAAAGCTAGTGTACGTGTTTATCAATCTATAGAGTCACTAACATTTCATCAACCAAAGGCTGCTAGAGATGCTTGTAGGCAGACTGGTCCAAATGCATGTGACTTTCCTACTTTGATTGGTAACTCACCTTACTACGGTGGTCTTGGCGGTGAATTCGCAATATCAACTGAATCTCCTACTTCTGGCACTGTTGTTCTTCGTCACGAACTCGGTCATAACTTTGGTAGAGTTGGTATGTTATTAAAAAAATAGTGCGAGTTGTTTGGTGCTGATATTTAGAACTACAGGCGAGGAGTACGATGGCGGATCTGCGTACAGTGGAGCCAATTCTGCTTCATCTCTTTCTCAAGTAGCAACAAAATGGGGACATTGGCTCACCGACAGACCTCCAGCTGTTGCTCAAGATGCTGAACTGAGGCTTCAGGTAAAACCTTCAAGCGTACTGTAAAGTTTTCTTATTATGTTCAGGCTTACCCTTGGTATTTGCTCAAAGGAGGACCAATCAGTTACAAGTTCCAATCTAATGGACAATACAAAAGATGGTTCATGCGTTTTACGATTTCAGGATGTCCTGAAGAAGGTAAGAACCTTTAAACTCTGATTGCTTGTAACATTTCTATTCCTTAGATTCTCTTATTGTTCTCCTTGATGGTCAACCACTAGAATGGACGTCACGTGGTGAAGTTGATAGAACGTTTTATAATTATGATGTACCAGAAGGATTCTCTGCCGGTGAACATACCCTGGAATTCAAGGAAGCTTATCCTGGAACCAGCGCAATTGAACGTCAACTGTGCTCTCTAACTCTTCACGAATACATGGACGCCCCTCAATTTCACTGGGAAGAGTACATTGGCGCATACAAGACATATCGTCTAGGAAATACTTTGGCGGGTTACAGACCTATGAACGAGTATTGTCTCATGCGCAACATGAGTTCTCCACATTTCTGTCCAATAGACGTTGAGAATATGTACGTTCAAAGTGTATCACGCGTGTTTAAATGTACTAATTATGGCTGTAGGTGGCTTCGTTTCTTTGCTACTGTGAACTTGATCGATGATATCGAAGCAGATTGCGGCACAGCTGATATTACTGTAACAGCTAAGGTGGTGGAAGTAGCTCAATTCCGTAAGGTGAAAAACAATCATAATGAAGAACTTACGATCACGTGGACGCGTAATAGTCAACCATACCCAGCTTTCGATGGAATGTTTAGCGTACGTCTTTTCATCCAAAAAGAGTAAGACAATTTTGAAAGGCGGTCCTTGTTTTTTCCTTGTTTTTCTTTTTTTTGTTCTGGATTGTTCTAATTGTTGTTTTTTGAATAGTGGACGGCTCCTAGAAATGTTGCTGTGGCTACATGGCGTGCTACTGTTGTGTTTACTACAGATCAAATCAGAAGTGACCCAAACAATCGCACTGTATTCACAAAGGAAAAAGTTGTTTCGTCAGAAGATGACTGTAACATCAATGCTGCCTTTAGAGTATAAATCATCAAATAAAAGTTTATCCTTTCCAAGCAACACGCAAGAGGAACATACCAATACCATTGTTGTGTTCTGTTTTTATGTCACGTGTTGGCACACATTATTAAACTTATCGCAGCGTTGAGAGAGCACAAAGATGCTATCAACTAAGATGATGATAATTTTGTGAGTTTTTATTCATTGGTCCAGCTAACGCCTAAGCCTTTAAGTTGCTTTGTGGGTATTTAAGATGTAAACAACAAAGTATACGTTAAATAACCATAACATATCCATAACATCTTTCCATTGACTGCGTTCGTAGTACACATGTCAGTAATCACCAATCCCTGTTGTTTTTTCACTGTATGTAGCATGAACGCACCAGATTCTCGATGAGATACGCACTGAATATCTATTTCTTTAAGGTTCCTGCTCTTTTATAAGGACTTGGTAAGGGTGCGAAATAAAATACGATTCTACAGCACGTGTTAAGGGTTATTAGCTCTACGCAGAAATGCCTTCATCATTTACAAACCACGCGTATTTAAAAGCATATTTCTGCTAACAAAAAGGTGTGTATTGGGCCTACAAGCCCTAAATGGGTACGAAGGCAATGAAGCCTTCCTTCTGTAGTTAACAAATGAGTGACGTAAAGTTGATCACAAGCTCGAATGAATCGATAAAAAGAAGTTTCTGATATTCCTTTTTAGAGCAATGGCGCATCTTAGTAAACTTGTCAGTACAATAATTGTACTAACAATTCGTTCAAGTACCCATTTACGGAAACATAGTAGCTAACATTCTAAATAGGTGAGTAGTACTACTCGAAAATTAAATGTCTCTTCAATCACGTGGGTAAAAAACTAAAAATGCAGCTATACTCGTAATGGTAGCTATCAGCCACTGTGAGATGTTCATTCCAAAAACAACTAGCGCTAAAAGTGATTTACATAGTAAAGAAACGAGTCATATATGGTGCATGGGCTAACAACTTGACGACACTGGTACTTAGAGTTGCCATTTGGCAATGTAAAGTTTTTCTAATATTTTTATCTAGAAGTATCCGGAAGTAGTCTTGTCGTGACCCCCACGCGTAGGAGGTACCCTGCTAACAAAACAAATTAAAACTGGCTATCTGGGTTCTCAGTTAAGAAAGTGAAAAAAGTGTGTACAAATTTTATGACGACTACAATAGAAGCTTGTTTGTTATGTAGAGCAAGAGGTGCGCAGCAATTTCTGATATTACAAGAAATAATGTCTACTTCACCTTTGTAGCATTAGTAGTAGCGTCATTGAGCGTATCTAAGGCACGAAAAGAAGTGTTCACACAAAACCGCCCATCGACGTGCGTTATGTAACTCTGTTTGGAAAACTTTAAAACATCTTCACTTTCACCCAAAAGACTTATCATCCATTACAAGATTAGGGTCATACCTTCCACCTTTTACGTTTATTACCATAACAGTTATTTTTCAAAACCACACATGTACGTACGGACTTCTCTAAAGTTCTCGCCTTGTTCATCTATTCTATAACTCCGGTAGTAGCAATATTGCTTCTTACAACTCAGGCTCGCGAATCATTACAATAAGAGCTTCAAGAAAAAGACTATGTGAACAATTTCTGTGTGGTGTATCAAGGCTTTTTTCTTATTCTTAACATCCAATACAAGACGCAGCACGTGGAGATTAACACACTAACATAATCACCATGCTCTACTACCAACCGACCGACTATATACTACAATGTCATGATATCTCACACTTCTTACCTGTTTTCGAGACAGATACACTGCCAGCATCTTATCAATGCCAATCATTGCATAACCATCAACCCGTTATACAAAACAACTTGGGTGGTCAAATATCTCGTAACAATTTTGAGCACACTCAGTCAACTCTTGGCTATATAAAACAAGAACCTATCCAGAAAACTCATCAGCATGGCTCTTTTCGTATCATAGAAGAGCCACGTGTAGTGCCCGTGAAGGTAGAACATGACGATAAAAAGTTATTTCAACCATGTATTAAACAAGAGGTACGTGTACCATCAACAAAGAACATGGCGTCGAAGTCTTCGTTTTCTTAAACTTCAAAAAAAAAGTTTCGAACTTTTTATTTTTCTTTTTGCGTTTTTCTTCTTAACCTCTTTGGCTAAAATCTCATCAACAGGGTGCTTGGGATAAACGAAATTGTGAACAGAATTTTGCTTTAAAAGCAGATCCACTTCTTCAACGTGTATTGGGTAGAAGTAAGAAGCCTTACCTCTATGCTGTTTGTTTGGCTGCGATACTAAAAGCTGGCGTTCACAGAGAAGGTGATACCTTTGTAGTTATGTACGATCTGCGCTAGTATTTTTTTTGTTGATCGCAACAGCATGGACAATCTCCTGACTTGTTTGTATAGAAATGATAGAGTATTCATGACTGCCGTCAGCGTGTTGAGCCAATATAAGCAAAAGAGACCTAGAGACACGTATGGCGCTTATAAATCTATAAAAAGGTACGCACCGTTTCGTAATACGTTGGTCACGTGTGAACGCCGAAAAAGACTAAAAAGTAGCAATTGTAAAAATAGTTTATTTAAATAACATTAACAATCGCTCCTACTCTCGTACACGTTGTACACGTGACCATGCCAAGTTAAATCTCGCCCGAAAATAAAATCTTTTTATTCTTTGTTGCTTTGTTTTCGTTGTGTGAACACAACTGCTGCTATGTATCTTTGGTGCTTATTTTTTTCAAAAGGTGGGCTACAGTAATTGATAAACGGAGAAAGGGAAATTGTTGGCGGTTTAAACCTCAAGAAAGGAAAAAAGATATCTGGATGCAAATTTTTGAAGAGATCAAGACAATCATTTCACTTCAACCTAATGTAACATGGCCATCTTTAAATACAGGTCAAATGGTGAAGCATAATATTCTATCCCGAGAATTCGCTGAGATGATTTCTGTCTTGTCTTCATCAACTGCTTTTCGCTAAAGCCAATGTAAAAACAAATAAACCTGTAATTGTACTTTATAATTTGCTTCGAATGCTCTGCCTTAGACGCAACGCAATGTGTTGTAGGGTAACCGTAGATGTACTCCTTATCTTCTTAGGTTACTAACAGCCATCGCAGCTAGTCAGAAATAAGCCGTATGCGAACACGTCTTGAAACCACTTTTTTCTTAATTTCTACCCATCACACCTACGTTACATCGCAGCCCATCAAAGCTTAAGAATATTGATAGAAATGCCAGGACTAGTTTGGAAAACTCTCTACTATTCTTGATCCTCATTATGGCACAGTTCCTTTGTTCACTAATGAATGAGATTCCCAGCAACATATGCTTACGATAAGGAAATGTGTCGAAAGAAAGTACAATAAAATAGAATTAGTTACCACATTGGATAAGTCACCAATCTATGTTTTACATCAGTAAATGTGAAAAGCATGCAGCGCACTTCCATTTCCCGACAGCATTCAACACGAATCCGCTAGAAACGCTCTTTTTTGTTTGCCAAACAAACTTAAATAGAGTGTCTTAATTGTAGGCAACGTAGCAACACGTGAAAAGAACCAGGAAAACTGTACGTGCTCCTATAGATATTTAAGTGATTTACAGGATAATTTTGAATAAAAAATCCTACTCGTAGCAATTACAAAAACTACGGCATCATTTAACTCTCCGAAGGGTTTCATATTGTCCTATTTTGCTTGGGTAGAAAAGACCTTTACAGAAATGCCTTCGCAAAAGAACACTGCCTACATTATTGCTGCTATTACAGTAGGAACTCTTTTTATTCTGTATGTTACACATGGTTCAAGCGTACGCACGTTTTAACACGTAATATTACCTATGAAGGCAATTTTTGCCCTTTTGATCACGTGATAAGCTAAAAACTATAATTTCTCTTCCCATTTCCTCCAACGCGCTTCTGTTGCCTTTAATAACAATATTTACGCGTACAGAGCTTCCCCGCTGGCCAACTTGTCACAGCTGCACCAGGTTATACGCGAGAACGTCCAACAAAGACATACCAAGAATATGAAGTCACTGAGAAACCTAAAGAAATAGAAGTCACCGAAGCACCATCTCTTCAGCCTACAAAGGCGTATCCGTACAGTCTGGTACCTCCCCGTATATTCAAGGACAACACAATGAAGATTTATACCTATCCCATTGTTGATACTGATAAAAAATGTGACGTGGCTCTTACGACTGCATTATCTTCTGCTGGTGATAATTTGACTAAAGAGAATCTCGGGAAAATACACTTGATAAAGGTACTTCGGATTGCAAATTGAATCCTTTTTTAATATCGTTTCTATTTTTGACGTGCTGACTCACCATCCATAAACCATACTACTTCCAAGCACTGATATTTTTCGATTGTATCATATACCTGTCGATATATGTTGTCCTTAGCTCAGTACAAAAAAGCGTCGCTCTTTTTTTTTTCGATGAACTTTTGCTTCTTTCACGTGAAAATACGTTTGCATAGTCATCACGTGGGCTTTTTTTTATTAATGCCCTCGCATTTGACGTCTTTTTTTTTCTATCTAATTACTTGAGTGCAGGATTTCTTTCCAACATTGCACCCTTCTTTAACACCTGGTTACTGGTATTGTTTGTATTTTGGTGTTGATACTGTAGATCCTTTCTTCGGTAAAGTAGAAGGCCAGCAAGCTGTTGTAGATTGGGTAAGAAATTGGGCTAAAGAAAATAAGGTACAACTTTCTTACATCTCATGGTCTTTGGTGCCTTTCAAGAAACACTCAGCGTACACAAAAAAAAAAAGAACAATATGAGCATGAGGTGTTTTTTCTGACTCTTTAATAGCTGGGCTCACAATGATGCTGTCATGACAGCACATAGAGATGGAGTGGAATGGTTTTTCCGTGTCAATGATGATACTAGATATACGTCAAAGAATTGGACAGGAAGGTAAGATAATTTGCTTGAGAATTCTTCTTTTTTTGAATTATCTTTGTTCGTTTGTCTTGTTTGCTGTATTGAGTAACCGCTTAAATTATACGAAGCATTATATAGCTTGTTTCCCTTTACTTAGAGTTAGTTCTTACAGTTTTTTCGGATATTCCTTGTTTAAGTGCGCTTACATCATTTTTGCAAGGTTTATTGAAGAACTTAACAAGCTTAATAAAATTGGCGTTGTTGGACCTTCTTTTAGTAGGGGTAATACTCAAATCCTTACATATGATTTTACACATCGTACACATATTCATATTTACGGATATCATTGGCCAAGAGCCTTTCCCAACTGGTACACCTTAATCCTAAAATAATTTATTTTTTATTCATTTTTTTTCTACAACCTACCCATCACGAGGTACTATTCAACTCATACCTCGTGTACTCTTATCTTCCAATTCATGAAAAACCTGTGTTTATACTATCACCCTTGTTTCATGGTGAATGGGTAGAACGGGAAAAAACCCAATCACTTGCTGGTTGAGCTACAACTTATTCCCATACTTTTTCGTCCTTTGGTAGTCTTTGTTTTTTTCTTCTTTCTTCTTGCCCATCAACTCATTTCAATGAAGGTATGGAGATGATTGGATTACACAAAACTACAAACCTAATAATATTAAAAAACTAAAGGTACACGTGACTATATATTCCAATCCTTCTTTTTTGCTTCAAAATTCTGTAAATGTTCCTTTGCTGCTGAGACTGGTTTGCCAATATTTGTGACAAGGTACACAAGAGACTTGGCACCAAGACATAAAAATACGCAAACCAGTATCAGGCTAAATAAGTTTTTTTTTTGAAAACCTGTGTTTTCTCGTAACCTTATATTGTTGTTCTTCAACTCATTTTTACATATCCTATAGGATATTACGATTGAGCATATAGTACATAGTTCAAGATACCTTACTGGTGCTGAAAAAAGCGATCCAGGATTAAGTTCAGGGATGAGTACAGCAGAAGCTTGTAAGACCACAAAAGCCATTTTAAAGAAGTACTTGGAATGTCGTAAAACAAAAACAGAAATCCAGTGCAGGAACTTTGACTATACAATAAATAAAGTGGCGTCTTGAAACCACCAAACAAAACAAAAGAAAAAACGTGACATAAAGAGAGTTATCAAGTGCAATGAAGTTCCAAAAAAACAAAATAAAGTTTGAACTTGTATCTCCGAACAACATCCTTGTTTAACGCCATACGTTCTATACAGCACTCATACACATTGAAAGCACACTCCTAGCAATTTTAAGGTTGTTGTAATGGTTTATAGGAAGAATCAAAAGAAGCAGTTGCGAGGTTTTCTTTGGCCTTTTTACTCCTCTTCCGTCTTGAAGGTTGGGCTTACCTCGTCTATGCTATGTTTGTGGCAAACTCAGAAGGCGCTGGACCTACACCAACTGACTTTGTTTATGTGATTACCAAGAGAAGGTAAAGAAGTCACTGGTGAAACTCTCCCTTGTAATGATGCGCGTAAATTATTAGTACAAAATTAATAATGTCGTCAAGTCGCTACACTTGTGACTTTACCGCCTACAGCGTCGCAACAAACAATATATTCAAATTATTTTATTTGCATGTCCTAGAAACCTACTTCAAGTGTATGGCGACAAGTAAGAGAAAAAAACAAGAAAAATAAAAGACGAAGTAACCAAGAAAGCAAGAGGAGGCTCAGTACAAAATCAAGTAAAAACTGCAATGTTGTCATCTGCAATGAAGTTTCGCTCTACAACAGTATCACAACAACGTTGTTGTGATAAGTATACGCAAGCACTCGTACACGTATAGTACAAGCCATTGTAGACATTCTCAAACAACGACGTAAAAAATGAACTCAATGCAAAGAATGTAATTAATTATTACAAGCAAAGAATGGGTAATACACGAGTGATTAAAACAAAAAACAATAATATAGTAATGAAAAATGACACATAAGTCAGTTTAGTGATAATATCTCTATCGGTTTAAGCGATCATTTGTTGATAAGCCATATCACCATCAAAGTTCTTTTGACGTTGAACAATATGCTGTCTTTTACGAATAACAAGGAAACCAACAACAGCAGCAACAATAATAACGAAGAGAACTAAAAAAAGAGTATAAGAGAGCTGTAAAAACACAAAGAAAAAAAGCAAAACTATCCCAAAAAGGATCAGTTTTCAATGACGTCAAAGGAACTTAAACGTACCAGTAGCAATAATACCGTAGAGTAGCACAGGTGTCAAAGAGGATGGGCGTGGACCTACAGCTACCTTGTTGGTATCCTTGGCAGCTGATAGGCGTCCACTGAATCTTCTCAACCTTTCGCTAAGATGTTGTCGTGGTTCCCTTACTGTATGCTCCATAAAATCATCCTGATGATGTTCAACACTACCTCTACCAACTTCAACTCGGTTTTGTGGATGTTCAATATCTTCTTCATCATCATCTTGGTTGTTACCGGTGACATGATCTATCACTGTACTAACAACTTCAGGTAGTTTTTCCTTTGCCTTTTCTCTGACCTGTTGGCCAAATTTTCGCAATTCGGACATTATGTTATTGCGGCTTGTTGTTTTGACTGTGCTTGAGTGGGACTCGCGGTGTCGTCCTTCTCCTTCCATATCGGAAACATCATCTTGAGTGCTCCGTCTGTCCGGAACTAACTCGGATTCTCCCCAGTTGTCAGGGCCAACACTATCATCTCTGTAATCGTCATCAGTACTAAAGGTGTCTTCGTATTCTTGTTGATAGCGTCTTTGAGCGGCATCAGTATTTAGATCAGTAAAACCATCGTCTCTACCGCTGTCGTCGCCTTCTGGATAGTTGCGCATGTCATCTGGATAGTTACTCATGTCATCACCTTCTTCTGGATAGTTGCCCATATCGCCTTCTTCAGGATAGTTGCTCATATCATCTGGATAGTTTCTCATGTCATCACCCTCTTCTGGGTAGTTACTCATATCGTCATCAGAACCAAAGGTGTCTTCGTATTCTTGTTGATAGCGTCTTTGAGCGGCATCAGTATTTAGATCAGTAAAACCATCGTCTCTACCGCTGTCGCCGCCTTCTGGATAGTTGCCCATATCATCTGGATAGTTGCTCATGTCGTCACCCTCTTGTGGATAGTTGCTCATGTCATCCGGGTAGTTGCTCATGTCGTCACCTTCATCTGGATAGTTGCCCATGTCATCTGGATAGTTACTCATGTCATCACCCTCTTCTGGATAGTTGCCCATGTCATCTGGATTGGCCGGACCTGCACCCCTACCGGCACCTTCAGCTGAACAGTCGCCTGGTTGTCTGTCAGGATTGTCTGCGTAAAACTGACATGGATCCTCTGCAGGATAACCATCAAAACTACAAGGATCGAAAGTAGGATCAGCGCAAATATCGCCATCATCAGCACCAGGATCACCGCCTCTTGGATCAGCACCCAGACTGTCGCCCCCAGCTGGACAATCACCGGGTTGTCTATCAGGATTGTCTGCGTAAAACTGACATGGATCCTCTGCAGGATAACCATCATAACTGCAAGGATCGAAAGTAGGATCAGCGCAAATATCGCCATCTCCGCCAGCATTAGGGTCCTCAGGATAGTTGCCGTTTGGGTCCTCAGGGTAGTTGCCATATGGATCCTCAGGGTTACCACCGCCCACTCGTCCCCCTTGTTGAGCAGTATACTCTTGCAAAGACAGAGGAGGTTCGCCGTTTTTCAAGCGCTCTTGGTTTACTCTGATCAACTCGATCTTCATTTGTCTGTTTTGTTCTGCTTGACGTAAAAGGGTTGGGTCTAACTTCATTAGAAGCTCTTCTTGACTCTTTGGTCTTGGTCTAGCGAGTCTTGTTGTGAGGTCGCCTCTTGTGTTTGTTTTAAACCACGGATGATTTTGTTCTGTTTCGCGGCGTAAGGTACCAATTTTATCGCCAAAGAAATCGTCGCTGAACAAGTCCGCAGTAACTAATAATCGTATTAGCGGAGAAAATACAAATAACAGTACAAAGCAACGATAAAGATTGGAATAGTGTACAAAGAAAAGAGAACAAAAAAAAATACGAGGATTTGGTTGCAAACTCTTGCATTTGATTCGTTTTACGTTTCCGATAGCGTAAAGGTGCGTAATCGTTAGTTTAAACTACAAAGAAAGCTGTACAATCAGCATGGAAACAAAAGCAAGAGGCTTTAAGTATTAAGGTTTTAATGCAGTCGTAATTACGTATAGTGCGTATTCAACAAGTTTTGCGTACCATTTAGTGCTAGCATAGCTAAAACACAAAGTGCAACTGCACTATGAGTAGAAAAAGCCATTTGTGCAAGGAGTAGTTGTCGATGAAAGAATGGGTTTCTATTTGTGAACTGAAGATGCCTTTTTTGATCAATACAACCTTTTTCGACTAGAATTCACTTGACTGAGCTATAAGAACTACCGTAAACCCTCAGCAAACAATGATTTAAACAGTACAATTGAAAACGCCTACATGCTCGCTGAAATTCTAAAAACCTTAAACGTTAATTGTTCTGTTAATCCTTGATACTATTACTCACACGAGCGCTCTGTGATGCACACCATATACAGAAAGATATTATTATTGAAACGTTCAATGCATGGGCGTAACCCTTTTTTACTCAATTTTTCTTATATTACAACACAATGATAACAGAGCCCTTTTGGTGAGAGGAGAATAAACTCTTAACGATTTCTTTTAAGCATTTTACGACGGTTAGAGTACTCAAGAACCTCGCTTCTTACAAGCACAGATATAGCCTTACGAATAGCGACATCTGATACTTTAGATAGCTAGTATAAACGTGAGTAAACAGAAGATCAACTGGGTTTTTTTTTCCGTCATTGAAACAAACGGAAACGTACCGATGATTTAAGTTGTTGAGTGAGTTTCTTTTCGGCCATGCGACCTCCAATAGGTAACCAACGACGTACAAGACGTTCTACAGTCTCTATTTCAGCGCGAAGTTCCTCTGTGAGCTCTTCAAGAACTAGAGAAGAAAAGTTAAAATGAGAACATCAATACAAAAAAAAAATGGCGCTAAATCTTAGATTTGTGACTCTAAGTCACTATCGCTTTGGAAGCTCTCTTCCAAACTCCATGCGTTTTTAAGTGCTTGTGATAAGTCTAACATACCAACACTACCAGAAGTGATAGCCTCAACCGTTGAGACGGTAAATAGACGAATAGCTTCTTGTACATGTTCTCTTCTTGCGTAATCTGATAACTGCATCTTTGCCAACGATTCAGATATACGGACAATAGCTTCAAGTTGTCTCACTGTAATAGGAATAGCAGCACCTTTAATAACAGGAAGAGTTAGTTGCCTCAGAACCCAGAAAAAAAAGAACAAAACGTGTTTTGATTTCAAAAAAAAAATTATTGATTCATACCTTTGTCTGAGTATTCACGAGTTCTGTGACTAGTACGCATAACTACGTATTGATCTCTTAAAAGACCAGCAGCTTCTTCTGTAAGACGTGGTTTACACTTGCTAGAAAACAACAGTAAGAACAAAGAACTTAAACGAATATCTTTCTGGAGGAGCTTTTGGTAAAGAAACTTGAAGAAAAACGTACGCGCGACAGTAAGCGATGTATCGTTTTAGGAAACCAAGGTCTATTTCAGATTCGATAACTTGTTGAGCTTTACGTTGATGAACATTAAGAACATGTCTTGCAATGTTACGATCACGGAGTTCATTTTTTGTATCACGAATCAAAAAAATGCAATCAAAACGAGACAATATAGTGCTTCTGAATTCACTCAAATTCTACAAAAAATTAAGCACGAAAACAATAGTATAAAGGTACGCAAAAGAAAAGAAAAATGATGTACGGACACACCAAATGATATCCAATTTTTGGAAAATTCTCGAACAGTTTTTAATCAAGAGTTCGCTAACAAAATCATACCTCTGATGAAGATCTGGTATCGTCGTAACAACCAAAGTTGGGATTGGCAGCGGCGAGTACAGATGTTCTTGCATTTAAGATAGTAGTAATACCAGCCTGAAAAGTATCACGTGAGAATAGAAACAAAACGAAGAAACGAGGTGCAAGAGTCGGTTTTTGTTGAACTCAAAATTCCTTACCTTTGCAATAGAGATTGTCTGTTGTTCCATAGCTTCGTGGATTGCAACACGATCTTGTTGTCTCATTTTATCAAATTCATCAATACAAACAATACCTCCATCACCCAGAACCATGGCGCCTCCTTCAAGGTAAAATTCTCTCTAAAGAAAAAAAAGATAAGCAAACAAAAAACAAAACAGTAGTGTACTCACCGTCGCTCTATCTCGTACGACTGAAGCTGTAAGACCAGCAGCTGAAGAACCTTTACCACTGGTGTAAACACCGATAGGTGCCAACTGGAATGATGTTAGCAAAAGGATGAAAATCAAAGAATTTTTACCTTTTCGATATATTTAAGCAACTGTGACTTTGCAGTACCAGGATCACCCAGTAACAGTACATTAATATCACCACGCAATCTCATACCATCCGGCAACACCTGAAAAAAAGCTGTAAGAGCCAAACATCGCAAGCGATTGAAGTTCTTCGGGTTCCTTGAATCAAAACGCGTACTTTCTTACTACCTCCGAACAACTGACAAATAAGAACTTTTTTGGTATCTTCATGACCATAAATAGCTGGTGCAAGGCTCTAAAGAGATTTGTCAAACAATGTACAAAATAAACAAAAAAGAAATCGCACCTTCCACAATTTATCGTACAAATCGTTCTGACGCGCAAACGTTTCAAATTGTCCAACCTCCTCTTCTGTAAAATCTGTACCAACACGTCCACCATCATGTTCTGTAATCTTCATACCAACAACCTTCAAAAAATACATGTGAGCGTGTGTCTCAAAGAAATCGTTTTTTAAATAGTTCAAAAAAATAAATCCGCACCTTTAAGTAGCCGTGGCGGATAGTTACACTACCAACACTGCTTGCAGCTGCGCTCTTATATATAGAGAATATACCCATAACAGTAACTCTAGTACCAGGTACAGCACGTGCTACCAGTGATCTTGAAAAAAAACAAACAATCAGCATTAAATTTTTTAAGCATGTTGCAACACATACCTGTCAACAACCAGTTGGATTTGACGTGGCATTTCACCTGTCGGAATTGATTCAGGGCTCTCTTGCAACTTCAAAACCTGTTGATCAACATACTCACAAAGGTCTGGAATGACCATGTAAGGATTTCCAGGGCACTTCTTAGGAGGACCACCATCTGTAACTGTACCACTTTAAAAACGTTTTAGTTGTAAGAAACAGATAACCAGCTGCGTACCCAGTATCGCAGAAACGAGGTAACTCGAGACCAGAAAAACCTGGAGGTACGTTAAACTGTTTTTTGTCTTTGCAACCACGACACATTGCAGTGATAACTCGTGCTTTTGCTTGTTTTCTGGACGCTCCAACAATAATTCCAGGCACAGATACTAGTCTTGACATGTTCTCAGCCTACACATATCGTCAAAATCTGAGTGCTTGTAGCGTCTTGTAAAGCTACCTTCAAATCACGAATAGCTATTGATTCTTGATCGCTTAAAATCATTACTTGTACATCGTGGACCTCTTCGATAGTAGGTAAGCCTAATATTTCCTTCGCTGCCTTCTTTGCGCCATGTTCCAGCTTTGTTTGTTAGTTGCCGCGTTATTGTACAAATAGACGTACAGACGCTAGATGGCGCGTAGGTCTAATAGCTATATCATTTGCGAGGTCTGGGTGAACCGAAGCGAGGTGTTCAATTGTAATTTCCAAATAGTACTTTCTTAGGTTGTAGTGACGCCTAAGTTGATTCCTTTTGATTGTTTTAGAATCGATTTTAACGGCAACCGCTCTTTTTTTGTTTGTACCTGTAAATGTATACGTTTCTACTCTGAAAATTACATACAAAGTCATTAAAGCGCTCTACGACGCGATCTTCATTTGTTACGCGCTCTTGGCGATCAGAAAGCTGTTGATCATGTGTGGATATACGCTCCGAGTCCCAACCTACTGGTCCAATCATTGCGGCGGGAATTATTCAAAAAGTTATTACAGACGGATTTGGCTAGTAAATTGTTTGCCTAGCAAATTCGCAAAACCACGTTGGCAACAAAAAACTACGTTTACCGTTCTTATACACAGCCATGAAGCTAAAGGAGGTAAATCTCACAAGCGCAGTGGCCTGGAGCCCTTGCACACAGCATCCGGGTTACTTGGCGACAGCTACACTTCATGGAACAATGTCGCTCGATTTCGATGCCTCTGGCACTGTAGAGTTATTTGACTTGAATTTAAAGGCTCGATCGTCAGAAATGCGTTCCCTTGGTAAAATTTCTACTACAGAGCGTGCGCACAGGCTAGTGTGGGGACACGTCACTCCAGCGACACCATACGGTATTATTGCTGGTGGTTTTTCTAATGGCGCTGTTCAACTATATAACCCTTCTCCGTTTATAAATGGGTACGTAAACAACTCCAAAAAAACTAGAAAGTTTTGCCAACGTTTTTTGCAGAGGAGACATTTCCAAGTCTCAATTATCGGCACCAATACAACACCAAGGACCAGTAGGCGCTTTAGAGTTTAATGCTTTCAATAAATCATTTCTCGCTTCTGGTGATACTAGCGGCAAAGTACACACTACATTTCACTAAATATACCTTATATTACGCTTAGATTATAATTTGGGACGTAAAGAATCCAGCACAACCAGTTCAGAAAACACCACAGTCTCCTCACTCAGGAAAGATTAGTTGCGTGTCATGGAATAAGAAAGTACCACATATCCTCGGATCATGCTCTCATGATGGTTTTACTGCTATTTGGGACTTGAGAAAAGGACGTCATATCATTAGTTTTGCTGATTCTATCGGTAAATGTAAAGCTATGGCTTGGAGCCCTACAGCTGTGCGTATTTTTTTTTTTTTTTGTTTGACATTTTGTTTGTCTTTTTTCTTATGCTGTTTGTTAGGATGTACAACTTCTAACTGCATCTGAAGACGATAATAATCCAGTTATTCAATTGTGGGATTTAAAGAATACATATGCTGGACCTATCAAGGTACTTTTTACGCCGTGTTGATGATAGATTCAAGACATGTTTTGTTTGAAGTTGTATTTAATTTTTTTTTAATTGTAGACTTTCCGTGGACATACTAAGGGTGTACTATCTCTGTCTTGGTGTGATGTTGACACAAATTTACTATTATCGAGTGGTAAGGATAATAAAACATTATGTTGGGATGTATCAACAGGAGAAGTGCTTTGCGAGGTAAACAACTCTTTTTTTTTTAATTCCCTATTCAAAAACAACAAAGATTCTTTAGCTTATTTATGTCTTAAGGTCGAAACATCTGCTAAATGGAATGTTGATGTACAATGGTCTCCTTGTATAAATGCCGTTGCTTCAGCAGCTTCTCTAGAGAACAAGGCAAGTCAAAATGATTATTCTTTCTGTAATGCTAATTTTTGGTTTTTTGTAGATTAAAGTTCTATCGCTTGTAGATATTGGTACTGAAGGCATGGTACTTCAAAAACCACCAAGATGGTTAGCTGTATGTCTCAATTTGCTCTCAACCTCTTCTGATTTTATACTAGCGACCTTGCAGCGCCACATTCGGATTTGGTGGTAAACTTATCACAGCAGCTAAAACAAGCGTTAAAGTACGTTTTCGAAAGACTTCTATGTTGGTCTGTTGTATTGATTTTTTTCCCCTTTTTAGGTGTCGACAGTTGTTACAGAAAATCAAGTCGCTAAGCGCGCTGATGCTCTTCAGAATGTACTCAAAAATGCAAACTACAGAGAGTATTGCGTACAGAAAGCCGAGAACTGTAAGGACAAAGGAGAAAAACAAATATGGGGATTCCTTGGAGCAACATTTGATGCAGAAGAAAATAGAGATCATTTAATGAAATACCTTGGGTTTGCACCTGATAAAGTCGCTGAGGAAGTTACAAAATTTCTATCTAAGTACCCTGGAGAAGGTCTTTTGGAGAATCCTGAAGATGAAGAAGAGTACGAAGAGCCAGTTAAAGAAGCAGTGTCAGGTAAACAAAAAGTCGATTTTTTTGTTCATTCTTCATGTTTTTTTTTGTTGCTTATTCTGTTTAAAAACAGCGTCAGATGGTTTTGGTATTGGTGAAGAAGGCGAAACATCTGCTTTTGATACTATGGAACAACTACAGACACCAACAAAAATTAAAAAGAGAAAATCAACGCCTATGAGGTTTGAAAGTGCTGATAAGATTGAAACAGCTATAGCAAGGTATTCATTAATAGTTTAATTACTTTTCTAACTTGTTTTGAAGATCTTTGATGGTTGGTAACCTACGTGGTGCTGTAGAGGCTTGCTTTCGCGTAGGACGTTATGCGGATGCATTGGTTATTGCTAAGGCATCGCCAGACGCTTCATTATGGAACCTAGCGCAGGTACATTGTGAAAAAAAAGAGTATAGGATCAAATCTGACGTTTTCTCAGGCGAGCTACCTCAAAGCACAACGTAAAAAGAGACCTTTTATGACATTAGTTTCTGCTATTGTAAACAATGACTTTAAGCGTATTGCTGCAGATGTAGAGCTAAAATATTGGCGGCAAGCACTTGCTACATTTATTTGCTATGCAACACCAGAAGAAGCTGCTGAGCTATGTGAGACTCTAGGAGATCGCCTATCACAAGATAAAACTGGTAATTTTTACAATGCCTTGACGTGTTATATATGTGCACGTAAAAATGACAAAGCTATTGAGTTTTGGCTTCAAAAAGTACGCATGCTTCAAAGTGTTCTGTTTTTTTCGTTTTGTCGTTTATTGACTTAACTACGCAATGCGTCCTTATCTAACTTTTAAAAAAAAGGAAAAGAAACGATCAGTTAACCCGTTGGATGATCTACAAGATTTAATTGAGCGTGTGGAGATATTAACTCATGCTAATGCACCTACAGAAGTTTCTTCTCTTCTTGCTTCAAAATACACAGAGTGCGTTCCAATTCGTTTAAAATGACGTATACTTACTCTCTTAAAGATATGCCAAGATCTTGGCATCTCAAGGAAGGCTTCAAGCAGCTATGCCGTACTTGGAGCATATGAGAGACCCAAAATTCACAAAAACAGAAGGTGGTGTACTTCTTGATCGTGTTTACAACGCTCTTGGTCTCAAACAGAGTCCACCAGCTTTCCCATTCACAACAGAAAATTCCACAGTACCAACTGCTTCTGGAGTATCACAACGTAGCAATACAAGGTCCAGACCAAAGCGCGGAGGTGCTACAGGATTCACACAGCCAAACACACCTAACCGTGGTGGATATGCTGGATATGGTAGCCCAGGTCCTGCTGTTTCTACCATACCTGCAACGAGTTATACGCCAGGTTATCAACCTTCAGGTTACTCAAATGGGATGCCACCAGTTCAACCTGTAACAACTCCGATGCACCCAGGAGTCGTTTCTCCTGTTACACCTACCATGGGACCTGGTGGACCTGGTATGGTACCTACGCCTACTTATAGCAATGGACCTGCTCCTGCGACTACACATGGATATAGACCAGTAGCACCGCCTGGTATAGTAGCACCTGGTGGTAATGTACCTGGTACGGAAAGACCTTTTACCATTTTTTTTTTGAGTTGTGGTTTACTTTTTTGTAGGTGGTATGTCTGGTGCTGTACCTGGTGCGTTTACACCTGGAAATAACATGGTACAAGCGGCCGCTCCTCAAGTCGGTGGACCAGGGCCACTTGATCGTAGGCCACCGCCTGTATATGGTGGTAAGGCCCGAGCTGTTGCGCCTCCACCAAAATCGAACTCGAAAGTGAAGCGAAGAGTTAAGCGATCGGGACCAAGGAGTATGCCTGAAACCCCAGGACTCACGCCCCAGAATACTCAACCAAGAATTAACAAAACACCCGGTCCTCAGCCTACGGTGGGTCCACCACAAGCAATGAATATGATGGGTACAAGTTTTTTTTACAACCTACTCTTTTAATTCTCTATTAACTATGTACTAGATCCTCTTGGACCAGGGGCACCACCTACAATGGGTGGACCAGGAGCACCTGTTATGGGCGGACCAGGAGCACCTGTTATGGGTGGACCTGGAGCACCATTAAACATGGGGCCAGGCATGGCCGCAATGACACCTAATATTATGGGTGGACCACCTACAATGGGTGGACCAGGAGCACCAGTTATGGGTGGACCTGGAGCACCATTAAATAGGGGACCAGGCATGCAAGCTAACACTGGCTTTCGTCCAGGTGCTCCTAACCGCCAAGTAGCGCGTCCAGGTGCTGTTGGACCACCTCCTGTCACTCAAGTTCGAGGAAATGTATGATCAAGTTTTATTTTCTACAGTTCTAACTTTTTTGATAGAGAGCTCCAGGACCTGCAGCAGCAGCACCAAAACGTCCTGAACCTAAAGCAGCACCTCCACCAAAGAAGGTGATAAAAATTACAGCAAAAGGAAAGGAGATATTAGCTAAGTGTAGAGAGGTTTTAAATAAGTGCAAGGCCAAAACAGTACGTATTTTTTTTTGTATTTTCTTTCAATTTTTTTCTCTTCTTGTTTCGCTTACATTGTAATCTAGGGTGGTCAAGCAGATAAAGATATATCAGATGTTGCTTCTAGGTTTAACGAACTTGCAAAGAAACTTCAAGCAAATGCTTATGCAGACCCTCAAGAGGTTGCTTTGCTTAATTTTATAAATCTTATACATTCTGGTAATTATGACGGTGCAAACGCCTCGTGGGCAGAGTTTTCAAAAGCACATTACCGTCAGTTTGGTTCTAAACTTATGGTTGGATTGAAAAGACTTGTAAAATGGACAGTTGCAATGAAGCCATAAGGGCAGCCAAAATGAGAAAACCCTTTAAGAACTTTTTTTTAATTGCGCAAAAAAAAATAATAAATTTTAAAACCCAATGTACAAACAAAGTTGACCAAATTTCTTCGCTTTCTATTTCTTTTCTATTTGTGAAGGTACACTGTTGTAACGTGCAACGTCACCATATTCAGTACACAATATTCTTTACAACTATTTCCATGTAGTAGTATGAACATTAGCAACATTTGTAATATAAGTCTGAGAAATGTGTTTGTGCGGTTGACACTCCATAGAAGTATGTTCAAGAGTTTGTATGTAGCTCACTTTGAGTACGTGGATTTATTGGGTGAATGCCGTATGTTTAAAGTTCATAAAATTACTGCTGTTTCAGGAAAGTATGCTAGATTCTCCTTCGAGGTTAACTTAATTAACTCAAACAATTTAGTAATTGGCAACGCTACAACTCAGAACACTCGCCATTGATGAAGAAATGGATATAATTTCAACAATAGAACCTTATTTAGGCGGTAAAGTTTACTCCCGAAGCGCCACGGCATTTGTAGAACCCAACTACTTTTTATCATGCTATAACAAATCTACAAAGTAATTTAGCAGTTTTAACGTGTTCTGATGGTTTTGCCAAGAGTTGTACTGATATCGGCAAACGAAAATAGCAAGGAACGAATAATACAGTTCCCTGCCGTTGTTTCGCGTGCAAAATGCGTATGGCCATATATTATAGCGCTTACAAAAGACAAGGCAGAAAAAGACGTTGTTTATGTATACAATATCGAAACCGAGGAGCTATCTGAAGGCGCATCGATTAAGGATGAAAGAATATTGGCTGTATGAGACAGATTTGTTTATTTTAGAGCAAGTTTTGATTAACCTTCTTCCAGGTCATCCCAAATGAGATCAGATGCATTGTTATTGACGCTTCGAAATCCGCATATAACCTAGACTATGATACTGGCGCTTTGACGCTACAAAAAGACGTTAGAATCCCGTTAACTTTGGTGGATGATAGTGTTTCTATTCTAAAAGAAGAAAAGCTTCTGATAGCACATAGTAATAAAATGGTATGTGTTAACTTGAATACAGGGAAAGTGATCACAATAGTCTCTGGTGATGACGTTTTACTCTTTACAAGAATTCATGGTACAACCTCACAGCCTCACAGCTCACGCAACTTGTCATTTCACAATATGAAATTTCTTGGAATTTTGGGAGTTTTGTTTTTTAATGAAGGTCGTAGGTAATTACGTCATTTGTGCTTCTTCAAGCACACTTTATGTGAGCCATAGTGGTTCTTCTTCCTTTTCATATGATGTTCAGCTTGACGCTGCACCTACTTCTATGGCTGTTCGTGGCACTATTTTATACATTGGTGATTTACATGGGAAGATAAAAGCGTACAGTCTCACTGCTGTAAAGCTGTTGTTCAATGTCAACAAAGTAGAAATAAATGAAAACGCTGGGCTGCTCACACAGCTTTCCACTAGAGGTAAACCACTACCAGTACAGCTCCCTGAAATATTTTGTTCTATTTTTTTTCTAGACGAAAAACTCATTTTACACTTGCTACACTGTTTGTTTTGACTTGACTCTAGTGTCTGCACTTGTGTTGCTACCAGATGATATGTTGGGTTGTAGCTTTAACAATGACAAGATTGTGATTTATAATCAACAAGAGCGTGATCAAGAAACTCCGATCAAGACTTTTAAAAGCAAGAACCTCATTGTCAAAATAGTTGCTTCAAGCAATATGTTGTTAGTCTTACAGAAAGATGAAAGCACCTTAATACTCTCAAAATTATGGGTGGATACAGCCAAGTTGTCTAAGAAGGCGGGGAGAAAGAACGTAGCTATTGGCGGGGTAGTATGTGCGGGTTTCATGACGGTTGTGAAAAAATCAGTTTTGTTTAAAAGCGAACGTACAAAGTATTACTTTGAGTTGCGTGGCAGCGTTCTCCATTCTTATGAAGATGCAAAGGTATATTATCGTTTATGTACTAATGCGAATAACACATTACATCTAGATGCAGATTGTTGGAGCCAGTTACCAGATCACAGAAACAACAAAGATAAAAAATACAAACTTCAAAAATAAGCCAGCTTTGGTGTTAACTATTGCAAAATCCACTTTAACGCTCGTTTGTAAAACTCACAAAGACAGCCAGATGTGGTAAGTAAAGTACATAATCTTATATTATTCTAAAAATATGAATGAGGTTCCGAGCGATATCAAATAGGATCCATACTTCTAGCACAACAACTCAATACACGGTCAGATTTAAGGATATAATTTTTGAAAAAGACGAATACGATGACATTGTTACTATAAGTGCGTACTGTGTAACCCTCGTTTATTTATGTTGACACCATTATTAGATAGAGGTGGTCCGGCAAATGTTGTAAAAGCCAAATATAAAGGGCAAGTAGTTGCTGTGAAGCATTACCAAGATCAAGAATATTTGTCAGAGTTCCAAAGAGAAGTATCTATGTTGGGAAAATTATCTCATCCTTGTATCATTGACATGCGTATGCACACATGCTTATTTAAATTACATCTAAATTAATACCATCTTAGTTGGTGCATGTATGGAAGGCTCCTCTATGTGCATTTTGGTTCCATTTGTTGAGCTAGGATCGCTTTGGGATATCATTCATTCTAAGTTAGCTTTAAATTCACAATTTGATATACTGATCCATACACTTAGGCCAAGTCCTCTTGATAATTGGAAGTCTTATATATCAATAGCCTTAGACATAGCAAAAGGTACAAGCAGTTGTGAAATCGTTACTTTTAACTGAGTGCAGCCATGCAATACTTGCATACTTTTCGACTAAATGATGAACCTTGCCCTATTTTGTACCGTGATCTGAAGCCTGGTATTAACAATGCACGTCCCACAAGATAGACTATCTAATGTTTCTTAGATAACATTCTAGTTACATCTTTAAAAAGCTATGCTGGGAATCCTAGCATAAAATTAACTGGTACGAACAACGTTAACAACAAAGAACCTACGTTCTTATTTCATGTTTTTAAATGTAGATTTTGGAACTTCAGTAAATGCATCAGAAGTGTTGCATACACAATTGACAGGCACTGTCCCTTATATGGCTCCTGAAGTGTATACAAGTCAGGATTACACGGTCAAAGCTGACGTGTATTCGTATGGTATTACGTTATGGGAAATGCTTGCACACCAAGCTCCCTTCGGTAGATTAGTATCCCAACAGCAGCTTCTAAGCGGCGAGCGTCCTCCACTATCTAATTGTACAAATGAAAGGCTACAAGACTTGATCAAAGGTAAGCAAATGTTGAAATTACATAACCTGACCTTTTCCTTCTCACAAAAAAGTCTGCTGGGCAACTGATGAAAAAGAGCGTCCGAATTTCGAAGAAATAATTTCAATGCTCTACAGAGTCATTGCAAATCTTATCGTCACAGATGAGATGAAACATAAGCTACCTATCTATAGTGACAGTAAATCAAAGAGTGATAGATATGTATTATACGGAAGGTTCGGTTCGAGTAAAGCTAATACTAAACCATAATTCGATAGGGAGGAAATGGCATTGCATGCTGTTACAAACATTGCAGATATTGTAAACAGAAGAAATTTGTTTGTGGTATTGTCAGCTGAATCCGGAGCTGGAAAGTCGATGTTCATAAGGCGTGTAGTAGATTACGTGTCAGAAAACGGTGGTAGTGGCTTTGGAAAGTGGAACAGAGGAGATACTACAACTTTTGGACCAATCTTGAGTGCTATCACTGATATCATTGAAACCATGATTGATAAAGAATCACACTTTGAATTGACGAGGGTAAAATCGTTATTGCTTGCTCGTATGCCAAAAGATTCGTTATCACAGTTATGTTCTATTCTACCGCTATTTTCTAAGCTTATTGGAAAGGCACGTGTTATCAGATAGCACTTTTATGACGTAGCTAATATCGTACACTTAGGTTGTATCTACGAGCAGAGAACGAGCTATAGAAGATCCTAAACAACTTTCAGGTGTTATTGTAATGCTTTTCAGGTTATTGTCTGAAGGTGGTCGCCGTATGGTATGCAGTAGTTCGTTTATATTCTTTCCTTATGTTTATTTTTATGATAGATTCTTGTTCTGGATGATCTTCATTGGGCTGATAGAAACAGTTTAACTCTTCTAGAGATGTTGCTGACTTCTGAATCAGTATCAAATCTTCTTGTTGCAGCTACTTATAGGTCTGGGGAACTACATCCGAAACACAGAGTACACAAACAAAACTACTGAAAGAATGTTTACTAAATTGTAGAATATGATTAACAATATTACCAAGATGGCTATCTCTGAAGTGAAGGAGATAGAAATAAGTAGTCTTAGTATAGAATGCATTACTTCTTGGCTCAATAATAACTGCAGTAATATATATAACGTTGAGAAGCTGGCTTCTCTACTACTGGACATCACAAAAGGGAATGCATTTCATATCAATAAAATCATCTCATTTTTGGATTCAGGTACCTACTACACTACCTGCACCTCTTCTATAGCGACTTATACAAGAAATAGAGAAACAATTTGAACCCTATGCAAACAAAGATCTATCAGGTGAAGAATTAGAACGCCAGATTGAAAAAACAAAGAAGCTTATACTCCAGAGTAAGATCATTCTTTATAAGCTCAGATTTTTGAGTGAAGATGCATTACAACTTCTTCTTCTCTCGAGTTGCATTCATAGCGATATCACAATGTCAATGATGCGTCGACTTCGACCGTATTTCAGGATGGTAATTCATACAGTTTGGTAAATCTTTAACTCACTGTATTGACTTTTACACAGACCAAAGGAAAACTTGAGGGTTGCACAAAGATGGCTGCAAAACTCACTTCAAAAAAATCTGTTGATAGCATATCTTTGTCATCATCTGAACCTGTACGATTTGAAATTTATGGTGTTATGTAGAAATAACGGATACTTATTTTTGTAGAGTTTAAAGCCATTGATCGCTGAATTGATTGAAAATGATTTTTTAGAAAAGTCAAGAAGAAAGAAACGAAAGGCTTTCAAGTTTGTTCATAACCAAGTTAAAGTTGCAATCTATGGAATGATAGTAAATAAAGAAGAAATGCATTACAAAATCGGTATAGCACTTACACAAAAAGCCAGGCGGTCAAGTACGAAAAGACTCACTATTACCTTTATTTCTTGGTTTTTTCTCAAGCTTCAAATCAAAGTCTTAACCTCTTGTTTAGATGCACAACTGATAGCGGAAAGTTTCAGTCAAGGTCTATCTTGTGTCAGAGATGAAGAAAAGATGCTTGTTAGCGAGCACCTTCTAGCTGGTAAGGATATCCTGCAATAACGTGAATCTGAGTTTCTTTCAAAGGTGCATCCATTGCTAGCTTGGCTTACAACAATAGTAGCGCCTTGAAGTATACTTCTGATATACTGAGTCTACTCGGGGAGGAAAAAATATGGAAACGTGATCACGACATTGCTTGGAGAGTTCACGTCATAAAGAGCAGATGTGAAGCTCTTCTAGGTAACCACATCTTTGTTCTAGTGTAAAATATCTCCTCTCCTAATAATCGCGTGCAGAGGAAACAGCTAGTGATACTGAGAGGACAGAAAAGACACTCAAAACATTATTTAAGCATGCAACTACTAAGGAACAAAAGGTACTTCGAAATATAGGTGCATTTGTTATTCACTCTTAAATGCAGGCACTGGCACATTTTGTACAGGTAAGGGTACATTGGAACACTTTCAGATATATGGAAATGCTTGAGAGTGCCAGACATTGTATGAAATCTATGGGCCTCATAGATTTAAACAAACCTACTTCAGAACTTGTGCCTGGTTGTAAAGAACTGCGTGTACGGTTTGCAGTTACTAACATAGTACTAAAAGATGCTCAGGAACTAGAAAATCGTATACTACCTCTGATCACAGACGTTGATGCGCTTGTGGAACGTCTTGAAAGACAGTGTAACAATTACAATACAGAGTTCAGAGATATCGGAGAAATTACTGCCTATGCAGTCGTAGCAGGTTATACACGCTGTTATTTATAGTATTCACTTTTTTAGCGCAATTCCTGGGACTTCTAGGTCCTTTCTTTTACTTTTCATTGACGCTGCTGGGTACAAAAAAATACAATGTTTGTGGATCTCATCCGTCTTCCTCTAGAGTTATCCCTAAAACACGATGACTTTGTATGCGAGAGACAGGCACTTGTTGGACCAATAATATATTTCTTGGTCAGTGCCAAGCAAAGAGATACTGCCATGAGGCTGATTACAGTTCTCCGTGCACCTGACAAGCATAACGTTGCAACTTCTATTGTTACTCTTGTTTTGTACTTCTTTCCTGTTATAAACAAAGAAAACATTGAAGAGCTTTGGAAAAAAGCTGAAATTTTCGCAGCAAGCGAGGGTGACTTTATTACCATCTTTTTCGTTCGGTTTTGTACCCTGATATTCAAAGGAGTACGTCAAAATTATAGTTGCAATCAACTTCTTTCCAATAGCTTTGTGTAGCACTTTTTTTTGTGCCGGATATCGAATGATAAACCAAAACATTTAGTCGTTTTTTAGTTCATTTCTCAAAACCTTCTCAACATTTTTTTTTATTTCTTCAAAACAACTATGCATGCTTATAGTAATTTGTTTTTGTCTAATACTTGTTATCTCCTGGGCTAATCTATTCCTTTGTAGCTACTATGTACCACAGACAAAGCACAGCTTGATGTCGCACTGGAAGAAGCAGAGGAGTTGTTTCGTGTAACGAATATCAGTTATCCTGGGTACCATGAGATTTTATTTTGCTCTAAGAGCTTATCCTTTTAACTACAGGTATATTGATACAATTGCTGGTGCAGTATATGCTTTACAAGTTCGTACTGGGCGCGTAGAACCCACGAAAGCTTTTCAAGAAATTTGCAAGCTACCTGAGCCATACCGTGGAATGTAAGGAGTAATTTACAAGCATTGGGAGAAGTGTTCTAAGCATACGTGTAGGAGGACATTTGTAGATTTTATTACAGTAAACCTGATCCTACGAAACGATTTTGAAACTTTGGAAGAAATTCATCCTGAGGTTGATGAGTTTACAGTATGGTGGGGATGGCTCGGTCATATGTATGGTGAGTTTGCATACTTTCTGTACAAGACAACATACAAGGAAAAGAACGATGATGATACGTACGATTGACGCTTTTATTATTGCTTAAACAAAGTTAAGTTAAGTTAGAAAAGAATTGGAGGAACAACTTAATCAACTCTTAACATGGCAGCTCGGTAGGGCTTGCACAGCTTTACTTAATCTATGCAATCTCCAATGGAATCTACGTCAGTCCAGATCAGATATTGTTCCAAAGGACATACTCGTTGAGTACGAGGCGATAAGGAAGATGTTAGATGAGGAAGGTGTTTGGAACTTTGCTGCACTTGCTTGTAAGATAGCAGCTGACTTCTGCTTTGCTCATGATATGGCACAGTCAGCTGAAGGTTATTTGAGGGTACGTAAGTACCTCTTGAGTTTTTTTTGATGGTATTTCTAGCTTGCTGAATCACGTTATGCTCCTTGCCTTGATGTTACTCTTCCAAATGTTTGGAAACGTTTGTATCCAACTTTACAAGAAACCGAATGTGTTCAAATTTCAAGTGGCAACCCTTTGACATCATTGGTTGTTACAGCTTCTTTAGCCTCTATAGACGAAGTCATTGAAGCTTGTAAGGGCAACACGTATGTTACAGAAAAACTACAGCGAGTGCGACAATGGCAGGGTTTATTGACGGACAGAGAAAGTATTAGCACTATGAAAACGTAAAACTACTTTTTGATTATTTTACTTCTACTTTGTGCTAACTTGGTTCCTGTAGCGTCAGTCTAGAGAATGTGATTCAAGAAGCTATAGAAATACTTTCTTCTACGCATAGCGCTTATATAGGTTGTGTTGTTCATGACAATGTGCCACAGCACTTATGTTTAGAGTACTGAAATCATCATGTTAACAAACTAACACTTTATGTTTAGTCGCCGATCGCTTATATCTGTTATTGTCTACACTGTTGACACGTTCTTGAATTCAACACACAACATAGATCTTTTGATCACATGTGGCATGTACGCTATTATCTGCTGTCTCTTATTTTTCTCGTTGACAGGTTGTATTTAGGAGAAATGACCAAGTTGTCATTCAGCTGTCAGACTTCGTTCCAGATAACCTAGAAGTTCTCATTGTAGGTTCTTACTTGCATCCAGCTTATGATTACAGTTTTGAATACTTAAAGTCGGTATTTCCTGGTACGCTGTGTACAAAAAGAGGGCTTTGTGATGTTAACTGAATAATGTAGATTTGAATATTGAAAATGTTGTATCAAGTGTACAAATGTTAACCTCAAATGGAACTGTTATCAATATTACTTTATGTCCTTGTAATGGAGATATTCTAATCGGATTGCTCATTGGAAACATGATGCAGAAGAAGTTGGTGACGAGAGCATTGTCCAGAATGAAGGTGAAGTTTATCATTTTGGATAATAACACAGTTCCAGACAATGTGACGTCTATTATCAAAGATGAAGGAAGTATTCTAAATATCATTGACCCCGATACAAACCATGTCGTTCATATTGTAAAGTCACTACGCGAATTGCAATCAGTCCAATTTGTAAGCAGAAAATGAAATAAATGTAGCTTTGCAAAGACAAGTAGAACATTACTCAATCGTGTTTTATTGATCTCTTGAAGGAGCTCAAAGTGTAATCATTAAAGAAACAACGTATTTCGCAGAACCATCGGTGTGTAGCTGACCGTGTTACACGTCGTTGTTTGACTGACGTTTGACTGACACTACTTTTTTTGATATGTTGGCGACTTGTATTCTAAGCCAGTTCGTTTAACCAGATGTGATTGCACCATACTCAAAGCTGAAAAAAAGTACTGAGAAAGATGAGCACGTGCAGCAACAAAAAACCTGACACTCGATTGAGTAATGCAAAGGCGTTATTCTTGAGTTTGCTCTTGATTATAACGGTATTCGCTTATTCTGGCGAATGCTCGCTCGAGATGCTTGCGACAGAGCCAATAACTGCGTCACTTGCGCCGCTACAGTACCCGAACAATATAATCGATTGGAACTTCAATAACGTTACTCTGACACCAGAGAGCTCTCAAAATATAACAGGTACGTTGCCTTTTGGCCGTTTGTCTTTTTTTTTTGATTTGGGAAGCTCTGACGCGGTGTTTGATCATTTTTATTCGTATTTTAGGTTCTCTGGTACTCATAGAGACAAGAGATGAGCGTTTAGAAGAAATTATAATAAAGTTTCAGAACAAAGGCGCTTTAGGCGTTATATTCCGTGCTGATGACCCTGGACGCGGAGAATATGTCCTATTAAAGGATAAACAAGACATCAGAGCAAGTAGAATGCTGTTTTCCCAATTTGATGCTAAAACAAAACTTTTTTCTTACACTTTTTTAACTCTTTTATAAAGGTGCCTGTAGCTGAGGTTAAGGCGTCAGAGCTATCGTATGAGTTAGTTAAATCGAATGATATTGTATATGTGAACGCGTGGCCTGATAATAACCCGTGGAGAGAAATGTTCAAGAGTGGTTGGTTCATTGCTTGGCAAGTTTCAATAATCGCTTTCAACTTTTTGGTTTTTGGATTTGCTTTGTACAGGTACACGTGATATTCGTCATACTTGAATTTGACGTTAACAAGTTACTAGGCTTTATATGAATGCCGAAATAAATGGTACTTGCTTCGCTGCTACAGTACCAACAGTTTGTATCGTAATAGAAATAATGGCAATACTGACTCGGCTTGTTTTTCATTGTGCGTTATCTTCCGAGTTGTTACTACTGTTCTAACATGACTCAAGGTGTTGATCCAATGGGTTACTTAAAACTATACCCCTCACCTATAATTCTACTAGCCTACACACTCTCCATTGCTCTCACGCACGTATTTCTATTATTAACCAAAACGATAGTTTTGTTAACTTTTTATGGCAGTGTTGCTGCGTCTCTCCTGATTTCCTTGTACTGGTATGTTATCAATGATTTAGTAATGTGATATTTAACTAACATGAGATCTAAGGCACCAAATCATCATGAAACAAAACAGGAGAGTGACACGTTTTTTGAAAAAGTTCCAATATGGTCTCTACGGATACTTCATTGTTATGGTTTTTGCTCTTGTACTTCAAGGTCTCGAAGCTTTTATGGATTTTGGCGTTGATTTCATTGGCACAATAGCAGAAGCAATGATTGTACGAACCTGTTTGAAGAGGATTCAATGAACCCACAATAAGAAAAAAAAACAACTTTTCGTTGAATACTAATCTAGTTTTTTGTAGATATTAACGATTGTTGCCTCTTTTATATATTCTATTGCTATTGCCGTTATTGTAATAAAAAGCTTGTTATCAGGTCTTAAAAAAAGTAAGGCTTCAAAAACAGCTAAGAAGGTGCATAAAAGAAACAAGCAAAAAGGCATACAAACTGAACTTGCCTTATTTAGGTATTGTGGAGAATGATTGTTCTTGTTTTTGGGCTCCTTGGTATCATTATGTACTCTGTTCTATTTTTTAGTGGCGTCACAGATACTCCTATTGGATATGCCATTGTTTGGTATAGCTTCTTCTTTCTTAGTACTGTCCTAGACTTTGTACGATTCAAAAAAAGAACAATGTATCTTTTTTTTCTAATTGTTTGACTCTTTAGTTACAATTGTGGATGATTCAACCTAGTAAAGTTGTTTCTATTACCACAAAAGCAACTCTAACAATTGATATGGAGTCTCATGAAGATACTGTAAACTCGATTAGTGTGACCTAAACGCACAACATAAAGAACACGTGGACTGAAAAAAACCCAAAATTGTGATGTTTGTAGTGACATTGATACATAAAGTACTCAAAAAAGAAGTGCATTGTGCGGAACCTTTGTTGGTAAGCCTCAGTACCGCTTTATTTAAATTTGGTAATAAAAGTGTTGAAATACAGTACACTAATGCATGCAATGTAATTTTTTTGTCTTACTGTGAATGCCGTTCTAACTGTCTTATCTTTTCTTCTAATTCTTTGACTTTATTCTTCAATTCTTTGTTCTCCTCTGTCATAATATCCATCTTTTCAATCATACTCTTATCACAATTTATGCAGTTCCACAAACTCAAAGACTTCTCATCACAGGTTCCTGTAAGATCTAAAGCAAACTTGCAATAATACAATCCACATCTGTTGCAAGACTCATAAAAAACACTATCAAAGTGCTCAACACCACATGCTGAACAGATATATAATGTTGTACCTAAAAATAGCATTAAGTGTATCAATTTGTTGAAGTTTCAAAAAAAGAGGTAACACGTGATAGTGACATACAAATTGGACATGATTTTTCCTTACAGTTGAAATCTGTTAGAGCTTTGTCTGCATAGCATGTAGAACATAATAATCCTTTACAGCTATCAGGTACATCATTATATTTAAATTTATAATGCCTTGAATTACGCATTGTAAATCTTTTACCACAACTACAGCAAAACCTATTTATGGAAATAAAAAAAAAACTCATCAACAAGTTCATATTTTTTTAGTTGAAGTAAAAGTCAACACCAGCTGGTACAGAAGTAGAATAATATTGTAGTATATAGATACAGAATTAAGTTATCTGTATCACATGCTAGAAAAAGACAAGAAAAGAGCCCATTGTGTACGTTTGTCTGAGAAAAGAAAAAAAAAAAGAGGTAAAAGAAAAACCGGTTAAAATTTACTCACGTGAGAACCTTGAAGCATTGCCAAGCAGGTTTTATATTTGAATAATCAGGGATAAACCTCTCAGACCATATCTTATTACTATATGCCCTTGACACTCTTGGTTCCCAGTATGATTGTCTTTTATGAATATCATTAAATAGCTTGCTTACTTGCCAAAATCCACAAGTTAGGTCACTGAAAGAAAGATGTTCTGCTATCATAGACCATATTTCAGGCGGTAACTCGAGATGTACTATATTTTGAGGAGTTTGGTGACGTTTTGAAGAGTTGTATGATGTTTCCATTATCGGGCTTGTTTTTGTTCCAGTTTAGGGCGAATTAGAAGGTTGTTGAGGTTTTTACGTTGGAATGTCGATGCTGGTGATTAAATCTTGTATTGACTGTTTATATTCTTCTACAAGGCTTTTTTGATATCGAGGGATGCTTTCGGTATGCTAAACAAAGGGAACAGATAAGAAGCTCGTGGTTAACTTAACTTTAGAGCGACGTTTGGTTTTTACGAAGGTTGTAAGCCTTTCAAAAGCACAACAATCTTGTGACAGAGCTTCCGGCACTGTTATTTACAGATTCCGTAACCGTTTTGAAAAGCTAACTTAATATTTCAGGAACTTTAAATAAGCAAAGTTTACTATTGGGTTGCTGTTTAAGAGATGTACGCTAGAGGCAACTACGCAAAGACTACAATGTTATACTTAAGGGCAGTAACTTAACACAGTTAGAGCACCTTAATACAGTTTCCCAGCTAATAAACATGTACTCGGAAAAGTTTTTGGTTTTTCGGTGGTTACTGTCTGCGACTTTTAATAAAAAAGGTCTCAGGCCTCGTGACCAAGCGGTCAAGGCAAGAGATAGGTTCTCCTCCAATCTGGTATTGTTTGTAGGAGCAAATGGACGATAGGGATCTAACACGTAATTGTAAATCATTTGAATTCCGAGAAAAGATTTATTTCAGAAAGAACAGTTCAAAGACATGACCGAGTCATGTTGTTAAAGTTTACTCGATCTTAGCTGTGCTCTGGAAGCTTTATTTTAGGTTCCAGGGAAAGCGGTTTATTGAAGACGATACCAATAGCCTGTCGCCCATTCGTCGGCTTATTGATAACGTACTCGCCTTCTTCCAAGCCAATAAGTTGACACCATTCTTTTATGAGTGCTAGCTCTTCTTCCCAATGATCCATCAAATAATCGAACTCTTCGTATGAAACATAACAATTTGAAGCGTTTGGAAGGTAGTTCATGCCAGATAAAAACAGTTTGAAGAATGTTATTCCTTTTTCTTTTCTAAAGCTAAAAGAATCATCATATTCGTCATAACTACCTGTACATCCTAGTCTACAACATCCAGACCAAGCAACAATGCCTTTTGGACCGAACGCGTTTTGTAGTTTATCTTTTAGAGCTTTGTTTTTTACAGCCATTTTAAAAGCCATCCTAGCTTCGTTGTGACGCTTCTTTAAAGTGCTTTTCCTGGTATGACTTGTTTGGCGGGAGTCCACTTAACAACAGGTCACTTAACTTTACTTAATTTTGTATTACGCGATCATAATGTACTTTTCTGCCTTCTCCTGAGGCCGACGGAGTGGGGTTTTTTGGGTTCAAAACTGCGGTGTAATGATTTTATGTACAATTTTTTTGGTTTTTTTTTTTTGCTGTTTTACAGTTTTCTAGCTCCTGATCTTTGAACGTCTCTTGATATCAGGTACGCAACAGGTAGTCCAATAGACGATACTAAGGCAAGAGCCCTTATGCCAGATATATCAGCAAATACTACAGTGACTATATTGAATGGTATGGCAAGCGCCCAGGTCCAATACTCAGGTGGGATATAAGTGTTCAAAAAATTTGCAAAAAAGTAATTGCCAGGAAGAGAAGTAACCAAGAATACTGTATTCTTGATGATCTCCAAAACAGATAAACCAGAAGGATCTACACCCATACCTACCACAATAATGAATAATATTTTAAAGGAGTAAGAGGGCGTACCAAATTGATAAAGAAGATCTTTTGCGAATGCAACAAAACAGGCATGGAGAGTCAAGAAAACTACTATTGTAATCAAAACAGGATAGTATCGATTCTTCTGAGCAGTAGGTGTATGGTGTAGAAGTAAAAGAAGAGGTGCGATGATAAATATAGACAGTTCGGTGCCTAGACTCTGATTAGACAAAGAAACAAGCAACCTAACAAAAAAAACCCAAAACCAACTAAAACTTTTTTTTTTGCAAACCTTCTAAATAGACCATGTAATGAAGTAGCGTTAGTGCGACAGCTAATACTGTAGCTAAGTTTCCTATATTCGGTAACCACCCATTTAATTCTTCCGTTTTACTGACATAAGTACGCTTCTCCTGTAAGTGATTTAGTAAGAAAGGGTGAGGGAAAACATACCTTTGATACTGTTTGAGAGATGTGCGCTTTCTTCAGGTTGATGTCATCTTTGCCAGCAAGGAATTTTAGGAACATTGATACTAATGTGTTCAATGCAGCATAGAGCCCTATTAGTACACTATGGGCAGCTGTTTGCTCATTATGCTTTAAATATGCAGCGTTGGTTTCCTATTCAATTTTTTTAGTTTGTAGAAGTTGGTTGGTATCGAGATGGCTAAATGCCTTTCCGACTTTATTCCGTGGCACTAATGTCCACGCAAAAAATGTGTTGTCGTAGAGCGAATTCACATTAATAGGCAAAGTTGAGGAACCGAGAAAACAGCAAGGATAAATGTTTTGATTTTTTTGAAAGGAATATTTGGAGAAGAAAAAAAAAGATAAAACGTACAACTAGTAAGAAAGTAACTGCTGAAAACGATATGATACCAGCGTATCTAAAGAAGTGAAGTTAGTAAAATTACATTGAAAGTAAAGTAAGATCCTGTACAATCGTGGAATATTTGTCAATGTATCTTGTTGTCCAACTAATCCAAAAGTGATGATTCCACTGAACATCGAGAACAAAGCGCCAAAAACACCTTGTAACAGTATACCCAAATTGTACACCTACAATATATCATTACTATTCGATCGCATATATAAAATATAGTTTCTATAGGGCCTGCTGAACCAACAGATTTTGCTCTTTTGGATCACAAAGAAAAAAAAAAAGGAAGCTCAGGCTGAAAAAACGAGCTACCTCAAATGAGTGACGTACCAGTACTTCTGGGAACGCTTCCTTAGGAAATATGACTCCTAGACATCCTCCAACAATAATAGAGACTACCCATTGCCACGTACTTGATTCTCTAACTGGTATAACATCAAGGAACGCCAAAAATAATGTCAACAGTGCAATAACCACTGAGAACTCTGAGAATCTAAAAGGATGAGTTAGTAGTTAAGCATTATGTTAAATTGTACCCAAGGTGTTGATAGTCAACAGAGACATCATCAAATGATGAAATTGTACCAGGTTGTATGACAAGGAACAGTAATCCGCTAACAATGAGAGCTGTATTGAAAACATTGAATTTCCTTTGTGTACGCATGTACTTAAACGAAAGAGGCGATAGTCCAATACCCCATAGGAGTAAGAAAGCTCCTACACCATACATTAAACTAAAAGAACAAAATCTGACTGTGTCAGGGTCGAATCAAGTTTGAAATTAGAACTGGTAAAATAAGTTACCTAGTTTGACGCTTTGAGAGGCCTTGTGATCAATAGCTGCTTCGAGGATAACTGGTAGTACAGTAAATTGTAAAATGAATGAAGCATGTCCAATAACAAGATAATAAATGACAAGTTGAAGAGGACCCTAAGAGAATCAGTCAGAAAACGAGCACATATGTGTATCGACTTACTCTTTCTTCTTCTTTGTTACCGAAGAAAATGAGCTGTAGCATACACGCTACAAATATAGCAGTTGTAGGAATAGCCCAAGGAACCAAAGGTGCTAATACAACTATCTTGGATATGTATAATGAAGCTGCAAATAGCAAGGCTAGTTTTGTAACCCTCGATTGAGAAGATAACCTAAAAATATCATTGTTAGTTCTTTTGACATGAATGATTTATAACGTACTGTATAGACACGTATACCCCTAAAGCGCTTGTAGTAATTACGAGGTAAGTAGGATACATATGTCCTAGAAAAGTAGGTCAAAACAAAAGCGTAAAAGTGAACAATGACGTACCTCCTTGTTCGTGATGTAAAATCTGTTCCAGGAAGGCTAGGAGAGCAGCATGTGTCACCAAGAGTATATTGTTCAAGTACACCCAACGGTTAAGCATTACGAAACCAGGTAGAAGTGCAGAGAGTGTGAATAATATAACAATTAAGAATGAAACTGTCTGCAAAGAAAGACCAAGAAGCTTAAAGTCATATCTTTTCAGTTAAGGAATTCAGATGACGCAAGAAAGTTAATAAAAGAAATCTGTTTGTTGGGTAGTATGTAAAGGATACTCAATAAATAAAAACACCTTATTAATAAACCAAACAAGCGCCATGACCATTATGGAAACGAATGCAATGTAGTACTAAGAGAAGAAAGTTAGTAACAGTATACTATCACTGTAACTAAACAAAGATCTTGTTGGTACCCTTAGTTGTCTATCAAAGTAAAACGTTACAAGTGCATATGAAGCAAGTACTGGAAGCGCCCAAAGATACCATGGAAGTCCTAATGCAACACAAGCACAAAGTGCAGCGAGTGTACAAAAAGAGACGGCAGTGATGCGGTTTATAAATCTAGTGTCCATTTATAAGTAAAGGGTAGGTTATTAGGTCCTTACCTTCTATTGTATAAAGCGACATAGAATCCAATCAAGCCAAGGTATAAAGCCACTGTAACTACAATGTAGTTCCATGGAGGTGCAAGCGAAATAAAGTGATAGTATGATCTGAAAACGATACGAACTTCAAAGCAAGCTATCAACGCTCCAAGTGATATAAAGCTTAACAGTGTCGATAACGCTGATACAGCAGGTTGTGACATGCCTTTTTTATAAAAAATCCAGTCAAATAAAGCCACCAAAGTGATAAAAAGCCAAGACGTTGCAAATGAGTTTTTGAATCTCAACAGTAAAAAAAAAGCAAGTTTTTTTGGTGTTTTATAAGGAGCGTACCTAGCCACCACAGCGGTTTTTTCTTCTTTAGATCGCATATTTTTAGTATCAGAAATGGAGCTACAATTAGAAATACAAGTTCTGATATACGATGTGCTTCAAAGATTACTCTGTGGAATACAGCAATATGAAGAAAAGCTGGGTAAAGCAAAGAGAACAAAGTCTGCATTCCGGCATCACCTTTATGTAGAATCATTTCTTTCTCTAAAAAAACATCACGTGACGTCAATAAACAAGATGTTGGTAGTATTTTGTCTTCTTACCTGTAGGAAATTGATCATTCTTTGTTCTACCAGCAGGGACAAAAATTGATCGTTTTGGAAGAGTCACAAGATAAAAATTTATCCAAGTGAATAGAAATGCATAAAAAGGAGCATGTTCTGTATTTGTTTGGTTAGGTTGTAATGTATATAAGTATTCTTATTAAATGCTTCTTACCAAGACCCCATAGCGCAACACATAACCACGTGGACATACCAGTACTTACTATTCCCGATAGACCATAAACAATGCGTTCAACAAACTAAAAAACAGGATTAGTGCTATTACATTTTTATTGACCATTGTTTGAGTTTCAATGATGCTTTGTTAGTTGGTATAACGTACCCTTGGAAGTAGGTCTATCTTACGGACTAAATTGAATTGTAGAACTAGCCAAGATGTCGTACAAATGACTGTCATTGATCCTAATAAAACAAGCCATATATTCCAAAATATACCGTGCCTAAGGTGATATCAGGGGTTTCTCTAATAATAGGAGAACGTTTTTGTAGATATTGAGTTCGTTTTAATTGAACTACAGCCGCAGTAACCATTTCTTGCTGAAGAAAAAAAAACGTACGAAAATGCAAACAAGGCCTGAAGTACAAATGATCCGTTTAAGATGCCCAAGGTTATACAACCAGTAACCAACGTCCTGTTTCATGTGTTAAACGCGTGTTTGTAAAGAAGTGTCAAAAAAAAAAACTGCAACTGATAAAATACGTTAACGTACACTTCTTCAGTGTGTTGGACGCGAAAAACTTGGCAAAGCCACGCAATTACAAACCCAAGAAACCCAATGCCTAACGATCTGTTTGTTAAGGTTTTTTAACTCTTGGTAAGTAAAATAGTGCGTCTACAGGCGGTTTGGATACAATCTACCACCAAATGATATAACGATGTATATGCATGGTATTAACGCTATAAATACGTTTTCGTGGTTGAAGACAGGTCGCCTAAAGCTCCTACGTGGCTCTCGTTTCGTTACTGTACTAAACGCCAAATAAGCCTTGCGTTCGTGTCAATGTCTAAATCACATACGGTTGTGCTGATTTATCGTCTAGTTGCTTCCTCTTTCTCTGTCTAAAACTTGAAGTGCCTTTTCGCTCGTCAAATGCCTTTATAACCCATTTTCGGGGTTCGTCAGCGTCCTTTTCCATTGTACATGAAACGTTGACAGCTGTTTAAACGAACTAGTCAAATGATGGTCAAAAACCTCAGAAATGCCTTCCACTGCATTTAGTAATACACCACGTTCGGATACAAAGTAGAATACGCCTCTATTAGTAACGGTGCTTATGTGCAAGTGCAAAGTTGTTGTTCTTGGTTCTTTGAGGTTGCAAGGATGTTCAGAGTATCATAGAATCTCGCGCAATCCACAAAAATCACATGTTTTAATTGTGAACGTCTTTGAAACATATTACCATCCTTACCCAGGGCGCCCTGCTAATATAGCAAGCGCAATATTCAAGCGTAAGCGAATACGCAGTTAGAAGTACGGAGGTTAATCATTGCCACACAAAACCCAAGACTTGTAGAAAAAACACTTAGAACATATTCTGGATGATAAATAGGTACAGTTTTTAACCAAAACAAAGCCAAGAGGCCAAGGGATTTCTGTCCGTCTAAAAACCTTATAATTACAACCGCAATGATTCATGGTATTTTACCACGCGGATATCAATACAATGCGGCAATGATTTTATGATTTTTTTGATATCGCATAATTCGTCACTTCTAAAAGTCCGTAAGATGCTCATACCACGTTCCCGCGGAAGAACAGCATTGATATTACTCTTATATATTATATTATCCCTTCTTGCTTCACATACATCAGCGAATAACCCTTTGGATTATTCTTCTTCCTCGCAAACTTCTTTTGATGAAAAATGCAATACAAATGCAGATTGCAATAATCGTGGTCCTTGCTTGATTGGTGTTTGTGACAAGCGAGAATCTACTTGTAAATATAAGCAATTAGAGGACGGTGAAGCGTGCTTTGGATTTGAGGATTTGAACGTTTATTGGGAGACAAAGGTACGACAAAAAGAAAAAAAAAAGGTTTTGGCGATAGAGCTCAGTCCTGTTTGGATTTTTTTATCTTTTCTCGCAAAGGCCCGGAGATTCTAAGGAGGAACAATTAATGTGTTTCTACTTTGGGTAAAAAGGAAAAAGAACGAAAAAAAAAAGGCGAAATGCGCACGTGATTTTTTGAAAAAAGGACAACGCGTATTTTTTGCGTCTCATCGCTGTTTGGAATTAGCTAAGAGTTCACACTATTTATTGCGAAACAGCGCCACAAAATACTAAAAAAGAAACAAAATCATAACGTAGTGTTTAAAGGCAGTTTGCTTATTTTTCTTTAGTGCACGCCCACGTGTCAAGAACAAACTTGTGTTGTTGAAACACTCAAGTGCCCTGCTATAGCATGTAATGAATATTTGGACGTTGTCGTGATGGTTCAGAAAGGTGTTACAGAGGACAAGAGTCAAGTATGTATTTTAGTAATTTGAAATTACTTGTTTGTGTCAGATTTTGTGGTCGGTAACGTTTTTTTAGATCGAGACATTTGTAGATAACGCTATGGATAGTCTTTTATTCTCTGGGCGCGTCAGATTTGCTGTATTGCAATTTTCTGGGTCTGATGCAAACGTTGTTCACAATTTTGCAAGAGAAATAGATCACGATGTTGGCGTTATTGTACAGGCGTTACCAGTTCAATCAAGCATAAACGTGGCTTTAGAAACATCGTCAAATTACTTTGAAAATTATAGTAGAACAAACGCTAGGCGGTAGGCATTGGGTATTGAAGCGGAAGTTCGGTATTAATTCTTTGTTTGTAGGATACTATTTTTGATATTTAATTGCGAGTACTTACTCGATGAAACTTTGATGGATTCTCTTTCTAGCCACGGTATTGAAGTATTTGCGTTTGCATTTGATAAAGAGGATTACGGTCTCAAATGTCCCAGCCTTGAAGATATCGCCTCAGTACCGCTACTGAAGCATCAATTCCAGGCATGTAACCCTATTTAATCAATCCTTACGAACAACACTTGACTTATACGGCGCAGCTCTTCAATCCTACAGGGTTGCCTGGTTTAGTTCCTAAATTGATAGATGATTCATGCAGTAAAGCACATAAAGGTTCGCATTTGAAGTTTCACCTGATCTTTTTGTTTGTTTTGTAAAACAATGCTCGTCTGTTACGTACGAGTATACATACGCTTCTAAACGCGTTTAGAAAAGAGACAAGCTGGAATACCTGACTGTGTAAATAATCCTAATGATGTGTGTTGTTCCGGTTCAACAGTAATTCAGTGCCCTCCGACTGCTTGTAATGAGACACAAATTTGTATTTCGAATGAAGGGTGTAGGCCAGATGTCCCTATCGATTGTTCTCACCTCGACGACCAGTGTAGTTTAGGTACGCACTATTATCAAGTATACTATTTTCAAAAAATGATATCAAAACAACAAACTGCGCCACGTGTTGCGATAAGTTTTGCTCTTCTTTTTTTTGTGTCGCTTCAAATATCAGCAGAAAATCTCGTGTTTATGATCGTAAAACGAAAAAGTATATTTGTGCCTTATTTATTTCTTTTTAAGGTGCATGTGATCCTAACAATGGTGGCGCATGTATGCGGGTATCTGTTTCAAACGGAACGAGCTGTGATGACGGTGACGAGTGCACCGAGCTAGACACATGCCAAGTGCGTTGATTTATCTCCTTTTTCTTCTTTTGACCTTGTTCCTGTTAGAATGGAGTATGCAATTCCGGATTCAGGTTAGATTGTAGTTGTATGGAAGACAGTGATGTTGATCCGTGCGTTGAAGCAACATGTATAAGTAAGTCACAACAGAAGCACGTTCTCAGAACGAAAATTCGATATCCACCTTTCATTTACCCTTGGTCTTAGATGGCATCTGTCAGATGGTTAATCTACCAGATAATACTTCCTGCATTGACATGAATAATGTTGGCCAATCTGCCGCATGTTTCGATGGAGTTTGTACCTGTACGTTGAAGAAATATGATATCTGTTTTTGACGGGAAAACAACACAAAACTTTTTCCATAACATACTGACCTTCCTCTAGCTATTTGTGGTAACGGTATGGTCGAAAATGGAGAAGTTTGTGATGATACTCCTCAAGGATTATGTTGTACTAGTACATGTTCAGCATTCCAGAATGTACGCAATCAAAGTTTTGAATTGAAAAAAAAAACCAAAAAAACCAGTCCAGTACTGTTTGTACAACATTTTCCTTTATGTTCCTTACAAATTTAACACTACACTTGGGGAACCGCGTGCTATGAGTCATTCTATTTGACAACGTATTTTTGCCACGTGTTGAGAAAAAAGATGTTTCGGAGTTTTTTTGTGTTTAGTTCCGTTACTAATTATTCCGCTAGCAAGGATCGCGATGTAATACATCTTCGTGCTTCCAAACATTTTGTAACAATGGCGTATGCTCAGAAGACTCGTCTACACCTTTAAATACAGGGATTATGTGTACTGCAATACCGAATGGATGCTGTGACGGTTCAGGAGGATGTGGTGCTTGTGCTAAGCGTTCTGTGCTTAATGTTGTTCAAGCGACACTTGACAGTATTTCAAATAATGCAGAAAGTGTACAACATGAACGAGATAAACTGGATAAAATTAAAGAAGAAGAGGAAGAGACCGAAGCTTTTAGTTTTGAAGACTTTGACGATGAAATCATCTAATTTCAAAAGTAAAACAAAGAAAAAAGAAAGAAAAACTTCACTCATTGCCTCCTCTCCTCTTTCTCTCCTAATGTTATGAGAGAGAAAATTTTTGTACTGTTTATCACAATGTAGTAAATTAGAAATTAAAAACAATAACATTGAACAACAAAGAACGTTGCGATCACTTTGTCAAAAAAATTGCCACTAGTTTTTAAACAATCTGACTTAGCCATCTTTAAGCGACCTCTCTTAGAGACTTTGAACACTAACGATTTATAGTCAGTAAGTCAAATACTTTCGCTATAGCGTACTTACATTCAACACCAATAATGGAGGACGAAAGTATAACCAATACATTTGGTGAAGGTGGTTTTAGAAGTCGTTGCATTATTAGCCTCTAACTTTGTGTATAGGCCTTGAAAAGCTCATAGAAATGACGCTAAAGACAAAGACAGCTGCATTAGCTAAAAGAGAGAAACTGTTAGCTCAAAGAGAGCGTGTAATTAGCGAAATAGTAAACAATGTAAAATGCTCTGAAGAAGGTAATTGTAAGAGACTAAGATTTTATGTTAACCCTCTCCAGAGATAATTAAACTCCGTGTTGGTCAGATAGTCTATCACGTTACCGCTAAGACATTGCTAGCTCATGAAGATTCGTATTTTTTCGCGATGTTAAAAACAAGCAATAGTGGGGAGGTAAGAACGCTGATTTTTGTTTGACATCACAATACTTAACAATGACTTCAGAGATTTATCGACCGTGATGGAGAATTATTCAAATACATACTTCAGTACTTGCGCTATGGTTTCATTACTTCTGATCTTACTCCAACTCAAGTTCAAATGCTGACACTAGGTACAAAGACGGACATAACTTTCGTGAAAAAACAAAAGCTAACACAGAAACAGATTCGGCCTTTTATAACTTGCCTGGACTTCTACAAGGCATAAAGGCAAGTGAAAACGATACTGGAAATCTAGAAGAAGGTGTGAGAAACGAATCACCTGATTGCGTTAAGTTTACATCAAACGTTGGACCCGTGAACAGCTACATGAATTGGAGCAACTCAGCTATTAGCAATCCGGATTTTGCAACTTGTTCAGATGAGACAATTACTGTAAAACAACCGGGTACATATTTGTTTTCAATCAGATGTACAGGGATAGGTAATACTGGAGGGGGTAGGATTTCGTTAGAAATAAACGATTGTACAGTTGCCAATGTAAGTTGTTTTTAAACCATTGATATTATACAATCTAATTCTTGGGTTGTAGTGCTTTCATGGTAACAACGTGAAACACTGTATTTGCTTCAATATTACCGAAGTTTTCTGTATCGAAGCCAATGCCAAGCTATCTGTTCGCCAAACTTTCGGTGGAGGTGCTGTCAACAAACAACACTGCAACTCCTTCACAATCATTAAATTGTAGCCAATAAAGCATATCAACTCTTGAGATAAGTATGTTGCAAATTCATCGTAGGAACAATAAACTTCACACAGCATTCTTTTTTGTGGTCACGTGATTAAAGTATTGTTCAATTATGTTCTTGTTATCCAAGGTAACGAATGGGTGGTTATAATAATAGGTATTTTATTATCAGAAGAGAAAGCTCTTGGAGAAAAATTGGTTTTTTATGTACAATAAATAGGTTTTTTTTTTGTTGTCGTCTTAGAGTTTCTTTACGATATGTCTTAAAAAGTTGTTGTGTTTCTTTGTGCTTGTAATGATAGGTCTTGTCCGTGTGTCCTTTAGCCAAGGTAGTTTCATACAAGTGCGCGCAGATGGTCTTAGTTCTGGGTACACAACCATGACACGTTGTAAAAAGTTAAGTTGAAGTGGATTCAATACATTGCGATACTCCGACCAGTCAACAGCTCCTCGTTGATATATTCCCATTAATCGCTTTCTCATCTCCTCCGTATCACCTTCAAGTTCGTGATGATACATTTTAGTTATTATTGCAAAGGTTACAACGCCAACACCCCAAATATCAAATTTTTCGCTGTAAGTGTGGTTTCCAATGTAAACTTCAGGCGGGAAGTACTGCGAAAAAAACGTAAGTAACTTATTTAAAAAAGCACGTGGCACGAAAATGTTTTGTGTTCTGAAACGTGTAAGTACCTGTGGTGTTCCTGCAACAGCTTCAGTTCCTTTGATTGCTTCACAGATTGGGATTGTGAGTCCGAAATCACCGAGTTTTACTAATCCGTCTTTTCCGATTAAAATGTTTTCTAAAGGAATTCCTGTTAGTCATGGAGACTTACTGATGTATCAATATAAGACGTACCAAGTTTAACATCTCTGTGAACAAGACCGTATGAATGTATTGCTTTAAGAGCTTTGAGGAGTTGATAAATAATTGATTGTATTGTCGTTTCTTTTATGCACTCATCACTCAAAGCATAAGTCAACATATCCATCTCAGCCAATTCAAGAACCATTACAGGAGTTCCTTTAAATAAAAAATAAGCTTCGTCAAACAAAAAAAAGAAAATCACGTGAATTATTTCAACGTCACGTGAAAAAACAGAAAAAAGTTGAAGAAAAAAAAATACGTTACCTTGGACGAAAAACGATTTATGAAGCTTCAGTATATTTCTATGGCGAATAGCGAGCATTGTAGATATCTCGTTAAGAACATATTTTTGATTGCGAGAAAAGTAACCACGCTCAACGAGTTTTAAAGCTACTTTCTCTTTTGACTTGTTATGCCTTGCTGATACTACTGTAGCGCTTACGCCATCTCCAAGCGTTTCTAATGGTGTATATCCTTTTATATGAGGGCACTGAAACATCTCTAAGTCCATATTGTATTTGTTTGTTTTGTTTGGGTCTTGTTGTTCTTGTTGTGTTGTTTTTATAATAATGAAACCTTCCGGTACCTGGAACTATTCAAAAAATTCTTCTATCTCGGGTAGAGATGTTGACCTATTGGAGTACTTACTGTATGAATTACATAAATATAACGTGTTGTATTATTTTATCGTAACGATAAGCCCAATCCGTGTTATGATCGGGCATTTTAGCGAAAAAAAAATTCCGTATCTGAAATTTCCTCAAAAAACTATTTTCAGGATTAACGGCTCTTCCTTGAAGCTATGACAGAAAAAACCCAATAAATGCATTAACACGTACGTTAAAGCCCATTCAGTGGTATCAAAACCTTGTCAAATCTGAGCAGAGGTCACAAATCTCAATAATCAGTTCTCTTACTTGTGAACATCGTTAATTAATTTTTCTTATGTATAAAACTCATTCCCTAAGCGTCAAATATTATTTTGTGTCATAAACTCTGTGGCGTACCTGACGTTTTGTCACACGTGACTGTTTGAGGATAAAAGCTTTTATTTTTTTGACGTAAGTGACGTCCACGCGATCCTGAAGAGTATCGGCGCATCGAACAAGTACAAAGCGATTGGTGCAAAAAAAAAGGGCCGGTTTTTCAAATGAGGTCAACAAGATTGTGTGTCAGATTTTTTTGGCTCTAGAGAAGTTCAGGACAAGGCACTTTCCAAGATTACTAGCGTTTGTAGCAGTATAGAGTATTTACAGTAATTAAAAGCATGAGAAAGTGTGCGGAGTACAATACAATGCCTCCGAGGATAGTCCCTTTTATACGCATAGCAGGTTTGTACAACGAGAGTTGTTTTAGGCTTTTTTTAGAAGATGTGACAAAAAATGACACGTGAATGTCAGTACAAATAGCGTTCATTCGTTTTAGCTAGCTACAGAAACAAAGAAAATACAACCGACTTCGTTTTAATGACAAACAATTAAAGTGGTTGTACCAACCCAAAGTACAGTCAGCCATACCCTTTTAGAAGCAATATAGGTACTGTTAAGGCTATTTTAGGAGGAGAGGTCAACTGTATATTTATTGTGTGATTATGCATCGTACACCGGAGATAGTACGGAGTAGTGCGTTTTACAATATGTAGTAGTGTGATACAAGAATGTGTATAAAAACTCTCTTACAGAACTCCCTCTTTTCTTTAAGATGTTCTACATCGTTTATGAGATATCGCAGGGAAACCTAACAACCCAAATACCTCTTTGACTATAAATAGTACTTGAGGAGGACGATTTTGCGTATTCTCATTTGTCGTCCATTGCCAACGCTTTCTCATATGAGAACCGGTCATGAAAATGCTTGATCAAGGCATCTAACCAAGTAATCATCGCTTTCACGTTTTTGCAACTTTTAATCTCGCGTTCCAGTTGCCCTTGCAGGCTTGAACTGCGGATAAAGACGGCACCTTTTCCTAATAGGTTCAATAAAGAACCCTTTAGGACGGATTTGTCGAGTCTAGACGCGGCCGTCGCTAGCTCTTTCAACCTTTCCAACAGGATATTTGTTCGATGCGGCTTATGATTGCGCTTTCGGGATATTTTATTCTTACTAGGAGCTTGAGCAGTGATTTTCTGCGAATGGATATGTGGTACAGCTGTAGTTATTGGGATATTTGCTCTACTAGGTATGGATGATATTTGTTTGCTAAGTTTTTTAGCGGATGTTATATTTGGGATATTTGGTTCTACATAACTTTCACTGTTATCTCCATCTGTTTTAGGCGGAGCCACAACGTCCCGTTGTAGGTAGCTATCTCTGGATGATATAGGAGTGCTATTAGAAGGCGGTCGTAGATATGAGTCAATGACTGGTTTTAACCTATCAACATTCACTACTGGTGATAATTGACTGTTCACTGGAAGTTCCAGACGATAAGTATTATTACCTACTTTTTGTAGTATAGTGAATGGACCTTTCCAGCGCATTGTTAACTTGCGCTTTTCATCTTCTTTTAAAGCTGGAATCCACAGCCATACTAATTGACCAGCTTTGTAATTTACTTCTCGTCGATGACGATTATAATATCGAGCTTGGTCTCGTTTAGCTTTGATTATATTGGTCCTGGCTATATTGTAGGCGTATTGTATGCGTTTTGCTAAGTTGTCAGCCCAATTACCAACACGGTAACCTTGAGGAATTACTATTGCTTGATCACCATTAATCAAGTCAATAGGTAATCTCGGTTTACGACCGAAGATTAACCGGAATGGAGTAAATTGTGTGGCATGATGGCAAGCAGTGCGATATGCAAATAAAGCATAAGGTAACCAAAAGTCCCAATCGTTCTGTTGTTGATTAACAAACACCCTAATAATTTCAATCAAGGTATGATTGAAACGTTCGGTTTGACCATCAGTCTGCGGATGGTACGCAGTGGTTTGTCGCTTATCAATATGCAGTGTATCATATACTTTCTGCGAGAACTGGGAAACGAATTCCTTTCCTTGATCCATCAACACTCATTTGGGAATACCATAACGAAAACAAAATTCTGTAACGAAAATAAACGCTACTTCTTTTGGTTCTTTACTGGTAATGGCGAAGGCCTCAACCCACTTAGTGAAATAATCTGTTATTACTAATAGATATTTCTTACCACGAGGTGTATCAGGTAAAGGACCTACCAAGTCCATTGCAACCATTTCCATAGGTTCCAGTATCGAGAAAGGTACAGCAAATCCCGCTTTAGGAACTCTCGCTGTTTTATTCCGTTGACAGGTAGTACACGATCTACACCATGACAGTGTATCAGCATACATACCTGGCCAATAGAACCTTTCAGATAGCCTTTGGTATGTTTTAAGAAAACCAAAATGACCCGCAAAAGGCATGTCATGACTCTGTTGTAATATGACATTGTACATAGCTTCTGGCACAAATATACGATATATATGTGACTGATTAGGGTCTACTGCTGCATGATGTGCGCGTTTGATATGATACAGTATTCCAGAAGATTTATCTAGTGACAGCTGTTTCGCTTTAGTGATAAAATTTTCTTCATGGAAATTTTGACGGTTGCGAATGTAATGAGGTATCTTGGAACCGTTCAGGTAATCAATGAAGGCTTTCGTGGTAGAGTCTTGTTTTTGTAACATAGCCCAGTCCAGATCTAATCCAGCTTGGATGTTCTTATCCATAGCATTGCAAAATTGAGCGATAGGTTTGCGGGATAAGGCGTCGGCATCGGTGTGGTTAATACCTTTTTTATATACAACATTAAAGTCGTATTGCTGAATTTCCATCAGCCACCGTGCTACCACATCTCGCGGATCTTTTAGAGTATGCAAGTATTTTAATGGTTTGTGATCAGAGTACACGATTAATTTAAAATTCGAAAATGATAAATAACCACGGAATTCTCTGAGAGCCATTACTATACCCAAGCATTCTCTATCAATCGTAGAGTATCGATGCTGGGAATCGTTAAACGTATAGCTGTAATAAGCTATCACATGTTGCTTTCCTTCATGGCGCTGAACCAAAGTCCCTCCACATGCACGTCCCGAAGCGTCAACATGTATTTCAAAAGGTTTCTCGAAATCAGGATGTCGAAGTATAGGCGGAGTCATCAGCGCTAACTTCAGACTAAGGAACGCTCTATCACATTCAGACGTCCATATCCAAGGAGTATCCTTCTTTCGGAGGTCATTTAAAGGAGCCGCTTTGCGTGCGTAATTTGCAACGAATTTTCGATAGTATCCCGTAATACCCAAAAATGATTCAAGTTCCTTGATATCATTAGGGCGTTTAGCATCTGCTATCGCTTTAATAATGCGTGGATTAGTAGCTACTCCATCAGCAGTTACTACATGACCGAGGAACTCAATGCTATGTCGAAATAAAACGGATTTACTCGCTTTCAGTTTAACGTTATACTTGCGTAATCGGTCGAACATGAGTTTGAGATGTACAAGGTGGTCATCAAAGTTATCACTGAATATAATAATGTCATCGACGTAACATAGGCATACCTGCCATAGTAAACCTGATAACATTAAATTCATATGACGCTGAAATGTAGCTTGTGCATTTTTGAGTCCGAAAGGCATTCCCATAAATTCAAAGAGTCCCCAGCGAGTTGCAAAAGCTGTTTTGCACCTATGTGCAGGATGCATTGGTATTTGCCAATAGCCAGCTACAGCATCGAACGAGCTAAAGTATTTGGCTCGATTCAACGCGTTTAAAAGATCTTTAACCCGTGGTAGTGGGTGTACATCTTTAGCTGTAACTTTATTTAGAGCTCGAAAATCTATACAAACACGCCAAGCTCCCGAAGGTTTACGTACAATCACTACAGGCGAACTCTATGGAATGTCGTATGACGCCATCTTTAAGCATCTTATCTACCTCCTTACGCAAGATTTTCTCTTTGTTAGGATTAAGGTGTCGATAAGGAATACTAATGGGTCTCATGTCCGCAGGTGTATCAATGAAGTGTTCAACTCCTTTGACACGCCCAGGTTGTTCGAGGTTTTCAGTAGCTCTGTCCAGATATTGAGCTAAAAGATAATAAGTACGTTCTTTCTGATCTTCAGAAATATCTGATTGTTCAAGTGTGTACATATCTTTAGCTTTTTTCAGCATTTCTGGTGTAACTTGCTTTTTGGTTTCATTGATAATTCGAAGCTCTTTGTCGTAGTCAATGTCAAGGATATTGATTTCTTGCGTTTCATCAATCGCGGTAAATCGCGCAATGCGATAGCCACGTGGTATACGCATATCTTTGTTATAACCATTTAATACTCGTATAGGTACCATATTTTTAGTTACTCTACTCAGTGAGGCGGCGAGTTGTATTCCCGTATCGGTTAACAACTGTGAGTGACCATCTAACTCCAATGCCTTAACTGTTTGTACTACACCTAGTTTACTAACAATAGGAGACGAAACTTTAGCGAATACTGTGACTTGTGACAATTTAGGTATGATAATATCATTCGCAGCAATAATCAGCGCTTCACCCTCTTTGTAAGCCTTAGTACGCGTTTGCGTCATCTTAATCGTAGTTCCCTTGGCTGTACGTAACTGTCCTTTAGCAAAATCAATGGTTAATTGATTGCCTACCAGCATATTCATACCTAACAACAACGGGAACTTAAAGTTTTTCATAATATGACATTTAACTGTGAAATTTTCACTACCTATTCGAATAGGTAACTCTATTATGCCCATTGATGTCATTGGTTGGTTGTCAGCTGTAAATACGGGACTGGTTTTAACCCTTTGGATTAATGAATGCAAGTGTAAGTCGTTAACTAACTTGTAGCTAACTATACTAACCGAAGCACCCGAATCGAGTATGGCATTAACAGTAGATCTATTAACTACGACATTGGCTTTGGCTATGCTGTATGAGTAGGTAGGTACATTGATATTATCGATGTCCATAACCACTTTACTAGCATGCATATACGCGAGGTTGATGTAACCTGCGGAAGTTGGATTATTATCATATTCTATGGATTTAGGAATATTTTGAGAATTTGGATTATTATGATACGTGATATTCGCATCTTTGTGATTATTTTTCTCATGATTATTTAACGCGTTGGGGTTGTCGTGTTTTTTAATAAAAGGATTATTTTTGTTATTGATATTTTTGTTATTCACCAACAAAGGATAAGGACCCCAATATTTATTTTGATTGTTATTCGCGTTTTGATACAAAGGATAAGACTGCTGTTGATTTGACGCAGTAGGATTATTGTTGGATGGAGGATGGTAAGAACCATCAGGATTGAGCGGTCTAGCGATATTCTTGTCATCTAAGATAAGGGCCATATGGTTACCTTGACCAGAGAGACTGAATACGTAAGAAAGGTACACTGACTCTCTCTTAGCCGTCAACTTTGTCCTGCACTCTTGCGCAAGGTGACCACCCGCACGACACCTTTCACACGGTACTTGAAAGTTGACACGATCAAGCGGTGGACCTGATTTGTTCCTGTCACGATGCATGACATAACCAGGAGGTGGTTGTTGGAAATGACGAATTCTCGAATTGTAATGTCGATTATGCCGTTTGGGTCTAGGTCGTTTTTGTTGATAAGGCTGTGATGACTGCTTTCCATTCACCCATGGAGGTGTGTTATTGTAATTCTGTTGCCAGTTGTTACCCTGAGGTTGTCTCAGCCATTGGTTCTGTGCTTGATTGATGTAATTCATTTGATTATTCGTTTGCGCGGTTGATGCGAAACAACTTTCAGCATAGGATGCTATTTCTAACGCTTCGGCTAATCGTATACCCATTTGTTTACCGCGTAATTGTAGCGCTACCTGTCCGTTGATGCTTGTATGTAAACCGTTAAGGAATTTTTCGGCTTGTTCTTCTTCATTGTATAGGGAACAATCACCTATACTCTTGACTTGTCTAAACCAATTCTGTACGTTGAGATTTAACCCTTCTTGTGTCATAGTACTGAATTGCTTTTGTGATTTGACTACTTCCGCGAATGAACGAAAGCGAGCGAGTAGTGCGTGAAGAATCTTTTGAGGTTTATCCTTTAAACTGAAATTGTGTACTATCTCACCGGCTTCGCCTTTGGTATAATTCTGTAAACAATAGTTGTATGCTTCTTGATCGTAATTGTTGCTGTCGACGTATTTCTGAACACTACGCAAAAATTCATGGAGATCACCATTGTCACCGAATTTTTCTAAATCGGGATTTCTATGTTTAGGTGTTCGCTTGATTGTATCACTCCAATCGATGCCCACAACCACTCCGTTTTCGTAATGTCGGTGCGGTAGGTAATTCAAAAGCATACTTTTAACCATGGCACTATATTTAGGAGCACCATTGGCATCGAGCTCATCTAGGCGATCGATTTCTCTTCGTTTATCCCGCGATCCTCTACGAGCACGTTTATCACGTTTGTCACGGGAGTGATCAGATCTCGAACGACTAGAGCGCTCGTCACTGTCTCTACGCCGCTTACGTTTTTTAGATTTGCGTCTCGAAGGGGATCTATCACGGCAATCATCACCATCTCCACTGTTACTGGGAGACGATGGTGGGTCGTCATCATCATCGGGTGGATGATGAGAGCGACTCTTAGATTTGTGTTTGTGTACTTTCTTGGAGTGTTTCTTTCTCTCATGTTTCTTTGTTTCGCGTTTCTTACATTCGTCAGCGCTCTTGGATGAGTAACTTTCCGATGTCGAATGCAACAACCTTCTTTTACTTAGCGTTTCTCTTTTCTTCGATAGGCTCTTCTTTTCGGATATAACTTCGACTTCCGGGGTAACAACAGAGGCGCTAGAATCAACACTGGGTTCATTGGAATCCCCAAAAAGAGGAGAGCTTTTGTTTGTTTTCAGCTTGGATAATTGAACGGGAGTGATATTCTCTCCGTCACCTTTTTCAGGTTGTACAAACTGCTCAGCAGTATCACAGGGCTTACTTGTTTCCTTAATGACGTCTGAGCTTGTCGGAACAGCCGGGGGGACTGTCTTGGTCGGAGAACTCGGAGAGTTCGGAGGTGTGATAACTTCAGTTGTGATTTCTTTATTAATATCCGAGGTCTTTTTACTTTCTTTATCTAGCTTAGGTATCGATACTACCGCTTTTTTGGATGGCGGCGGAGATGTGATTTGTGGTTTCGGAAGAGCTTCAGGGGATTTCGGATTGGTACTGACAGGTTTTTTCTTATGGGTTTTACGTTGGAATTTCTTCTTAGGAGCCCCGGCGGATAACTTCTTCGTACGCTGTTGTTTAGGCGTACGTTGTAGGTAAGGTTCGTTGGTGTGTCTGGTCTTCTGTTTGTCGGTCATACGCTGGTTTTCAAATTCGAGTCGTGTCGCCAAAATATGTTAAGGCTATTTTAGGAGGAGAGGTCAACTGTATATTTATTGTGTGATTATGCATCGTACACCGGAGATAGTACGGAGTAGTGCGTTTTACAATATGTAGTAGTGTGATACAAGAATGTGTATAAAAACTCTCTTACAGTACTAGTATGTATTTGTCTTGTCTGTTTGTTAGAAAGTGAGGAAGCGTGGCAAATTGCGTCCAATTGTTGAATTTAATTTCCTAATATATTGAGCACGTCTATAACAAAATCACGTGTACACGGCTTACCTTCAGGTTTAAGAGGAGCTATGAGAAGATACAACAAAGCAAAGAACAAAGTTGTAGTCACGTGAAAACGAAATATCCAAAAATGAGTTGTGTATCACGTGATAAATATTTGAACATTCTGCCCACATTTTATTGGTGTTTTTGTACACTACCCTGTCAAAACTGAACCAAGACGCACATATCGCTTGATACTACAAATAGTGAAAAAACACGAAAAAAAAAAAGAGCCGTATCAATTCTCGCTTTCTAATCGTTTTATACGCACTTTCTCACCATTTGAAATACACCTGTAAGTATCTTGTACACAATATCGAACATTTTAGAACAGAAGCTTTTATTTAGAGCTGAGGGTACGTACTCAAAGGTACAGTCTGTTTTGGTATTCACCTTTTCAAAAAACGTGCTTTGTTGTGCTTTTTTTTTAACTTTTGTGCACATTATAAAACATAAAACCTCTTTCTTTGTTTGCCCGGCCGCAACTCCTTCCCATTACAAAGATGAGAGCTTCTACAACATTCATTATACTAGCGATATCTTTCTTTACACTATGTATTGCTATTGAGTGTGAGCGTTACGAAATGACGCTTCAGCCCTTTTTTGGCCGTGTCGAAACGCGAAAGGAAAAGAGAGACTATTCCTTCGAACTTGGCGAGTTCGCGTGGGGCTACAAATCAGCTTATGGCGCTTCTGGTCGTTGGGTAGGGCATATAACCGATGATTGCATTTTTGAACATCGGTATGAGAGTTACTTCACTAGCTTTCATACCTCGATTGACCTTCACTATTACGATGAACACAACAACCTACGATCACTTACAATCTATGAAGAGGTACCAGGAAATGAAGCGACGCTCCAATGGAGGAGTATTAATCTGTCAAACCCAACAGATGTAATAGAAGCCTCTACTGTAAAAATGCTATTGTGGCAACAATCTCTTACTACAGGTGTTATTACTGAGCAATTGGTTGATGTTACACTGACATATGATGATAAATAATAAAACCTTACCTTTTCTCTGCCTGTTTTACAAATCCGGAAGTTCTAACCACCAAGCTGAGGCGAGTTCCTATATTGTCCTTTTCTGTCAAGTTCGAAAGTAATTGTTTCGTTGAAAGTGCTCCAATGAGCACTACAACACAAATAAAGCTTCCAGACATAAAATAACTACTTGGCAAACTTGACTGAAACGAGCTATAGTGTCAACGTGATTAAATATCAAAATAGTTGTAAAAGTGGTTGAGAAAAAAAACAAGACGCAAAGAAACAATCATATTTTTGCGAATTTATTTTTTGAAACTACAAGAAATCATCGCACACTCAAGAATATACGGATATTATTTACAATATTCTTAGCTCTGTTTATTCGCTACAATCTCGCTCTTCTTCAGTCTGTTTGCTTGAATATTTTTGTCTATTGTGGCCTGTATTTTCTTATGCAACTCCTTCTTGTAACCAAAGAAAAACAAAACCTCCATCCTATTTTGTGTTAACACCACCAAGACAACTGACAATTTATCACAACCGTACCATACAAATAAAGGAGCGAGCATAAGTGATTGTCCAAAAGAATCTAGTAACGCTGGTGCTCGACCTATACGAAGTAAGAAACTTAGGAGCAATAAAAAACCCGATGGAGGTACCTTCAAAAAAAAGATGCGAAAGAACTTGTGCAGCCCATCCAATCACTTGAATAACTATACCTGTCACTAAAGCGTACTCAGGTACAGTAGCCTAGGTGTTTATTAGATGTTATGTATTACGCCTTTTTATAGTACCATAAAGGCGTTCACACCCAAAGTTTGAGCGAATAATAATCCAGACATTGTTAACTGTTTAAAGCGTCAGTGAACAGCTTTCGGCAACACGTGTTTTGTATTTTTTCCTTACCCCAGCGAAAGTTTCCAGAGATATGTAGTACAGCCCATAAACAAGCGCTATTATAGCTGCTCCATTTATAGGGAACGCTTGGAAAACACCTGAGAAAGTTTTAGTGGTACTTCAGACTTTCCCAAGAAACAAACAGAAAAAATCTAACAACGTCTTGTCCTGGGTTAATTGCGCACGTGCCTGGTATTTCTGGTATATAAAAGAGTGTAAGACTGCCCGACAAATATGTGGTGAGTAACATAGCGCTCCATAGTATAGCTGGTACGCATACAATATGCGTGAGAATATTCCTAAAAAAAATTAACAAATGGAGCTGTAGACACTTTTTAGTCTTTTTTGGTAACGTACCAAACATTGTTATGATAAGCGCCGTAGAATCCAAATTCTTTCTCCAAGTCAAAGCTTAGTTTCATTGTTGTTACTTTTTTGTTTTGTGTTGAGGTATGACGTGTTGCTTAAGTTGTTTGGGAATGTGAAGTTTAGAAACAAACACGTGAACGAAATGTGTTCTAGTTTTTTTTGTTTTTCTGTTAAATCTAATAACGTCTCGTTATTTACACAATTTGTTACTTCAAGGTCCTGAGAAGATAGTATTTACAATAAATACTTCAAGGTTGAAGAGCTGATGGTATAAAGAGGGCTGTTGATAAATACTGGCGGTGAATTCCAGTCAGAGAAAATCATAACCGAGGTAAAGACTCCGAAATTTCGAGAACCCGTTAACTTTTTTTGTAGAATTCTACTTCTTCTGAGTTTAGCTCAATAAGTATTTACACGTACAGCGCATGCAATATAGCATTGTAATCCTTCTAAATCGGGCATACAAAAATACAAATAAAATCGCTTCAAACTACGCTATTTATGCATCCTAACGTTATTCTACGCGTAGAAATGGCGTCGGGGGTTATTTAAAAATTCTAACGGCATCGCCTGACTAAAATAAAAGTGTGCAGCCCAAACAAGCAAAAAAAATGCAAATTGTCTTCAATAAAAAGATTAACGTAATCCGTTATTTGAAAAATCGGTTGGTTTGAGTTCCGTTGTTTATTTCTCCCAAATAGCAACTTCAAACCTCCCTTTCGAGTTGGCACACCCACGGAACATACCCTATGGATTATAAGCAAACTAGAAAAAATAGAAATAACGCAAACTCAACAAACTTCGTTTCACAAAATACCATAAAAAAAATTGCGTACACTACTGTTGTATGGCATTGCAATGTTGCCTTCTTTGTCAACTGAAATCAAACCGCCATCACCTATTTCTAGGACATCGACTGTCTCTTGAGCAGCTGTTTCAAGGTTCTTACCGCCGAATTCCATGCGTGCAGCAACTTGATAAGCAATAACATGTCTGGTGTATCGTTAAAAAAAAAACACATGACAAAGAAAAAACAAAAAAAAGTTGTAGTACTTTATAAACTGTTCGCCTCTTCCAGTGCCAGATACAGCAACAGTGTCGTTAGCATATGTACCAGATCCAATTATTGGCGTATCACCGACACGACCTGTCATCTTTGCCGACATGCCTTCGTAAAACATCAGAAAGTGAATCTTAAAAAAACCGGTTTTTTGGGAGTACCTCCAGTGCTTGTTGCTGAAGCTAAACATCCGTTAATGTCAATAGCAACTGCGCCAACAGTCTCAGTTGCTGGAGCTTCATCTCCAGTGGTTGAGGCGTTTGTTTGTGGTAAATCCTCTGAAAGTGTTACAACTTTGCGCTTCAACGCGCGTTCAAGCTGCTTCTGGCGTCGTTGTGTCCAATAGTACTCTAAAAAACGTAAATCAGTCAAACGACAAAAAACAGCTGAAGTACCTTTTGGGTTTTCTACTCTTTCGACGTTATGAACACTAGCAAGCTCTTCAGCGCCTTCAAAAGCGATGAATCTGTGAGGTGTCTTATCCATTACAACCCTGGCCAGTACAATAGGGTTTTTAACTGTTTTTACGCCTGTAACTGCGCCACAGCCTTCTTTCGATGACATAAGCGATGCTTCTAAAGCAAACTCGCCCTTTTCAGTCATTACTGCACCTACAGCGTCGTGAGGTTGTGAAAACAATCGTACTTTACTAAAGTGCTTATTGTGCTTTAACCGCAAATAATAATAATGACATTTGCGCTGTTGTAGAGGTATAGAGCGTGTGTTTGTACCTTTTCCTGCATTAAACAAAGGCGAATCCTCCATATAGATAACAGCCTTTGAAACTGCATCTGTAGCCTATTGACAAGAATTTAGGACATTTGACAGATACAATTAGCCTAAATACCGATTCGCCTCGCTCTAGAGCGTTCTTACACTCTGTTAGGGCTTGTGTAAGCGCCTTTCTGTCGACACTCATTAGCACGATTTTTTACGTCGAAAGCAGCTATAAACATACTCATACTCAGCTATGAACTTCTTTGAAGAAGACTTAGCGATTGTACCAGCACCACCATGTATTGCGCAAGCCCACATTCCAAATATTGACTTGGTAATACATTACAAAGTAAGTCACCGGCCGTTAGCAATTTTGCTAACTCGTAAACAGTGCGAGATAGTGGGTTGCGTTAGTAAGAAAAAAAGGTAAAGTTTCGGCTTATTTTTCTTGCTTTTTGTAATTAACCAAAAGCGTTTTTCGCTTAACAATCTACTTGTTACGCTGTTCATAGCCATAACAGCGGGAAAATCACAAATAACGCCGCTTTTTTCTAGCGTACTGTTTTACATTTAAAACGAGCTATCCTAATACAAAAATAACTTGTTGAGTACTTTAATCGTGATTGAGCGTGCCGTTGCTTTTGTTTGACCATTATGTTTCTTCATTGTTGTTTTTCTTTATTTAGAGTAGCGCAGTCTCTTCACTCATAGTTTATACTACAAACTACAGTCAAGCAACTCGAGCACCCAAGATATTGTGATAGTACTCAACCAGACACTAAATTAACCTCAAAATCGATTGAAAACAGTACGTTCCCTTTAGCAAGTAACGTTTGGGCGTATTCACCGTCTTTTCGCAAAAGTTTTTACCACATTTTCTATTTCTCACTCCGATAATAGCAAAACCATGTCAAACGCTACAACAGATACCGTTGACCACATGCGCGCTATTCAAGCGTATCCACTGGTTTCAGTCGAATTTATGATTTTTCATGCAATCGCGTACAATCTCATGTGTTTCACTTTCAGTGCGTACATGAAGAACCGCAAGGCATTCTCAAGCGATTTGCTCAGACCAATACAAAAAATCCACAACTTGGCTCTAGCTGCCTTCTCTGGTATTGGAACAGTATACGTAACGTATGTTTCCTACCAAGACGGCCGATTTGACTCACACGACGCGTTTCACTGCAACCCGCCCCGATCAGAGCTCTACGCATTCCTCTTTTACCTTTTCTATCTATCTAAACTATGGGAGATGGTAGACACCGTTTTGCTCATCGCAGGTAAAAAGAAAGTCATCTGGCTCCACCAGATTCATCACACCTCTACGCTATCAGTAGTAGGCGTAGTATTCTTTGGAGGAGTAGCTTTTGACTTTTTACCATTTGCTCTAAACCTTCTCGTTCATTTCTTCATGTACCTCTACTACTACAACCCAAGAGGCTTGAGATCAATACGCTCACTCATGACATCGTCACAGATCATTCAATTCGTCCTTGTACTCTATTATAGTATACAACATGCTATTAACGGATACGTTTACGGTAACTGGCCTTGTGATGAACCAAAGGAGATTTTACTTTACGAGATGTTTTGGTATATCACTTACTTGGTTCTCTTCCTCAACTTCTTTATTCAACAATACATGAAGAAGAGAGAGCCAAAAGACATCAAAAAGACCCAATAAGGACCGACAAAAAAAAAATCAAGACAAACAAAGACTATGCAAAACACAAGAACACAACTAGACTTTAAAGATCAAAATAATAAAAAAAAACGTAATATGGTTTGTACGTAAAAAAAATTAAAAGCCGTAAAAAGATCACTCGTTGGTAACAAAAATAATTCTTAAAATTTTCTGAAGTTGTAGAAGTGAATGCTGGAGAGGGTAGCTAGAGAGAATCTATGGTTTCTTAGCTTCATAGGTACCAAAAGAATAGGGAGTTATTGTACGTTGTATTTATTTAAAAACTACAAGTGATCACGTGAGTGTAATGCTGCAAAAGCTACTAACAAGTTCTTCTTTTTTTTGATAGCTGTTTAACTAACAACGTAACCTTTTGGGTACTCGAGCGTGTAAATCAGCTTCTGTTCTGTTTTTTTAGCTAGTGCAATAATTAGTAAGCAAACTCTGGTCATTGAAGCAACAATAAAACTGAAACAATGCAAATAAAAAGTCATGATGTTGTAATTTAATTTGTTTTTTGAAAAAAAGTTCGAAAGACTAACCTGAGTTTAATTTCTTTATCCATCTCAAATTACCATTGCGTTGTAAGTAATACCCTGGTGACAAGTTCTTAGCGTCTTCAGCAATATCTTTTTCCTGCATATCAATAACGTCCTAATTTTTGTTAAACTGACAATACTAATCCACTTTTTTTTTTGAGTTCACACTTACTTCTTTCTTAGGATTCACAGACATAATTTTCAAGTTTCCTGATGAGCTTTTTGGTACTTGCATCAATACAGATATTGTAATTGGTGTAAGCTTGTGGTTTTCAATCTTTATGACTTGTTCAATGGTCTAAGGACAAGGTGAGAACGTCAGGCTTGCACAGGTTTTTGAGTTGTTTAAAGACAAACAACTTATTCTAAGTACCTTAATGTTTTTCTTGCTTATAACTCCACTTGTTGTTGCCATCTCGCGTTCTGGTACATGTGTAACCTTTATAGACTCATCAACGCCCAAGGCAAGATCGAAACTCTCTCCTACATGGGAGCGTGAGTAAAATATTTTTAATCAGTTAAGTATTACCTGAAACTACTTTTGGAATATCACATCTTGTAACAAAGTTATTGTCGAGGAACACGCTACAACTACCTTCTAGTAGATGAAGACCCTCCTTTGTATTCTTAACAGTAGCTTGAAGATAAGCTTTCTCAACAAGTGATGGTACACAACTCCAAGAGAACTCAGCGTCGAACTCTGATACATCTATTGGCAACTAGAAAAAAAAATCAGCTAGTGTAGTTTTATGTGAGGTGCAACCGACTTACCTGTACTTCTTTACTTAGATCACGTGGCTGTGTCTTAATTGTGACCAATCTCTGTACTTTAAAAGCAACTGATGTCATTGCCTTCTCTGCTACAGCTGTTTGAAGAGACATTTCGTTGTGCACGGGTCCTGCGTCCAAACTTTTGGCGGCCATCCCAAAGCCACGGCTGATTGACTTGCTCTTGAACTGAGTCCGTTGTTGTAGCCTTAAAAATTTACAAGTGAGCTCTGGGGGATGACCACTAGCTGAAGGTTTTGCAGTTGAAAGTGAGAGTGTAGTCTATAATTCAAAGTAAATACTTTTTTTTTGTTTTGTAGTTTATATTTTGTTCGTACTTTGTTCCAATCCTCTCCAGTGAAGTTCTTTACATACCCATAGTATGTTAATTCAACCAACCTCTTAGTACTGTCTACATGAACAGAGTAACCAGCTCTCCAACCAGCAGCTGAAACGACGTATGAGAGCATCAATCGAATCTAGATAAAAGTACTAAGCCAAAAAAAAACCAATATTTGGTACGTACCTTTGTTGCTTTTTTAGCAAGCATCAATACTTCGACTGTACGTGACTTAGATTCTCCTACAAGCTTGCTCTTTTTTAATACGAGGTGATTAATCTCACGCTTTATACCTTGTAACAACAAGTCAGTGAAAGAAGCAGAAAGTTGGGTTTGGAGTTTTTTCAAAAAAAAAGAAAATCTTTTTGATGTAGAGTGCTTGTTTGCGGTTGTTTGTTTGCGAATTACAAGCACTAAATAAACAATACCCACTTATACAAGTAGATATCATTAAAATAAAAATCTTGATCGTACTTGCTATATTATCTTCACATTTCTCTAATAGAGCATCGTTTTCTTCAAGCTGTTTATTGAAATGGTCAAGAAAAGTAGATGCTGAACTTATAGCATCATCAGTAATCATATCAACACATGACTGATCTTGACGCTTTGATCTCATACTCTCACCCCATCCTAGCAACCAATCACGACGTTTCTAAGTGACCATTAATATTAACTCATTTTTTTCTTTAAACTTTCTTGTCTTGTACCTCTACTCTCTTGAGAGCCTCAAGTGCCTCTTGACGGTCTTTATGTAGCTTAGTGAGTTCTCTATTGACATGTGAGTATCAAAGTCACCGTTCTATATCACATACGGTTTAGTTGCTTCATCGATTTCTTTCATCGATTGTTGTTTTTCGTTAAAAGAAACCTATAACTTCTGTTAGCGAAACGTCAACAACGTAGCCTTTTGAAGTTGTTTTATGTACCTCTAACAATACAGCATGTCCTTCTCCTCCAGATACGCGAACGGAATCACCATCTACAGTTGCTGGGAAGTCAACCAATGGAATTTCGTTAAGACCTAACAGAAATACGCTTAGTTGTTGACAAACACGTACAGAAGCTCAATCAAAACGATTTAGTGTATCTTAACGCTGATCGGTTTTGCGAACCAAAAAAAAAAACGTTGTGTTTTTCAAGTAAAAAAGGTGTCCGTACCTTCTACAAGCTCTAGTTCCACGCAACGTGTCACTTCTGCTTGTGTTTCAAAAACAGTTACCTATTTGTTAAACAATAAGCGTTGAGAGCGTTAATACAAGGCATCTTACGCGTTCACAAGAGCAATCAGCTAGTTTAACCGGGTCTAGTTTTGTTGTTGTTTTAGGAAGCTCTAGCGGCACCTCTTCGACGTTTTTTTCGGCTTCAGAACGTTTTGATTTTGTGTGGCGTCTTTTACTTACAGACTTCTTTCTTTTTGCCTTCTTTGAGCTTAGTTCTTCTTTGTTACCTTCTTCTTTACTTTCAGGTACATCAACTTCTTTTGCTTCATCGCTCATTGTGGTTGGTAAAGTGTTAACTTGTATTAAACGGTTTTTTGTGGTTTTTTTTTTTTGACTTACTTTCGTTGACATTGTCAAATATTGGTCGGTAGCAAAAAGGGGTAAAAAGTGTCACAAAATGATTCAGCTACTCGCGACTTGTACAACACGTGCGTGATACCTACTTACTCAGTGCTTGTCAAATAACAACGTCGAGCTGTAGACGAAATTGTACTAGAACGTCTTATGTACTAAGAAGGTAACTAATTGCTTTGTTTTTTGGTAGAATGAAAAAGTAAGTTATTATTTAGCAGTCTGTTTTTTATGCTTTTCGGCTGCTTTTATGATTTAAGCATTTGTTTGTTTGTTACACTACATTTGATAGGAAAGAGGATAAAATATAAAAGTTGTAGAAACACCCCTCTATTCTTTTGTTCCTACCAGTCTGACTGATCGACGATTTCAGGACCAGAAATGACGTTTCCTTGTACATCACAAACACATCTTTGTAAGACGCCATTTGATCCACAGTAGTTCACATCAAAAACGTTCGAAGTGAGCTCTTGAGGGTTGGCAAAGAAGCAATACCATTCATCAGCTGGACACTCACATACACGATCTATACCGTCGCCTTGGCATTGACATTGGAATGATTTACACCTAATAACAAAATTAACAACTTTATGGACGTAGTTTGTTTGAAAAGAAAAAACTCCGGCTTACATGCAGACTCCATCTTGGATGCTCGCAAAGATACATACAAACGGTGGCTATTGGGTGTAAGTACTTGAACTGATTGAAGCGTAGACGTACAGGTGTTGGAGGCATTGTAGTTGGTGGTTCAGTTGTAGGTGGTTCAGTTGTTGGTGGAGCTGTCGTTGGAGGCTCGGTAGTAGGAGGCTCGGTTGTTGGAGGCTCGGTGGTTGGTGGTTCAGTGGTTGGAGGCTCCGTTGTTGGAGGCTCAGTCGTTGGAGGAGCTGTGGTTGGAGGCTACAAATAATAAGCACCGCGTAAAAAGATAAAATAGAGGCTATAGTGCTATCTTATTCGTACCTCAGTTGTTGGTGGTTGAGTGGTAGGTGGTGCAGTTATTGGTGGAAGTGTTGTTGGAGGCTATATAGCAATTAGAGATAAAGAGGTGATAAAAAAAACGATTCCTGAGGTTTCTTTAAAAGGAAGTACTCAAGGTCGATAAATAGTTAGATAGGATACCTCAGTTGTTGGCGGCTCAGTGGTAGGAGGCTCTGTTGTCGGTGGCTGCGTGGTAGGTGGTTCAGTAGTTGGAGGTTCAGTAGTTGGAGGTTCAGTAGTTGGTGGCTGCGTAGTAGGTGGTTCAGTGGTAGGTGGTTCAGTAGTCGGTGGCTGTGTAGTAGGTGGTTCAGTGATTGGTGGCAATGTTGTAGGTGGTAATGTTGTTGGCGGCTCAGTAGTAGGTGGCTCTGTTGTTGGAGGCTGTGTGGTAGGTGGTTCAGTGGTTGGCGGTTCAGTTGTTGGAGGTTCAGTAGTTGGTGGCTGCGTAGTAGGTGGTTCAGTGGTAGGCGGTTCAGTGGTAGGTGGTTCAGTAGTAGGTGGCTGCGTAGTAGGTGGTTCAGTGGTAGGCGGTTCAGTAGTCGGTGGCTGCGTAGGTGGTTCAGTGGTTGGCGGCAGCGTAGTTGGAGGTAATGTTGTGGGCGGTAGTGTAGTAGGCGGTAGTGTTGTAGGAGGCAGTGTAGTAGGAGGCTGAGTGGTAGGTGGTTCAGTGGTAGGTGGTAGAGACGTTGGTTGCAACGTAGTTGGTGGTGCCGTGGTAGGTGGTAAAGTGGTTGGTGGTAGCGTAGTTGGAGGCTGCGATTATGGTATTAAGATTAGTACTAAAGTTCGCTCCTATAATTATTCATTGAGAACGGAAGTTCTCATTCAAACGTTCTCAATGATTTCTCGCTGCTATCTGGATATTCGTTTCGTCGTACGACAGAAAAAAGGGTTTTCGTAAAATGATTTCAAAAGTTTACAACTTTGGTCACTCCTCAGGGTAAGGTTCACGTGACCAAAGTATACTCATCTAGCTACTCAATGTCCTCAAATTTCAAATCTCAAAAATTGACATACTTGAAGTAAAAACACTCAAGCATGCCATTGTACTCAAACGAGCTCAAAAAATTAATCTACAAAAGAGGAAAGAAAAAAAGGTTCGACTTTACTCAAGGAAGAACGAAAATGGTTTTAAATGATTTGTAGGTATCCTCAAAATCATTAGAAAACAACTAAGCTATTATAAAATAACGCAAAAAGCCACTACTTGCACCTACTACTACGGGCTCACGCTCATGAAAATATTTTTTTTTGGCTTTTTTTTTTTGTTTCTCAGTTAACGTACCAGAGTTGTTGGTGGAAGCTGCACGGTTAAAGTTGTAGGGGCATTAGGTTGACATTTCCTCATTGGATCTGGATCAGTAAATCTACGTACGTTTGTTAGAAAACGAAGAAAATATCATTTCATGGTTTTTTTTTAACTCACGGGTCCGAATCAGCATTAGAGAAGTACGAGTTACCAATTCTAGAGCTAGTGATAGTTGCAGTAAAGTCAGCCATACCACCAGAAGTCCAGCATACTAACTTTAAGTGAGAAAAAGTACCGAAACAGGCAATGATGCCATCTTTTTTTTTCAATACCTTCAAAAGTACAAACGCTACTAACCCCATCAGCGAGGGTACCTCCTCCGCTTATGGATCCTGATCCTCCATCGATATTACCAGAAACCTAGTTTCGTAAGTTATTTTCCTTTCTCACCCAAAATACAAAAGTCGAAGAAAAAGTCTTGAAAAGGCAAAATACCACAAGTCATGAATGATTTTTTTTGAAAAGACGTACACCGTTGGTGCAAGATAGAGAACCACCAGTTACAGTACCCAAGTTGTTCAAAGAGTAAGAGTATGTGAACTGTTCGCTAGCAGCTGGTAGACGAACATAGGCGCGGATATTAAGAGTAAAATCAGTGCAAGAACCTAAATTACATAATATTAGAAAAAAGTAGCTAGAAAGCCAAAAGTAAATCTTGTTTTGAAGATTTTAAGGTATTTCTTTTTGAAAACAACAAAATATCAACAGAAATGTATTTTGTAGTTCACAACCGGAACAAAAAAGAAAACCCTTTTCATGGCTACCCGCGCGATATCAAAATTATTTCGCACGTGATAAAAAACGTGACCGAAATTTGTATCTCAAACACCAAAAAACGAAAGAAAAAAATGTAAACACGCCGTCACGTGCTTTGTCCCGTGGATTTTTTGTGTTTTGGAATACATTTTTTTTTTCCTCCACGAAAAAATGATACGGACCTGCAACATATGGTCCAGGGGCTATAGTATGCCATGCAGTCGTTGGCGGAATACAGCAGAACTCTGTTAAATCTACATCAAGTTGCTCCATTAGAGTACCGTCCGCTTGCAAAACAAGATCGGTCACCGATTGATAAGCAGCGAAAGGAGCCTCTAAAGGCAGACATACAAGCCTCGTCATTCCTGGGAGCGCAGGGAGAACTGGAGAAGTACTAACAGCTGTATTGCCACCGCTTGTTGTTGTGACTTGTAGTCTATGAATTTGATCAGGACCATCTTCTGTCAGTGCGAAGCAACCTGTTTAGAGAAAAAAAAAAAAGATTAGCATACGATATGTTTCTCGCGGTAGACGTGTGAAAGCGTTTTAAATTAAAAACAAATAGGCTGTAGATATTAATTATAAGCAAACAAACTTGAATTTTGTTGTTTAAAGTGAAATAAATATTGAATAGCGCTTAGACCTTTACGCAAATACAAAGTAAGCGTACCACAGCCATTTGCGAGTAAGTCTACATTAGCAATAGAGCTATAACGCCATTCGCAAATACCACTAGATCCAGACCCAACGTTACATTGTAAGCCACCTGTTGGTGCTCTGGTAGCTACTTCGTCTCCTTGGTTGGCATTATCTGCTCGCGCGTAGAGAAGACGACTTCCCAAGTATGAAGGATCCGGTACAGGCGCTGGACTCTGATTTTCTATGGTGGTACCAGCTAGTGTACCTTCAGCGCGTATAACAGGCTGAAATACAGCCAAACTGTCAATGACACTTTGACTCTTCGTCGTTGTAACAAATAAAGCCAGGAATAACAGCAGTAGTAGTTTCATCTCCGCTGGTTAGGTGTACTCTGTGGTATTTAAAAAAAAGAACATTCGAAATGTGTGTTACAAAAGGGTTGTTTGTAGTTTTGCAGAGATTCATTAAACATGCTAATAATTTAATCGCGGTATCATTTTCTCTTTGTGACATGCTTTCTAAACAAGAAGCAATTACGAATCACTCAAAGGACAATAACAAAGTGCACAAACGAAATGGCTTTGTATCTCGGAGAAAAAGGGCAAGTCCGAAGTTTGTTGACCGAGTAATTCGCGGCTTAGGAGCAAAAAAGGTGCCCACGATTAAGTTCGTTGTGGTTGTCGTTGCTGTTCAAATTGTAGACCTATAATGCAGGGTAAACACTGGAAAGATAGTGTTAGACAAAGGGAAGCAGCCAAGAAAAAGCATTATACTCTAGCAAACCAGAAAGGCGTGGGAAAGTACGTTATACAACGTATTGCATGGAAATTAAATAGTTAGATGGAAGAAAAGACGTGCAGAGGAAGCATTAGCTCGCGATACTAATTTTACAGACGATAAGATGTACGTTGCGCGTTTTAATTCAAAATAACATAACCAAATTTAAGAAACGCGAAAACAATGCAAACCTACGCGTTAACTTTCATATTCGTGGCGTTTTACAGCGTTTTCTTTTACTTTTGTCTTTGACACCACTTTGTAGCGAAGATTGGGCAAGCTCACTGTTCTCGACCACGGAAACAGCGTCACAACCAACAAAAACAGTGAAACGACCTTTCAAAAGAAGAAAAACGACAGTAAAGAGTCTGGGAAGCATAGCACCCAAGAAAGAGGATCCAAGCGAAGTAGAAGAACGTCAAAAGCGAGAAGTATTGGCCGCAAAGCAAGAAAAACACAGAAAAGGGTGGGAAGATTATGACATTTTTGACAGAATGACTGATAAGGCGATATCTCTGTTACGCGCTGCTGGGCGTGATATACCTCATAGATTCGTGTTGATATCATCTATATTATCTTGTGACAGCAGGTAAGCCATCAAACCATCAAAAAGGATAAGCGGTTGGGTAGCACTCAACTGAGAATTGTTTTGTTTTTTGAAGAAATGCATTCAACAGGACTTTCTTTACAACCTTGGGCTAAACACTGTCTAGTGATGCTACTACCTTCTTGAACGATTATTGCACAAAGGTTTTAGATTGTAGTGAACCGAAATTGAAATGCACAGGGAGTGACGGTGTGCGTATAGAGTGCCTTAGTTAGGGTCATTGAAGTTTTTGATTTTACAAAGTTTCTATTCGTTTTTGTTTCGACTTGCAATTGTTCTTATACCTTGATAAAGCGATGGAAATGTGTTGTATCTGCAAACGGAGCAGAAATATCTTCAACCCAGGGCAAAAGTCGTATTGAAGTCAAGAAAAAGGTACACAAGCATACAACAAACGAAACTGACTTTTGATAAAAAAATCGAAAATACTTTTTTTTCTTTTGAGACTCCGAAGATATTCTAACTTGAAGAGAAGAACTTCTTGAAGTAGTTTTTTTTTTCACATTGTTATTTCTAACAAATATTTTTATAGGCTGTTTGGACAGCATGTGGTGCTTTGTGTACGAGTAATGCTCGTATAACAGATGACCCTTGTCTTCAAGTAACTTATGCATCTCATAAACAGTCTAATTTCTCTCGCGTGAGCAATGAATTAAAACCGCGGAGATTAATACAAGGAAGATATCTAAAACTTCTTCAAGTACGTCAAAAAAAATCAAAAACCAGAAAAAACCTACATTCATTTGCTTCATGGCTTCGTTCTTTAACTTTGTTTTGTTCCATAACACGTCGAAAGTGTAGCCTAATTCTATGTTTTCGAATACCCCGTGATTTATTTCTGTAACGTATCACATGTCACAAAAAAATGGCTTTCGCACATTGTTGAACATTCTGTTTGTTCCCCCTTTTTTTTTTTTTGCTTACTTTCTACCTGTTAACGTTTGTTTTCAAGACTCTGAATGAACGAAATCCTTGCCTTGATGATAAACCATACGGAGAATCTTTTGTATGGTTCAAATGCTTAGTTAGAAGTGCTATGGATGCTCGTGTATGGCTACGGTATGCACATCTTTGTTTACACAAAATTTGAGACTCTTTCTATTTCTTCCGTGACTGGGACTTTCCTGACTTCTTTATGTATAGAAACGCTATCCCTGGTACTGTAAATAGTAGTAGCGCAATATATGAGCGACTTGAATCGGGTGTTAATGATGTAGTATCAAAAGACAACGAGCTTCAAGTTCCTCTTAGATACTCAGAAAAGTTTATTAAGAATGTCTTCTCAAAAGTCGTTAAAACGCCAAAACCAGAGATAGATCACTTTGATGTTGTTGACGAGAAGCCAGAAGAGGTTGTAGGAGCATCATTTGATCCAATACAACTGAAGAAAATGATGTCTGGTAACTTTTTTTTCAAGAGAAAAAAAGTTGCTGGTTTCAAGTTTAATACAGTACGAGAAGATAAATACAGTCACATAGTCATACCCACATTTGATACCATCGCTGTCGTCGATGAAAAAAATAATTCGAAAGTTCTTGAAGATGATAAAGGAGACAATGCTTCTACGCCTTCTGTAGAGGAAGATAAAGGAGACAGTGTTGAAAAGAATGAAGATGAAGAGTCTCAAAATGATAGTGGGTCCGAAAAGGACGAAAAAGTTGAAGAAAAACAAAAGTCTACCAAACTCGGTAGTGTTTCGAAAGAATTAGATAAAAATAGTGGTGATAGTAATGATGATGATGGCGGTGATGATGAGGATGTTGTATCCTCAAATGGCAAGAAAGGAAAGGATAAAAAGGATAAAAAACATAAAAAACATAAAAAGGATAAAAAACGTAAAAGACGAGATTCTAGTAGTGGTAAAGAAGAGCGTAAGCACAAGAGAAAGAAACATAAAAAAGATAAAAAAAGTAAGGACAAAAAATGAGTTTGTACAAATGAAATGAAACGATTGTTGAACATTCAAGTCTGAGGATAAAAATAAAATCACATTAATTCCAAAGATTAGCCTTGATCATGGGATAGTTACTATCCGCCCAATGATGATGTTGTGAAGACGTAAAATTCAAGTGAAAAGATCTTTCGGGTTTATTTTATATAACCGTGTGTAGAAGTGATTGAGGCTGATGTGATAGCGTACATCCTGCGGGAATAATATGACATGGTGAACTTAAAGAAGTAGAGCGTTGTAGTTCAAGAAAATAAAATCCAATCCCAAAGTAGTAACTCCAGCATATGACGCTTTTATTGTAAAAAACAATACACAAAGAAGAGGGCGTTGATAAATCCAGGAAGCATCCTTCTCATAATTAATGGGCCTCAGACGGTACCGTGGCATAAGTACTTCAGTTCAAGCAAATAGGGACTACATACCTTGCTTCAAGTTCGGGAAAAATCGAATTCGACTTTATTATTATAATACATGGTGAGCTGATAGTTTTTTTTTTACAGCGTTGAAGAGCAAAAACTAAAGTGTATCAGTCAACGACCTATTCTTTTTCTCTCTAGGTGACTTTGAAGCAGCTATAAAATCCATCAAGGTAGGTAATATAACAGGTGCCTCTGCTTGCTCTGGTATCCGTTGTCTCTTTTTATGATCTTCATCAACGAGTACATCGAGATAAGACCAAAAGTTCTGTAATTCAGGATCAGTACTTCTATCTGAACTCGAACGAGATATAGTAGCTCTACGAGCTCTAGGAGAGGCTGATTCTGCCCTTTTTTTCTTTCTATGCCTTGGAGAACGTAATAGTGACTTTGTACGTGTATGTCTAGCTGACTCTGATCGTTTTCTTGTGTGTTTTGGTGAATCTGAGTGTTTTCTCGTATGTTTTGGCGAATCCGATTTTTTACGTCTTCGTAGCGTAAGACCTCCAATCTTCTCAAAGCTTATGTCTAGGTTTATTGTGGTATTCTTTTTAGATTTAGAAAGCGCATATGTGTTCAATTTTGACGAAAACTTGTGTATCGCTTTAGATAGTGTTAAAGTGAAGTCATTACCCTAGGACAGCGTTAGCGTTTGTTTTGAGATGTTTTTGTTTGCTAGTAAAGGAATGTGGTATCTGTGTTTTTTTTACGTAAAGAAAGGTGTACGTGCGTTAGAGTTTATAACTAGTATGCCTGCAGATCGTTTCGGCCAAAACACATTTTGAAATACTTGCATAGTTATTGCACGTTTAGAAGACGTTGATGGGTTAGCTTCTAGGTTATACCGCGTTCCTATCCAATCATCAGAGTAAATAACAATTACTATCTTATTATAGCAAATGATACGCAATGAGAGTATTATGGCTCTACAAGCGATCTTTCTGTAGTTATTGAAGGCAGTAAAACGACCTACCTCCTACATCAAGTCGAAAAGTGCTGTCTGGATCATCTAGAGGTGTTTTAACGAATGAGTCGCCAATTGTTTTGATAGTATACAACCCAGAAACATAAATATGGTATATTTGTGACATTATATTACGCCAATTGATAGTGCCGCACGCCCAATGATAGCCAACCAAGATGCTGCAACTATTGGAAAAAACAACAGTGTACGCTTTTTTGCTATTTTTCTTCAATAGTCTCGTGTTTCGCAAACGTGAACTACCATCGTACCAAACACATTTAGTCACTTGTGACAACCACTTACTTCTTTTATACTTATTAACGAAAAAATGACGCAATGTCGCAGTACAGGAGTCAACTGTATTGAAAACGTGAATTCACCATTCAAGTACTCATCCATCGCTCGTTGTCGACAATAAAGACCTCTCCGGTCTAACTAATTCCGGTAGAAGTCATAGTAGAATACCCAAACATTAATTCATCCGCTACAGCTCAACGTTGGCAGGTATTTGAGGGAATATGTGACAGCTTTATGTACATTTTGCTAATTTACAATCGATTACTACTAGTATGTCTCTCTTAAATGAAAAAACCTTGATGAGCAAGGCAGAGAGGTTCTAAAGGACCAAATGATGAAAGCCATCTAGCGGGCTTTTTCTCATTTGAGTGGTGAGCTCTTGATTGGGAGCTTATCTCTTTCTACTCACTTTGAGAAAGGATATGGTTCTACTTCGCAGTCTAAAGGCATAGAGTTCAAGTATTCTTCAAATCGGTCGTGTTTTTTATGTGCATCAGGATGTTTTGTAAATGCTTCAAAAGATATTGACGCCTGAGTAGTCAATGAGTAAACGTTTAACAAAGATTGTTTCATTTAAAATAAAAAAACTGTTTTGAGGTTTTTAGATCGTACGTCAAGTGATTCTGCCATAACAGACCTGATTCCGCTATATAGTTCTTTTTTCTTATCTATAGAGCTTGCTGGGCACCTTGAGATGACAAATAAGCAAAAAAAGACCCAATTCACAAAATAAGACAGAAACCATTTTGGAAAAATTTGCTAGTGGTTTAGGAACACTTGTCTGAATTCCTTGTTGTTTTATAATAGAAATACAGCTATTTGTGCCGAAAAAAAATGCCGATACTTTTTAGAAAACAATAAACTTCACGCAGAAAGAGAGAGCGCTCTTTTTATAGAGAAAACAAAAGTCAAGCGGTTGGTTTGGAGTGAGAGAGTGTTTTTAAAACAAAACAATGAGCGTACCAAAAGATAAGTGCAGGTAGCTTCTTTTTATCCGTTCCATAGTTCACAATAACAATACGTGGTTCGTTTGAGGTAGTTGGGCAAAAATATGTTGTTGTTCATCCTTTGATAGAATCAAACGCTCTAAGGTCACAGCGTTCTTTCCGTCTCTCTTTTCTATCTTGTAGATAAGGAAACAACGTTCTTGTTCATGTTCTCCAACGATTCTAAATTCCAGTTAGCTCTTTGAATACACGGAAAGCGTGTTGTGAACTACCAAGGCAGTCCCACTTCAACAAGTGAAACCACAAAGATGTTTTTCAACTCTTTACACTAAAAGCAACTACGCACGCTTTGTATTGATCAACGCAAGCTGTTGACATTATAACTTTAGTCTTTGTTTTGCTCATATTAGCTTTGTAGAAGAGTGGGTTGTTCTGTAGAATTTATAATTTTATGGAACTTAAAGGAATCTTAAACTGGTAGTTTTTGAGGAGAATCTACTCCGGTGTCCGCAGTGCTATTATAAAAGGTTTTAAAACATTATTACAAGCATCATAGAATTCAAGAAAAAAACACCTCATGATGCCATAAAATGTGAAAATAAACCAATACTAGAACGCGTGTTTGGATTTACATAACTATACCATCTAGAAACGCCATCGCTGTTGTAGTTACGTACGTTTTATTCTCCGTTGATCTACAAGATTGCAACTGTTTCTTTTTAAAGGCTACAGGAGATCAATCATGCTATTATTATCACTCTGACATAGCTTATAATCAATCTAGAATTCATATAAGTTCAACAAACGCTATACAATTAACGCCTGCGGTTTTGTTTATTTTCTCGCCTTGCAGACGCCAGTTTCCGTTTTTTACATGTCAAGCATGTCAAAGCGTATTAAATGTACCAGCACAACATAACGCGTTCATACGTCGTAGTATCTAGTGCTGGAATACTAGAAAACTCTACTGCTTAGCTATGTTCGCCTGTTATAGCTAAGCATGAACACTGGTAGGATCGCGAAGCGCTACACTACGCTATTAATGTAGCACGTTGGCACCTATTTCGGGAAAAACTGCACAATGCTACCACGTGTCTACAAATGCGCGAAAGGCGTTTTTGATGTGTTGGTTACGTTTATTAGAGTAGTGGGAAGGTCGTGGGGTATTCATGAAGGTTAATAGTGGGTACAAATAGGAAGTTACGAATTACGAAACCGTTAACGCATAAGCGTAAAAAGCTGTTTTAGTTACACCATACACTGTTTTACCTTTTAAGAGATGTTTGGAATATCATTCTTTGCTTTAAAGACGATATTGGAATAACGTTTTGTTTTGCAAGTTAAACGTAGTTTTTTGTAAATAAAACAGTACAATGACAGCGTAGAAAAGCACTATAATTACCCTGAATGCTAACCAATAAAATAAAAATACCAAAACTGCTTAGGAATTTCCATTGGAGGAATTCGGAACGCTTTGTCGTTAACGGGTTTTCTGTTATGTTAATTCGTTAACAAACTCGGTGTAGTAACGACGTTTAAAAAAAACCGGTTGGTATCAGGTTGTTTCATCCCGTTTAGTAAATTTGTTCACGTCCGTTCTTCTTTCACAAAAAGAGTTGTACTACAAGCTTATCATCTTGCCACAGTAAACACAAGCTTGTTTTTATCAAGACCCGAAAAATGTACCACTAACTCTTTATATTATGAATTTGTCTTTGTGAACCGAACTTCAAAAGAAAACGTGGTCGCGAATTGTACTTTTGTAATTACCAAACGATTTGTTGGACACGGGCACTTTTTTGTTGGTTAAGGCTTGTAAAAAACTATGTCGTGCATGCAGCAGAACAAAGTATTGTTAACACCATATAACTTGGCAGCACATCTACATGTTAGTAATAGCTATCTGTGTGATCAGTCATTTAGGTAAGCGAGTCGAAAGAGGTAAGCAGTTGCAAAGAACTTTAAAAACAATTATTTATTTCTTTTGATGTTCTGGTTCTTTTTCCCATCCCAGCTGTAATGCTGTATGATGGTCATTCCAAACCTTTGTCAGATGTGTAATCTTATCATCTTTTGTGTAAATAACATACACATAGTCAAATACTGCCTTTTTGTTTGTTGGTGGCACTGGTCCAGCAGGACCTGTATGAGTACCATAAAACCGAGCATAAGCCATGTAAATATCACCATTGCAAGACATAGAAAGAAGCTCATGTCTGCAATCAGGCATTATTTGCTCAGATCCAACTGTAAAGACGTCAGCGAGAACTACTTTGCTTTTTTTTTAAGGAACATAGAAGGGAATTCTTGACTTTTTTTTTGAAGTTGAGAATCTTGTTTTATTTCAAACACAAAAAAATGGTCGTACATTTTGCCCATTCAGCGTATGCTTCTAGAGTTTTGGTGTCGGCAAGTAGCTTTGTTTGGCTATCAAATGTAGCATTTGGAACAGCGTACTTCTTAATTGCATCGTATCCTTTGCCAGAGTCGAGAGCATTGAAGAATTCTTTCATACGTTCTAAACTCATGATGTTTTGTGCACACCAGTTGTATTTTGTGAGTTATGATGACCACGGCTGACTTAAGTTCCTAAAAATGTGCGCCACAAAATTTCACGAAGTTCACGAAGTAAGACGTAACAATTTGATATTTGAAGCCAAGATACAATGGCCCACGCTAATAGGATGGAAGAAGGAGGGTTTACTGTTGTGAAACGTAAAGTATTGCCGTGGTTGTAACGGTTTGTTCTGATTTGATTGAAGAAAGGAGCGAATAGGTCCCAAAATCGCTATGATGAGGCAATAGAAGCGAGTAGGAATATTGCTGGGTCACTAATAAACACTTCAAAGCACAGTGACTTGTTTGCTGCTTTAAAGCGTGTCAAGTACGATAAGGATTAAATTAAAGCGTAATTAAAAGTGATTAGAGCAGAAATAAACAATGCACCAATAACTAGGTCTATTACAAGTAAGATAGCTCTTCGACGCACTAAAAGACTCACGAAATTGCTATAGAAACAATATCTACGCTATTAATTGATATTTCAAAGCCGAAATTATCAGAAATCGTCTGCTACGGTCTTGGCTCCCTACAACACTCACTCAATGCCAGAAACCAATTCGCGTTACTCTTGAAGATAAGGACAACACTAAAGGTATACATAGACCAGCATTATCCGGTTTGGACGTCCAAACAAACTTTCTTATTTTTTTCACAAATTCACCTCTCTATTCCATAGTGCCTTGTTCAACTTATATTTTGTAGGTAAAAAACGTGAGCGTATTTGATCCAGCTTTAACACAACTCGATAAGAGAATAATCAGCCAGTAAGTTAAAAAACAAGCAAAATCAAATATTCAAAAAACGTGTTTTTTTCAACTGTTGTATCAAGGAATGGATGCACTGTTCTGGAAAATAACGATCAAGGAAAGTTTATTATTGAATCTGCTGAGCCTGTATTATTCTACATGCCTCATTGTCCAAAGGTAGGAGACAACTATGAAACAACGAAAAGAGCTAAAAGACTTACTATAAACTACTCTTTAGAGTTTGTATCATAATCTACTTGTGAGCAATTGGAGTCCTGTCCGTCTCACAAAGGTGATTATTTTGGGTAACGATTTACACCGCTATGACATGATTAAGAAGCTTGAAAAAGGGAACGCTATTAAACGCGTACACATACTCATCCAATTTCCACTAAGTTGCTTATAACTTTGTGTAGGTTTTACCAGTATTACAATCAGCATACTTCCAAGCTGGAGAGGATAATTTAATGGCTTTCAATGACCATACTCTTACTCACTTCCCTTTAAACAAAGTATGTGAGCTTAGAGACTCATGGTTTGTCTCTAAACCAAGATTTGCAAAAGATACTGAATTACTATAAACCATCCAAACCACAATATTCATTACAACCCTCAAATACACTTGGCAATATTATAACAATGAGATAACCTTTAGCGAGTAAACAAAAACACGTTACGCGTTCAAAATAAAACAAAAACGTTTCAGTTAATATAACAAGTTAATTGTATTGTACAAAAATATCCCTCTACCATGTTCATTTCCTCATAGGTACCTACGTGACGGTGTTGGGGCTTGTGTAGAAAAAACACGTTCTTGTACTATTTCTACAGATTCCTTACGCCCGCGCCTGCGTTGTTTCTTTGTTTTTGGCAACTAGAGGCAACAGTAAGCACAAAAAAAAATGAACAACATTAAAAAAAAAAAGAGTAAATACCTGAAAGTCTGAGTCTGCATTAACATCATCACTATACTCGTAGTCGCTTGTATGTACTATCTCCGATTGATAATATAACGCTCTTAATTGTTCCTCTTTTGCTAAAGCCATAGCAAGCTTTCTATCACTATCTTCGTCATGCTCAACTGGAGCTTTCTCATCTGGATAAAAGTGCTTGTAAACAGAAGCATTCGTATGTCCTTTCTTCCTTCCACGTTTCCTCTTTAGAACCTTTACTTTATTCTCCTCTGCGTTTGCCATCAATACACCAGTAGTTTGGTCGTCTTTACAATCAGCTAAGACAGCTCCTTTGTCTTCAGAATTTTTTGTTTCCTTATTTGCGCCTTCATCAGCCAATGAAACCAAACGCGTTTGGTACGTTTGTAATCGAGCTTGTAGCATTGCCAAGCGACGTTTCTTTAATGCTCTGTCGAAGACAGCGTTATATTCATTACGCCTATCAGGTAAATCAATACCTTCAATCTCTTCTAAAGGAAGGCCATACCTAAACAGGCAAATTGTAAGTTTGAAAAATACGAATTTTATTTTGTAGTTTCTAAACACCTTCTTCGCGTAGTTCACGCGGAAGTAAACATTGTACACGTACTTTTCAGTGTTTTCCTCAACTTTTTTGGCATTCTCGTCCTTATTAATTGGCGCTATAGTAGGTGTTACAACTGAACCCTTATTTGTTGTATGCGTACCTCCATCGTTGATAATGATACCGCCAGGCTTTTTACGTTTAGCATACTTGTTTGCTGCGTTCGCTCTGCCCACTGCTTCTGGATCTAGATGAATACCCATGTATTCTGAACCGTTTTAGAGTTGATTTTGACTTATAACTTCTGTAGACGCGTAATTTACACTCTACGTACCTGATAGGGATTGCTGACCCATTATCCGTTGCAGTTGTAACATCAGTTGATTTTTCGTTTTACCTGGCAAACAGCCCGACGCCATTAACTCAGTCCACCGGCCCACTCCAAACTTTTTAATACCTAACTTGAGAATATTGACATCAAGTTCGCTCCATCCCGGGCTGAAGGTGCCGTTTGTCAAACTAGGGCTCGATACATACTCAACATGTGATTTAGGCTTGGCTGTTTGCATGATTTACCAAAGTAAATGCTCAACTAGTGTTTACGAAACACTCAGCACAAAGTATAGACACAACGCTTATTTTCTGTGAGCTACAAACACTTAAAGACATTAAGGCCTTGTTCAGCCTTCCTACGTTCCTAAAACGCTCGAGAAAGAAACCTGCAAGCTTCGCTTTATTGCTAGCCACGATACTGACTATGACACGTCGTGTGGTGTTGCACAAATATGTTCGTAACAATGTTAAAGATCAAGCTTCAATATATGTCATAGATAAAAAAGATTACATAAAAGGCACCTACATTCTATTACTAAGAACGCGATATTGTGCTGTATTCTGCCTTTGTAAGTTATGAAAACACCGCCCAAAGTTAATTCGTGAGGTAATACCTAAGACACCCGCCAAGGTCACGCCAAGGTCACTGAAATACCAAGAGAATGCGGGACACTACACATGTGTTATTATATCATTTGAATGACAAACGGAAAACAAAGTCCCTGGGACACTATTTTAAGACACGACAATTCCGCATTTGTGTTACGAAATTAAACGCCCTTACTTGTATCTTATTGGTTTTTGTGCATTGAACATAACTGCAACACTTCACATGTTCATTTTTCAGAAAATCTATTTTCTTACATTTTATTTCCCAAACAGCCGGTTTACCTCGCAGCTCGACATTGGGCTCACCGGTACACTAGTTTAGGTCCTTTCAAGGGCGCTCACAAACCTTTTGGTGCAACGCTTGCGCTTTCTAGGACTACTCTTTGCGAGTTGTCGCCAGATCTTGTATTACAAGCTGGTACGTATATCCATAGCACTTTTCAAGCACTTTACGCATAATTAGCGCTCTTTTTGTTGATCAGTTCGCCTCCTGTGAAGGGATCACTTTAATTAGCGCTAATTCATACTTTTACATATTTATACAACAATACCTTTTACACAGCCACCCGATAAAAGTTTCTATAAACTCGTCTTGTTTACAAACACCGCAAATACAACAATTGTATGATTTTTTTTTTTTGGTTTTCAAGCAAAGTGCCTATTTTCTAAAACAACCAAATAAATAGTTTAGCTTCCAAGTTATGAAAAAAACAAAAAAGCAACAAAAAAAAAAATAATGAGCCAATTTTACCTTCTTCGCCTTAGCGTTATTCTATGCTCTTATAATAGCGTATTATACAAGTGTATTATCGTGTAATTTAATAACTTACGTCATCCATTGCCTTACGCTTTAATTTTCTAGGCTAATGAACCCCGCAAATCCACCTCGTTCAATGGTCAATAACTGGAGGTTATCAAGAACGGTGATTCCTCCTGAAATAAAACAATTTACAAATAACGTGCGCAAAAGCGGACAACTCACTCATCAAGCACAAAAACCAAAAATTCCAATGTTACCCATTGGTAAATACAAAAAAAGTACGAAAACTGTAAAATTTTTTTTTGAATTAAAACACCGACACATTCCATATTCGAATGCTAACCCCTCAAAGCGCCGGGAAGTGGCTCTGCATTTACACGCGTGGAGTCTCCAAGGAGTGGTAGCAGCTCAGGAAGCGGTAGAGGTTCTCCAAACAGTCAGCCAAATTCCGCTTCGTCACAGCAACAACAGCCCCCATTTCCATACTTTTCCCAACCGTCCCCTTCTAGGGGAGGTTCTCCTAGGGATAGATACTCACCTCGTATGGCGTCAAGTACGTTTTTTAATCTTTTTTGTTTTGTGCCTATTTTTCTCCCAACTTTTCACAAAAATCTGAGTTTAATGTTTGATTTTTCAGTTTACCGCGATATCTCTAGTTGTGTATTAATAATAGCCACTTAGATGTACATTCGCCTCGTATTCACCCTTCTCCCCGTTCTCATCCGTCTCCAAGGACGCCATACTCTCCTAGAGCTGGTCCTCCACATAGGCCACCTGTAGATACACCATCTCCATACCAAGTAAGTTTTTTTTTTCGTATTTTCGGGATTTTCCTAAAAGTCAGAATCCTTTCTGGGCGTTTTCTTTGCCCCATGTTTTCGTGGTTTCTGAACTTACACGTTTAAAAATAGTCTCCTCGTCAAGGACAGATGTATTGGCAGCCAAAAAAGCCTACTGAGCCCAAGTTACTTGCACCATTCATAGGTGACTTTGACGATGGCCAAGTCGCTTTACCGTCCATTAAGAAGGTCGTTGGAAACTACATGCAGCTTCCTGTACCGCTTAATGTGTCTCCTGGGAACTCACCTCAGAATTCACCTAGAGGTGTACAAAATTCGCCTAGAGGTGTGCCAAATGGACAACCAACACGCACACGGCGACAAGAACCGGAACCAATGGACTTGGATTAATGTCCAATGTTACTTGAGGACAAATTGTGGAAGAACTTAAACCCACACTGTTTAAAACGCAAGCTTCATGCAATTATCATTGTAAACAAGCTTATAGTGTACACTAGTGCGCAGTGAATTGTATAGTAGATCAAGAAAACGAAAGTAAACAAAAAGAGTTACTTATGTATGCATTTTGTTAAGTCGCTTTTTGTTTTTCTGAATCTCGCTTTTAAAGTGCTAGTATGAGTTCTGGAAAGTTGCCTGTGTCCTATCAGGATGTTCTAGATGCGCGTGAACGCATAAAAAGTCTGTACGGATAGCAGTTTAGCGCTTTGACATCAATAATCGTTTTTAAGCATTAAATGCACGCCAGTTCTTACTAGTTCTACATTGGATGCCATGGCTGGACGTAAATTATTTTTTAAGGTAAAAACGCCCTAACTGTTGTAATATCTGTTTAACATATTCTCATTTAGTGTGAGAACTTCCAAAAGGTATGTTTAAATCAGTATTGTTGTAATGAGTACAAATACAAGATAGATTGGCGCTTTTAAATTTCGTGGTGCTTGTAACGCGGTTTTCTCGCTTTCAGAAGAGGCGGCCTCCAAAGGCGTAGCAACTCACAGGTGACCTCGATTTTAGCACGTGATCAATTTATGTTTTAACACGTGATCAAGTTCTGGCAATCATGCGCAAGCAGTAGCGCTTGCAGCTAGAGTTAGAGGCATTGGTAAGTGACTTTTTTTTTTTACCCTTTTGAATTGTGTACCTGACATTTTGCGTTGTAGCTGCTCACATCGTTATGCCAGAAAATGCACCAGCCGGTACTGTTATATTTGTATATATGTTGTACTAATGTATCTTTGTTTTAAGTCAAGAGAAGGGCAGTAAAAGGATATGGTATCTACTTTGTTTTTTGGGTTTTGGTTTCTTTTGACTTTGTTTTTAAGGTGGTATTATTACTACAGCACCAAGCTCACCCGTAGCAAGAGAACAAGTATGTGAAAAGGTTCTTAAAGATACTGGAGCTACGTTTATACACCCATCAAATGACGTTAGAGTAATAGCAGGACAAGGTAACGTATTTTTTTATTATTGAATTTACAACAACATCATTTTTTTCTCTTCATTTCTCCAATGCTTCTAGCCCTTAACGAAATGCTATCATTGAAACGTTTTCCTTTGCGCAGCGCTAAGCGGTTTTAGGTACAATGGCGCTTGAATTGCTAGAACAAGCAAAAGGTAATAATATCATTATATTTTTATGTTCACGTGGTTGTTAAGATCTTGATGCTATTATTGCTCCTACGGGAGGTGGTGGTATGATGTCTGGTGTATGTATTGCCGCCAAAGGCGTCAATCCATCCATTCGTATTTTTGGTGCAGAGCCAGAAGGTAAGTCCTTACTTCAAGAGAAACCCTTTGAGGAAAGTAAATTGCTTATTCTCTTTAAGGTGCTAATGACGCAAAAAGATCTATCAAAGGTGGTCGTATAATAGAAAATGAAACTGTTGATACTATTTGTGATGGGTTGAGGTTAGTACCCTACAACTGGTGTATTGTTGACACTTTTGTTAGGACAAACTTGGGTAGTAACACTTTCCCTATTATGCATGTACGTACAACCGTGATTGTTTGCACGTGCCAAGAACTATCATTCACTAAGGTTATGACATTTTGCTAACGACTAAAAGACTCACTTGGAAGATATTATTACTGTAAACGATGATCAAGTCAGGGCTGCAATGAGATTGATATGGGAGAGGATGAAAATTGTGCGCTCGATACTCTAACTCTTTTTTTTGATTTTTTTTTTGAATTTGTCTTGAGGTTGTCTAACAAGTATAAAAGGTTGTCGAGCCTAGTGGTGCTATACCATTAGCTGTTGTATTGAGCGACGAATTTAAATCAAAAACGGGTATATCACGTGTTGGCCTGATCTTGTCAGGTATGATTTTTTTTGTTTTTTTTGACAATGGCTGCACGCTAAAACCATTGTAGGAGGAAATATTGACCTGAACACTTGGCGTTGGCAATCGAAACTTTGACAATAATAAAAAGTATTTTAGCAGTAAACTCACACGCATTTATTCGGCGGTTTTTTTTCTTGATGGTTTTTGTTGTTATGCTTATAAACACCAATTTTGTAGGGTTGAATTAAGTCATTTGTACAATAAACAAAAAAAACCGTTGAATTATTCTTGTTCGCGCTTCTTTCTTTCTTGGATTACTCAGATCTTTACATCTTTAAAGAACCTGTCATTTTTTGAGGTTGTGTTTCTTTTAGTTGCGACTTTAATCCTTCACCGTCTTTGCCAAACATCGATAGCTTGCATACGAACTCGATAAGTTTGCTTGCATTTTGTTTTGTGATGAGCAACTTGCAGTGAGCTCGCATCTTGACACGTGTCGTTTGTGAAATGTGATTTGTTCCGCTATATTCTCCACCAATGACTCAGCACTTGGCTATCACTTCTTCTTATATTTATCCGTTTCTGTTTACAAGATTGGTGATAACCAAAGTGGTGATAGTCCATACACAAAATTGAAGGGGTGACAAGTCTCAAAATAATGAGATATCCGGCTAAATATTTTGCCGTCTTAAAGATACTGAAAAGTATATCAACAACATTATGTGATTGACACGAACCTATTCTAGGTATTAAATACCTCTATACGAACGTGGCGTTTTCCTCGGGACCGGCCAATAGTTTAGTTGGTTTCAAATGTGTACTTAGAAATGCTGCAATCAGAATAGACAAACAACAATATCAACGAAAGCACTTCTCAATGGCAACAACCCTGTACCAAATCCCAATGTCTGCACCATGCCGTATTGCACATATGGCAGGTGCACTTTCAGGAGTTGACATAAAATTACAGGTGACTATTGTCGCAAGTAAGTCAAAGTTCTTGGTATTGATACTTCTATAGCTTGTTGCTCTTCTTGAAAATGAACAAAAGAAGCCTGAGTATTTAGCAATCAATCCTCTTGGCAAAGTACCAGCTATCAAAGAAGCTGACGGTACCATAGTATGTGACTCTGCTGCTATTGCCAGGTGCGACTGAATTGATTGAGAAAAAAGGACAATGTCTAATCTGACCATAGGTACTTTTGCATTAAGGGCAAGTCTTCTTTGTATCCTGTTGATAACGCTGCGCAACTTGCAAAGGTAAGTAGATATCATTTTGCATCCAAAAACGGTCATTAATCTAATCTACAGGTTGACACTGTATTCGAGTCAGTAAGGAACAATATCGCTGACACGTGCAACAAATACGCTTTTGAAACATTCTTCATTCCTATTGTCCTCAAGAAAGACGAAGACAAGACCAAGACTGCTGCGCTCAAAGTTCAAATGACCGAACAAGTAAGTAAACAAAAAAATCACGTGTTTTGGCGTTAGTTCTTATGGTTTGTTTTACAGTTCAAGTTTTGCAATGATACGTACTTTAAAGATTCTGTATGGCTTGTTGGTAAGTCAATGTCTCTTGGTGATGTTGCTTTGGCTATAGCTCTTGCTCAAGTTATCCATGTCGCTTTGTATGATGTGCCTCTTCCTGAAAAAGTTGCAAAGTTCTGGGAAGCAGTGCAAAAGAACGAAACGTTTGTTGAAGTTCACAAGCCCTTCTTTGCTCTTCTCAAGAAATTCAGGCCATGAATACCTTTCTACCCTTTTAACTGCATATTAAACACATTCGCGTGTATCACTTATCAAACAAATAAACACTAGAAATAGTAACTGAGCGTCAAGTTTTTTGTCAAAAAAAAATTGTTGTTTGACTTGCTTAGCTGCAGGTCTTCGTACCGAAATATAGCAACTTGATATGGATTTTAGGTACAATTTTTCCGTAATCTCAATTTTTAGTGGCACATGATTGAGACATCTTCTATGAGCTATAGAGTAACGTCATGGGTATAATCAGTTTTCGGCACGAATAGCATACTATTACATGAATCTACAGTTTCATAGCGAACCACAACATGCCGCTGAAAATGAGATGACCAATAAAAAAAAAAATACTTAAAGCCGTATCAATTCCACAGCTAAGGTTAAAATCAAATTTTCATGGCTTGAAACCTTTTGCTTTTGTACGTTTAGTGTTTGTCTATTCTTCTATTCTATTCTATCTGTGTGGTCAAGTACATTCCTGTCTTGTCCAAGGAGCTCCATTCGGAGTCTGGCTTAAAGCAGGTAACCGTAGGTTGCCTCCAGGCCCTTGGGCCTGGCTCCTTGTCTTACCACTTCCAGTCTGGTACATATATCCAGCTGGCTTCAATAATGAATTAAGTAATGTGTCCTATCGTGTCATCCAGATTGTTCTGAATGTCCAACTCTGAGGCCGTGTCTAATTGTTTTTTGTGTCTGTTCCACCACTCTTGGTGGAGGTCGCATCTGGTTTGTAGATGTCCTGCAATCCTTTGATTGCAGTTCCTTGAATACTAGTTAGTTTCTCTTTGATGTATGCGCTGGCATATCCTAGTTCTTCGCACTGCTTAACAGTGTGTTTTGTGTCTAACTTTGACAGGTAATAATTAGTTAAGCGAACTCCGAAATCCTTTTTGGAACATTTTTAAACGCACTCCGGCGCTTCAGGATTATTTGGGTCCCTCAATGCGCTTGCGGGTGTTATTGCTCTTAATTGCAACTATTGGCATAATAAAAGCACAGGGCTTCTATAGTTGCGATCCATTTCCAGTAGAGAACGTGTGTAGATACGTTGATAGAGCTTCTGGTGCTCCAGTCAATGATACGTATGCGTCAGTGGACGGTCTTCAGCAAGACGAACTCTATGCCAATTTATCGCTGCCTATAGCGCTTTTCTCTCACTTTAGTCCCAGTCCAAGGTATGTGAACACATTTCTAACCGTAAAACCACAAAAACAGAGCACCATACCATGAGAACGATAATAGACATGTCTAATCGTTCACTACTACTTTTTCTAGCGGAAAAATAATTGATCGCGTCAGCATACGTATTTATATTGTGTTTAGATGCGCGCCAGCGCTAAAAGAACTCTCATGTAAACGGATATTCAGGTAAAGAAATTGTTTTATTTTTTGCCTAAAAGCGACTTCTAAACTTCCTAATTGTAGGCCAGCAGAATGTGGAGTTTCTTTGCTTCCTTCTGTACCATGTGTATCGACCTGTCAGCGTGTTCTTGCAGATTGCGAATTCGAGTTTGCTAACTTTGCATCTCTTACAGCGGAATATAAACCAAACTGTACTGGCAAAGAAGAGATACTTCCAAGTGCGTTTTCAAGAATAATTAAAGCAGAGGGGACCGTTCTTTATTTTCAAGAAGAGAAACGCCTTAATCTAGTGGCTAATGAGTGTTTTAGATATTTTTACGGATACCTTTTCTGACGCCTCAACTTGCAACGACTATGCTATAGAGTGGGGACCTGATGATTGTTTTCATCCTACTTTATACTATGACAAGGCTAATGAGTGTCAATTAAAATGTCCTCACCCAGGACAACATTGTACGGCGGAAAAACGGGTATGTCAAAGTTTCTCCGAATACTTTTTTTTTTTCTTGTTGCGCCAATTGAGTATTTCTTTTAAGACGTACTTGGTTATTGGGATATCTGGTAGTGTTCTTGGTACCTTAGCTTGCGCTATATTGAGTCTATCAAAAAAATTCAGAACAACGTTTCCGTCTAACATACTTCTATTGTCTCTTTGGTAAGCATTATATTTCATTCCAATTTGTTTATTTTGTTTTATTGCTTAGGATGGCTACACTTACCTCAATGACAAATTTACCGGGAGCTTTTGATGGATTAGCGTGTGTTAATAGTAGATTTAGACAGTCATCTCGAGACTGGTATGAAAAATTGCCATGTGCTATTTCAGGTACCTTTAGTTTAGTTTCCTTTTTGTTGTCGTACTTTTTTACTTAAGTGTTTTTTCTAGCTATTATCACATTCCTCCCACTGGAACTTTTCTTAAACTACTGGGCCATATATGGAACAGCAGTTGTCATTGCCATGTATTCAAAGAAACCACACTTTAAGTGGCAAAAATGGCATAGGTACATTCAAGTTTAAACTGTACCAATTGAGCTAATTGTAACAACCAGAAACATCGCGTTTGCTTCTGGATTAATACTTCCATTGGGTGCTACTGCAGCATTCTTAATTAATGACAAATATTCAGTTTTTTCTGGTTGTGTTCGTGGTTGCTTTGGTACGATAAGTCCTCTAAAGCTGTTTTTTTTGCAGTTGTATAGTAGTAGTTGCTCTAATATCTTTGTGTAGCGTTTTGGAAGGTCGATAGGTTCAGTACTATGTATACTATACTGAATACTCTATTTTACGTCATACCGGTAGTGATACCCCTTTTGATACAGTCTGTGAACATCTTGCTAATTGCGTGGAAATTTCACAAGGTAAATTAAAAAGTCTTCGTAAAGGGTCCTAATGTATTTACTAGGCAAGCAAAAATAAAGCAATATCTGAAAGCAGTAAGAATGCGTATGCTAAACTTAAAGTTATACATATGGGCTACCTCATTATGGTACGAGATATTTTTTTTTTCTTGTTTTTGTTCTAAGTTTTTGCTACAGGTATGGCTCTTGTGTACTGCTGAGATTGTACTGTTTATACAATTCACAACGATTCCAATAGCCAAAGCTACTGAAAGAGAGGTTAGATACGCTTTTTGTGAAGCCGCTAATCCTGGCGGATTGTGTGCTCAAGGTAAGCAAAAAAATGGAAATTGGTTTATTTATTCTCTTTTTAGAGCATCTTACAACTGTTGGACCTTGGACGTCTATGCTTGCTGCAATTTCTTTACCCTTTGGTGGCCTTATATCTGCTTTCTTTGCATTTTGTACCTAACGACTTCTGTAATGATCTTGCTGACATGTTTTTTTATAGCTTCTCCAGTATTCACAAAGAAGTGTTTAGAGCTCGCTGACAAGATTAAAAAGCACAAGTTGGTAACTGAAAGCTATGATAGTGATCCAGCTGGTATCAAGTCACTTCCAGATCTACCTGGAGATTTGGAAGCAGATGACGAGGAAGAACCTTCTCCGTGACTAACTGTAAGAAAAAAATATGAAACACAAAACTTCGAAAAACTAGGTTATTTGCTCTTTTAGGATACCTTCTTAAGAGCAATTAACTCATTAGTTTGGTTTAAAACAATGTAAAGATAGAAATGCTGTACAGACAAATACAATACACAAATAAGAAATGACGGTGGAAAGTGCTTTTTTTTTTTGACCTTCGAACTGGAACTGTCTTGACTTGGTATTCAGAGATTGTTGTCATAGCATCAAATAGGCATCAAATACATCTAGATCTATTGAAATGGCAGACCAAGAACGCGCAGCCGCCATAGCAAGACGAAGGTCTAGGGTAAAGAGCGCTTTGCTGTCAAACTTTTGAATAAGCAGTAATACTACTGCTTATGCGTATTAATACGCATTGACGACGTTTTATAGGTGACTTTGTCGAAGCGCTATGTAGAGGACCAAAAAATGAAAGAAAACGTAGCTAAGAAGCGAAAGCTACAGATTGAGGATAATAAACGAAAAAGAGCGAAAAAAAAGAAAGAAGCAAGCTCAAAAGAATCTAATACATACTTTAAACTACTACATTCCCTTGTAGACGATGATGCGTATGCTTTAATACCAATAATATCGGCTTACTTTAATGAAACAGCGCAGAGGCGGTAGAACGGTTAAAAGGGTTCAGAGCCAAGTCACAAGCTAAATTTATGTCTTTAGACGATGATGCGTATGCTTTAATCAATAATATCGGCTTACAATGAAACAGCGCAGAGGCGGTAGAACTTGTTCATAAGTAAGCTAAATTTATGTCTTTTCCAACTCAATTTGGTCGTTACAATGAAACGAGTATTTTTGAAAAACCGAATTTTTTTTTTTTTTGAACAATTTCATTTTAAAACAGTTCTAACATTAATAATTAGACAATATTGATTACAAGCAGAATAAAGGATTATTTGGTAAGTAAATGTTTGACACATGTCAAAAAATGCAATGTGTTTTTTTAATTTATAGAAGAAAAAAGTACATTTATTTCATCGTTATCCAAGGTTTTTGTAATCTTCATCCTCTTTTTTAACGTCTTTCAAACTTATTCACCTCACACAAAAGTTTACATAACTATCACTTCTTTATTGATAGTGCTAACCTAATTTTTTTTGAAAGATGAATCAGCTGTAAGTATTGAAGACTTTGTTGATAGCAAGCAAGTAAAAACAAATGATTTCTGGTTACAATGGCAACTAAATAATGATCGTATTGTTGATGATGTAGAAGCAGACATGAAACACGTAATTAAAATGCGTTCATTGTACGAGGCATTTTTGAAGAAACAAACCCTTATTTTCTCATTTTTTTCTGACACATTCTGTCAGAACTATTTGTCACTTTTTCTTGATATTGTGGTAATCTGATATTCGTTTTTTTCTTAGGGCTGATTCTTGGATACACGATTTTGCTGAATCTAAGGATGTAGACTTGGAAGAAGTCGACTATTTTACAAAAAATTTCATGATAGTGAAACTTATCAGATTCTTAAAATCCTTGATGGCTGAGCTAATAGAAAATGATGGAAATATACCAGATGAATATAAGACAGCTACTGGTCATTCATTCTTTGACCAACGAATTCACATAATATCAGTTATTTATGCAATGATGTCATGTAGAAAAATAGATAAAACGTACGTTCTAAGGCAATTAGTTGTTCGGCTTTAAGTCGCCATTTTCTTTTTTGAATTTTTCTAAAAAGTTTAGAGAGGCGATGAGGACGTATAGACATATTGTTGATAATACATCGCGTGAAAGTAGAAGATATTGGATTCAAGGTATTGTTGAGAATTCACAGCGAACTAAATTAACGGGTTTAACAAGTTGGGTATGCTTAGAACATTATCCAACCTACTTTGTTGCTAAAGTATTTTTGTTGATCAGGTTCAACAACTGTATTCGCAGTCTAGTAGTCAAGAATCAATATCTCTTGAGAACCTACGTGATGTAGTATCATCAAAGGTGAATGACATACCACCGCCTTGGGAGGACCCAAGGGAATGGACTAGGGTTCCATTTGGTAACTTTTTTATTAGTTTGTTTTCTGTTTAGTATCTAACTGGATTATAAAGATGATAGTGTGAGGATATATAGGCATGATAATACTTTTATGTTTATTAGGTATAATGAAGAAACAAATGAGTACGTTGTAGTGGTTGTATTTACAAACTGATTGTTGTAGATCGCAAGTGAACAGTGTAACAACAGAAGAAGATGAAGAACTAGACTTGGAAGAAGGTACAGTACCTCTATTGTTTGGTTTTCTCGCTTTTATGGATTATATTAATAGTAATGTTTCTATTTTATAGAGGTTGAGAAGTTCAAGAACTCTTTAACACAGTCAGCGACTATGGAAGAGTAGAAAAGTCTTCACAATTGTAAAAAAAAAAACCAAAAGAAATGTAAACTGTTATGAAAATCGTCCAGACTTTTAAGTTCCCACAGTCCAGTACTCAATGAGACTTAAAGAAAATGTTGTGCACTTATCTGACGTTTTTTGAATATCTTGACTCTTATGAATGTTCTGCATTATCTATGGTAACTTGGTTTTACAAATACTGTATGGATCAACCATGGCTTTGACTGTTTATTTAAAATGTCGAAAGTTTACATCTAAAAGACTATTTCGAACTCTATATTGCTTCTGTTACAAGTTCACCTGAGCGTATACTATTCCTTATTCGAAATGGAAACAGCCAATTCGGTCTTAGTATCAGTAGTACAACAAGGACAATGATAGTTATCAATATAATTAATCCTACAAATGCTCCAATAAAGTATTTTGTTGTACTTGTTCCCGATGACTCATCAGTATTGCATTCAGCGTCATCAACAATCAAAAACAAAGCACTTGTTTCTATTAAAATCAAGTGTTAGGAAAACGCTATATAATACCAATAAGCACCTTTCTTTATTGTTGCAGTACGACATCCATCAATCTCAACAGTGGGAACTGAATCAACAACGCAGTTGGTATCATTGTAGTTGATCAATGTTGAGTTTCTGGGAAGGTTTGCTGACTCACTTATGATCATCTTGGCGTCTTGAAGGACAACACTTCAGAGCTTTCTTATTATTTATTCACACATACCTTTAATTTCGACACATCCTTTTACATTGAACGTTATAGCGCCATTGGCAACGACTGTACTTCCATCTGTCCAAATCAAGTCACCTTGTACAATCAAACGAGTTACCATACCATCAAATAACAAACATTAGTTTCCGTTCAGCGTACCTTGTACAGTAATAGTTCCTGTGTCAATGATCAAGGACGGTGGTAGTTTGTAGTCCCCTATTATAGTCCAAGTTCCATTAATACATTCTTGCTCGACATTAACATTTATCTGACCGCCAGAATCACAGAGGGGTAGATACGAAATATCCTCTCTCACCAGTTCTCGGTTACTGATATACCATAGCTTAAGGTCTGGGCTTATTTCGGCTGATTGAGCTTTAAATAGCTCTTTTTTCTCAAAGATAACAACACCTAGACCATTATAACAATACAGCAAACTACTACATACCTGTCATGTTGATAACACGAACAAAATCTAATGATGCAACTGCGATTACATTATACGAGAAGCTCAGCCTTTGTGCCTTATTATCTGGTAAGGATACAAAGATTAAGTACGAAGAGGTATCACCTAGAAAAAAAAATAAGCTTAAAACACAATCGCAGCACGTGATTTTTTATAAAGAAAGAAACAATCACGCACGAAAATCAGTATATCGTATTATCTCATGACCATTACTGATAAGCAAGTCATACTCTGATATGAATGTACATCCCTGTTGATAGTTAATAAAGTATATTTTAAGCTCATACGTACCTGACCTCCCCAATTAGTAGACCAATCTGTTCTGTTGATTGTATTGTAATACCTTGGAATAGTATCATTTAAAGAAGTAAACTCATATATCACTGGTCCACTTGTCATTAAACCGTCTTCGTTCTCAATTGATCTTCCAATTGCTAGGTATGTCCCACTTGGATTAAAAGCGAGCTGTCTTAGATTAGATTGGTAGCCAATTTCTGGTACATTAAATCCATCAAGGTACTCGAAAGATGACACACTGAACAATACCTGGTACAAGGTACAAATCAACAAAGAAGGTTGTTGGAGCATGAGTTAGCATACCACTGAGAACTCAGTACTAGCGCCAGTGTATACTATACCTCCACGTGTTGCAATCCCTAAAGATAAATAAATTAAGTGCACGTAGTTTTTTTTTTTTAGCTCTTGCCTTGCGGGTGATTATCATGGAACATAGAACTTCTGTTGGGCCACAGCTCCAGTTCTGTAGCGAAGGTACCTTACAATGTTAAGTAAAATGTTAATATCTGTTGGTTTGATTCTCACCGCTGACATCAATAGCAACTATACTCCCATTACGTATGTCCGATATGCAAAGTAATGCTGTGCTACTATTCACCCATACCATGTCTTGCAAGTTGGTAACTCCAGGATTAAAACGTAAATCGAAGCTTTGAACTACTAGAAAAAAAAAACAACATTAGCAATTACTTTCAGTTTCCCTACTCGCTTGCGAAAATACTACCCATCATTGATAAGTAATAAGAATAGTATTTCCGTAGGTGGGAAGAAAAAGGCTTGGTACGATAGTTGTTATTCGGAAATGAGCTCAAGCTTATTGGGTTGTAAAATTGTCCGTTAACGGTCGAAAATAAATACACAGCATTAAATAATATTAAATTAATCACGTGTGATTGTAATTCACTTCCATTAAATAGGTGTAAACGTTTGTTTGTATAAGATTTAACCGAAAGAGGTGTAGCGCCCAGCAACTCTTTTTATGCGCTCTAAAACAGCAAAAACTGTACTTACTAAAAGTTGTGGATAAAACAAGATAGAGCAATGTCAAATTTGAGCCTGCTATAGTCCATTTCACGCGAAATATAGTCACGTTCATGTCAAACTACCAAGATACGTGATGTAGTTGACACTAGCGTTGTTTGTCAAATTTAAGTGCTTGGTTTGAAAAAGTAGGACAAGATCATACGTTTGGGACGCAAAAGTTTGTTCCGACGCCAAAATAGCTTCGCTTGTACAGTTTTGTTGACCAAAACCGGAAAACATTTATATTAAAAGTAACTTCCTGTACACTCTATATTGCGTTGGTGGTTGTTACTCGACTGATCTTAAACGCGTAGAATGAGTCGATTTGTGGGTAAGTTTGTTGTTAAACGCGCAAATAACGTTTTAGTCAATTCGTTGATTGTCAAGCAAGCTGTATTTACCATACAGACTGCAATTGTTATTTTTGAGCTTGATTAGTGTTTTTAGTAAATACTAACGTGATATTGTTCTCTTGCCATCATTTAACGCTTTGTAAGCTAATCTGCTGTTTAGATCAAAATGGCAACCATAACGCCAAACAATCGCCCAGGGCAGTCACCACAGAACCGCTATATCGCCCAAACGACACAACAAACTATGGGCTAGTTGTTTCGCCAAATGCCAATTTATCTCTGAGTGACATCCTTGAATCCGTTGGTGCGGATGAAGTGACTCACAGTTGGAGAACAAAAGAGGTAATTAAAGAACTTGTACGGTGTTGCAAATTTACGAAATTGGTAGGGAGCGCTTGTGAGTATGTGTGCATCAAACGGAAAGGTACGCAGAGCGTTTTGCTTCTGAAAAAAGAATTAATCTAAAATACGCATTTAGTGTTTATGGACAATACTTGTACTTCAATTTGATACATCAGACGAGGTAAATAGAACATACAACTGTCCACGAAATGCCATTTTGGTAAATTTTCAGTACAACTCATACTTTCGCTAGTTACGCTCTATTGGAGACTCTGTAAGCGTATTGATTGCAAAATGGGTGCCACAAGTAGTAATATACGTCGGTGTTGCAAAAGCGTTAGAATTAGAAGGCAATATCTTAATTCCGGATGTACTTGAAGAGAAGTACAGTACAACAGGCGCAGGACCTTTGTTTCTAGATAAACGTGCTTTACGCGCATTACCACTTGCGTATGCTAGGCTGAGGTACACAAAAAACTATACCCAAAAGGGTATTCTTGAAGCTGTAAACTAAAGTACTAGTAGAGAATGGTTATGGGATGAATCGAATCAGAAAAAAGTTGGTGTAGTCAATGATGCTGCTGTAAAGTTTGCTTCTATACCTTTTGTTACATCTACATTCCAGCCTGATAAAATGTTGGGTGTTGCTGATAAATATGGGTACTTGCTTCTACAAGCAACGCAAAAAGTTCAAAATACTGTTCCTATTGCTATTTATTGCGCTGAAGCAAGTGTTGCTACAAAATGTGAACATTTTGGCCTCGCTAATTATTTACTTCACTTTTTATTTGAGGTATGTCCTTTAATTCGTTCCATGCAGTTGGTGGCTATGTTGTGCTCTTATTTATGTCTCTTTAGGATGAAAAGTTCTGCAAGTCATTGAATTCTACTATGATACAGTTTAAGCTTCAATTCCAAGCCAAGGCTGATCTAGTAAAGTCTAAGTTACCTTTATTAAAGAAGGAGTTTATGAAATGGCATATTTCTGTTTTAGAGATACAAGGCGACTCTGTAGTTGCAAAATCGCCTTTGGGCGCTTACTGGGATCTTCGATGGAATTTAAAGACATCCCAGCTCACTCACATTGCAGGTTAGGGTTTTTACAATTTCGCGTAGACATCTGTCATCTATGCGTTTTTTCTTTTTTACTTTTTCCCAAGCTGTAGCTAATTTATATTCTCTCTAGGCGTTAGTATCGCACCAAATGACTCTATTGAGGTTTTATCGAGTGATATCGTAACTCTTGAAACAAATCTTGCACCTACAACACCTACTCCACCTTTTATATCACAACTAAACGAAACTGATCATGAGTTGGAGTACGCACCTTTTTGTCCTTTTTTTTTTAACCAAATCGCCTCTAGTTCTACTTACACGCGGTCTATGGATAGTAACCAAAATGCCTCAGGTGATGGGAACCTTCCTGTGCGAAGGAGACGTGCAACTACAGTTACAAACAGTGCGTTTATTCTTACTTAACTTGGTTATAGACTTAATCATCATAAAGGTGACTACGAAGCTACAAGAGCAAGTTTTTCAGCGACAGGACCTAATAGAAAACCAAGCAAGTCTGTGGGTAGTGATGGCAATCATATCATACCAAAGGACATAGGTGATACATCAACAAACAAGCTTCTTCCTGGCGTACGCATAACGTTTTTTTTATTACAACTTTTATTAACATCCCAAACAGGCGTCACGTAGTCCTTCTGCCTCTCCTAGATCTCCTGTTAATCATGCACCTGCGTCTGTACTTCATTTTCGGCCTGGAGAGGCTGTAAAAGGATCTCGAACAGCAGGACAATCTACTGATGAAGTAAAAGAAGGATTGGTTTGGATGTCTAAAAACTTCGTAATTGTCATCAAGGGAGGCACTTTAGAAAAGCTTATTGAGCGTATGACGCATGATTTTTACATTGGTACGTATCACAGTAATAAGCTTTAGCTCTTTCTCTTATTTTCAAACTAATGTAGTTCCACGTAGATAACAGCTACTTGGATACTTTCTTGTTGACCTACAGATCTCATATATCTCCATACGCTCTTTTGAATACTATTTTTAAACGTTTCAAAGAGATAGGAGAAGGTGATGATGAGAAAAAAACTAAAATTGTTCGATTAAGAGTTGTAAACGTTCTAAGGCGTTGGCTTAATGAGCACTTTCATGACTTTGAGAACGATCCTTCTTGTATACAATACATTCAAAATTGCACAAAAGAAATATTTGCTACAGAAGGATTTCAGCAATGGGGTAAACAACTAGGTAAATCCCTTAAAGACCAAATGGAAGCACATGTACGTGAATTGAAACATTTGATTCTCTTGAAACTCATTGACACCACAAAATTTTTAAATGCTGTCGGTTTACATTGCGTCAATTTGATGCGGTACTGCTGATTTTAAAGCGGAAGGAAGAATAATTTTTTTTTTTGGAAAGCAGTGCTTTAACATTCGTTTTTGTAGAGTAAGAGCCAAACAGTTACTATTTGGCGTAAAGAAGCACCTATGTCTGTTAAACCTAAGAGTGATAATTTTGATGATTTTGATGAAACCGAGGTTGCAAGGCAGTTATCTCTATTGGAGCAAGCTATTTACAGGTTAGTGTCAAGCATAAAAGTTTATCAATCGCATTTTTGTTTTTGGATGCTGATAAACCTATCTAGGGATATTCATCCTAAGGAGGTGCTAGATTCAGATAACTGGAATAAGTATAAAGTCAAAGCACCAAATATATCAAAACTAATTGACTGGTGTAATTGTACGTTATGTCATACCATCTACAGATTTTTTTCTTACTTTTTGCAAAAATTGAAAAGTTTGGCTTTCATTCTGTTATTGATTGTTAATCATCTTTTTTAGGTATGACCAGTTGGGTGGCTACTCAAGTATTGAGTAAAACATCAAAGAAAGGAAGAGTAAAAGTTATTAAAAAGATGATCAAGATTGCACAGGTGAGTCACATTTAGTTTTTTTTTTTGGTTTTGAATTTATTGTATTAAAAAAGTTGGGTAGAAATGTCGCGAATTGAATAATTTTAATACACTGAATGAGATTATTTTGGGACTATCTAAAGCCTCAGTTTCTCGATTACATCTCACTTGGAACGTACGTCAAATAGCTTCTTTTATTTGCACACTACATAAGACGATAAATCATACTTAAACTCTTTTTGTAATTAGAAACTCGAAACATCAGAGAAACGTGTTTTTGATACATACATTGAATTGAAACATTTCATGTCAAGGGATTCTCCTGAGGGTACAAACTTTGCAACGTATAGACGTTGCTTAGTAAACTCAAACCCACCTTGCCTTCCATTTCTTGGTACGTTTTTCCACAAAAGAACTAAATTTTTTTCGAAACAAAAACAGTTTCTCAACTTTGTGATTGTTGTATCCTTACTCCCTTATCAGGTCTTTTCTTATCAGATTTGACATTTATTGAGCATGGTAACCCACCTAATCTTCGTGTAAAGACACAAGAGCCTAATATCATCAACTTTGAGAAAATGAGACGTGTTGCTAAAGTTATCTGTGATATTCAGAACTTTCAGAATACACCATACCATTTTCAGCGTGTAGATACTATTTACTCGTTTTTCTCTGATGGACCAGATTTTTTAGCAGATAATGCTGCTTTTGCTTTATCTCGTGTATTAGAGACTAAGCAAGAAGGAGATGCATTCTTAAGGAAGAAACGGAACAGAAAGTAGAAAGAAGAAAGTTTTTTTTTCTTGATCGTTATCTACATGCATAAATGCATAAAAGAAGTGTCTAAGTAACACATATACAAAAGAAAATCGTAAACAAGAAGACACAAGCAAAAAAAAAGTGGATACCATTCAATTTGTTGTAAATTACAATGTACATTAAAAAAATAAAATAAACCAGATTTCTTTGTTTACAACAGTCTCGATGGAATGCTGTTTTATTGGCAAAACTTGACATGGGGTGAGTAAACAATGGTATGAGAATGCACAACTTGTGTACCAGATTAAGTGGCCGACAGTAAACTAAATGGTGAATGTAAGGGATGGGTCGCTGATAAACGACGGCGAAAATAAGAAAGTTATGAGGACAACAAGAATAACAGAATATTTTATTGTATCAATTGAAGAAAATTGTATTTGCAGTTACATTATGAGACATAAATAAGGTAGGGCTTAACACTTGCTTTAGTTTTGTAATTTGGTTTTTTTAATTAGTACTCCATGAGAATAAAAGTGACTTTGACGTCTTGCGCCATACCTACATTTCCATCTTTTTACCTCACCATGAATAACACCATTAACATAATTACAAGTCATAACCAATGATCCTTTTTTACTAAAGCGCTCATACAATCCATGTTTAACGCCATCAACATATGTTATCTTCTCCCATATCTTGGATATTGTGGTAGGAAGAGGCGGCCTTATATACAAGAGTGGTTCATGGAATATCTTGTAAACTCCATTTTTTTTGCCATTCAAGTAAACACCACATTCTACTAAAGCGTGTACTGTTGGATTTGAAATCCACTTTCTATACTCTCCATGTAGTTCGCCATCTTTGTATTCGCAACAAAGGAGACGCTTATTAAGATGATCAAATCTTTCATGAAGACCATGTCTAAGACCATTCTTGAAGTGACAAACATCTTCAAGTCTTCCATAAATAAAAGTCTCAAAAGTACCATCCATTTTCCCGTCTATGTAATTACCTCTCATTGAGGTATTTCCAAAAATATCCCATTTTGTATAACTGCCATGATGTAATCCATTCTTGTAGAAGCATTCACCAACTTTAAGATCATACTTTGTGCTCCAAGAAGTTGATTTGCCATGTTTCAAATCATGTACATAAAAATCCTGTTGAAGTAAACACTTTTTATCACCACGCTTATGAGAAACCTGACTTGATCCTTCACGCATGCCATTCTCATAATTACACTCAAGTGTACAGTCACACAAAAAGCGCCTAAATATTAGTAAGCCCTCAATTCTCAAGTAGTTGTTTAAACAAGAATGTTAGACAAAACACGTGATTTCTTAGAAACAAGTTTCTTTTCACATACGTGTCATAGTACTGTGCTGTAAACTTTCCTTCCAATTTTCCTTGATTGTAAGTACATGATACCCAGTGTTCGTTGTACGATTTGTATTCACCATGTTTCAGGCCGTGTATGAACTTTACTTGTTGTAACAGCTTCCCATCAGCGTTATAGGATTTAAAGTGGCCGTGTTTGTTCATGGCTGTATCGTATCGCGAACAAAACGCGAATTGACGACATAGAAGCGGCCAAAACGTGTAAAGCTCGCAATCCTTCTCAAACACCATAAATTGTAATTCAGGCGGCATAGTAAGAATTGAGCAGCTATTTAGCGTTAGTTTTGGTCGTTAACAAGGGAAAAAACCAGCTTACCTCATTAGTAGCGCTATAATTTCTTGTGATTTTGGTCTGACAACAATTGTCAACGCTCTCTTTGAAAACGAAACTGTAAACGCTAAAAGAAGGACCAAAGTTGACTTTATGCTAAATTTGGTAAACGAGAAGGAGAATACAAGCAATGGCATCCCTTAGCCAATTGAATACGCAGTGTAATTACACTAATTAAATACGAACGACACTTTGTGCAAACCTCACATCAACAACAACAATCTATGCCAAGAGGTACTATAAAACTATGTAAACATCAACAAAGTCGAAAGAGTGGCTATTTATTTCGTACTATTTCCGCCACCACTTTGTCGAGGACAAGCGGTTGTATCTTCAAACATACATATTCTACACGCCATAAATTGACAATCACATCCACGTGACTTAGGAACCATCGGTTGGGCACTACTAGGTGGTCTTAGGAAGCTGCAGTATGACTAAAGATGGAAACCGTCACATACCTCAAGTTTATACTTGCCAACAGGCAACAAACTAGGTGATAACTAACAATAAAAGCAAAAAAACATACCAGAAACTAGCCATATTGATGAATCCACGATCACCCAATCAAGAATAGCTATTTTTAAAGACGTCTAGTAGCTGTTTGTGGCTGCGCTTGGGTAAAAAATAGTTTCACAACACCTTTGTTTTTTGAAACTTCCAGCTAATGATAACCAATATTGTGAAGAACAATACTGGTATCTAAGTGGAAGAATTCAAACATCTTTTTATTTACAATTAAGATTCATTTGTAGTAAACGGGTAGTGAGCAGGAAAATCATATATGCGGTTGTTACTTTGATTTTCAATAGAGTGCATTTGATGAATATTCTTTTCTGTTACTAATACTACTGAAAATCTCCTTCTATCAAAACGACCATATCTTCCAATGCATTTACAGTATTCCTTGGCAGTTTGAGGGATATCATAAAACACAACAAAGGATGTATTTCTTATATCAAGGAGTCTTCTTTTGAAGTTTGTGGATAGAACAATAACAGAATAATATCCAGTATTGAACTTCTAAGATAAAGTTAAAAGTAAATGTTGATATCATGACTTACCGTTACTGATTGATACATCTCTTCCTCATCCATAGAGTCATTGATTGTATTCACCTATGTGCTGTTATTAATTTATATAAACATTAGCTTATTTAAAGCAGTACTCGGCCATAATCATTAATGAGGCTGTTATATACTGTTCTTCTGTTTGTGTCATTGTTACAAAAAACAATAGTGTCGTATGTCACTTCATCTAATAAATCTTTTAGTGTATCAAACTTGTAATCATCTATGCTTGTATCAATATAATATTGTGGTATATCCTATTGGTAAAAGTCAAAACAGTGACATTTAATAGAAACTCAATATGAATATTTCTGTACACTGCAAAAAGGGTAATGACAGTCTGGTGATTCTATTGCATTTCTTGTTGTGCGTTTAGAAAAGTCTTTGTATATTAAATTTGGATAGCCGTTGCACAAAGATACTTGAATATTCGGTGGTAGAATTGAGTATATCTCCATTGTGTCTTTATAATTTTCTGTAGACAGTAAGTCATCTAAACACAGAACCTTTACAGAAGAGACATCAATAAACTACAGAAAATGATGAGCTTATACTAATAACAACAATTACACACAGGAATTGCGAATAGTACAATTGAAGGAGTACCAATAATAACATGTGCATTTGTGAATGACTTTTGGGTATCACGTGATGTATATTTGTTCAACAAAAGTTGAGTTTTTATTGGCGTGTGACGTGATATTTTGTTGACCAGACTATAAACGTGGCTTGCAATGTTGTCTTCTTCAACTAGAATAACACCTTGAAGCACGTTTTGAGATGAATCAATCTGATTTATAACACCAACAATATAAGCAATAGATGTCGAAGTACCAGTCGAGGTAATAATAACATCAGTGCCTGTACAGCATTGTGAAGTGAGCAACAAATACACAAATACTACAAACGCACCAGCGTTGATATGTACAATTACAGAGCGTTGAATGAGCGTTGGTGTTGTAATACCAGTATCATATAGCCCTCTTGTAGAGTAGTAAGAGAGTTGTATTGTGGTAAAGCTCAAATTAAACCTTAAAGTTGTCTGTTTTAGATTCATGTCTTCAAATTGTTTATAAATAATTCCATTGTCGCTTGTGGTGTCAAAGATATCCTCATTCATCGTTTGACTGTGGGTTTGCACTACTTTTTTGCGAAATTGAGAAGAGCCACAATTGACTGAAAAATGGCAGCTATTTTCTGCAAAAATGTTGTACAAGAAGCCTCCAACAGAACGGACTTGGAAGAAATACAACATGCCGCCTAATTTCGCAGAATGTAGTGCAAACCCTGTAGGTGAAAAGTTATGGTGGTGGTTTTTGGATCTAGTCAAAAGGCTCATCGGTTGTCTTCAACTACACATGTTTTATTGAAGTAAATATTTTCTGTTTGCGTAAGCCACGTGAACAGTAAAACAGTGCAAAAATTGCATGTTGCAGGATTCGAACCCGCGAGGGATCTCTCCCAAATAGACTCATACCATTCACCATAAACCACTCGGTCAAACATGCGTATGTTACATATACAGAGGTTTTGGTGAGGACCGCTTGCCAATAATCGAGGCTGTAGAACAAAAGTTATATGTACAATGAAACAAAAGAAAAACAAGAAATACCTTCGCTACAAAACAAATTTGTTTTTTCAGTGCATTCTTCTCCACCATGGATTGTACGAAAATCCAGAAACAGGCGCGTAAACACTAGAGTTGTTACATAAAAAACAACAAAGAGCAATGAGAGCAAGCAAGATAAATATGAGAAAAGCGTTATTGAATTGTCAAGAGAGCAACAAACAGCCAGTTTGTTGGTGACAACTATGTGCACACAAGTGGATCAGTACTTGACTTACAAGCTAGTAGTCAAATCCGCTATTATATTGTAGCGCTAAGCCTACTTTGTAAAAGGCCACTTTCGATTTGTAGCACGCACGTGACTTTCTGCTTTTATACTCACGTGAAGTACTTCATAAGGTTACACTAACGGTGTAGCTTGCAGAGTTGCACAAGGTTACCTATGCTCACAAACCATCCTGAAAAATCAGGCGTAGCGCTAAAACAATAGCGTTATTTAGGGTCAAATCCAGCGGCAAAAGTTGATTCTTTGAGTAAAGCTTGGAGTGTTTTGGAGAACCTGCTGTTCAGAAGCACGACACTACGTTGGCTAACTTGACTGAAACCGACATTATATTAAGTCTTGTTTAGATTTCGTCCTCTACCACCTCACAATGTCGCTTGCAGTGGATTTTGTTGCGTATGGGATTATTAAAGCATTTGTTTGCAGATATCTATTTGGTTTCACTAATACATCTCTAGAGTGAAGGCTACTATGCGCTATGACTACGTGAATGCGTTAAAATCTAAAATTGACGGTATTGGACAAAATTTGGCTCTGAAAACACTAGACGACTGGTACAGCGTACCGTGCAACTTAATACGAGATAGAGGACATGTTTCAATACTCAAAAGGCAAGTTATATGCAAAAAACGAAAAAACGCCAACAAACCACCAACTGTTCGTACTAGCCATCAAAATTCACTCTCTAAACTATTATCAACCACCTACCCGTACTACAGATGGTTTTCTTGGCGCTTCAAGCACGTGTACATTTTTTCGAATGAAAACTCATTACCAACAAGGTCTGGCCTTCTGGCTCCGATTCGTACTCAGGAGATGTCAGAATTGGCGCTTAAAGTGAACAAAATAGCTGACAAGGCAGGTGTCAAGATACTAGAGGATTGGTATTCTATGACTAGCAATACCATCGTTAAGTACGGTGGTAGAAAACTCATAAATAGGTGAGTGTTGTTTACTTTTTTCTATTTTACCCTTTTTTTTTCTAAGCGTCTTGTTAGAAGGTCTATAATGGAATTGATGAAACATGTATACCCACATTACGACTGGAAAGTATGGAGGTTTTTGTACGTGCTAGGGAAGTGAGTGAGATTCTAAGTAAAGAACAGGAATGTCCCTAAAGGATGTTGGGATAACAAAAATACGCAAAGAGAAAAGTTTGAACATGTTGCTGAAGAACTTGGTATCCATACGTTTGATGATTGGTATGATGTATCAATCACAGCTGTTATATCTCTAGGTGCAGGAGGAATAATGAATAAGTAATATCCTTACAAGGTCGCAAGCATGCTTACTTATTGAAGGTTCAATAATACATTGTCAAAGGCATTGAAACGAATTTACCCTCATTTTGAATGGCTTGAACATACCAAAAAGTACGATACTTAGGTCAAGTAATACCTAGTCTTATTTATATATCAAAGGCACGAACCAAAACCTAGAGGGTATTGGGAGTCAGAGAAAAACTGCATAACATTCCTAAAAGAAGTCGAAAGAAAGCTAAATATACATACACCAGAACTGTGGCATGTGTCATTTTTAGCTTTCTTATTTAGTAATATTTGTTAAATATAGGTATCGCGTTGCAAGGGTAGAGATTGAAAATCTAGGTGGAGCAGGTATCCTACGCTATTACCCAGCTGTACTTAAAGTTCTTCATCCAAATATGAAATGGCAATTATGGACACTTGAGAAACCTAATAAACGCGCCATTCAGCGGCACGTGATTAGCTAACAAAAGAAATATGAGCTAACAAGCTTTTCTGCTTTAGGGATTTACTAAAGTGCGTACAAGCGATCATTGGACCGTCACAAACATTGCAAAGCGTATAACAACACTTGCGCTAGCATAAAAAAATACCAGTACAATCACGACCGACTCCTATCGACACTGATCTACATATACGTGAACGACACGTACACTTGACATGCGCAACTAGCTAGAATCACGTGGTAGCGCTAGACTGGTATTGAATATCACAATACTAAATTTCACAGCGAGAAACCCTCAAGTGCGTAAGACAGGCACCCAATCAAAGCCCAAACAAAACCCCAAACATAGTTGGTTTGATTCTAACGAAAACAAAAATACAAACCGCTCTAAAACACGTGTACAATGACGACGCTTGAGATAAAAGTGAATAGCGTGCCATACCAAGAGGAAGGACCAAATTCACCGTTCCTCTTTAACAGATTGATTCTTGCGCCTATGGTGAGCTTGTTGCCGATTCAAGCCTTCAAATTAATGCCAAACAACAATAAAAATATGAGCACGTGCGTGTCGTTGTCTTTAACGCTACCCCACATATGGACAAAGAAACAGTACGTAGGTTTAGAAGGTTGTAATGCGAAACAGTAATTTTTTTTTTGAAAACCGAGAAAAGTATCTGCCTTGTGCACGTGATATGATTTTAGGCTTCAAGTGAAGAGAAATCCTCTTGTTGGAAAATTTTTCGTGTTTTTTGTTTTTACCAACGCACAACTTTTAAATTAAAACGATTAATTATAGGGCTCTACATGAGATAAGAAGGGTTTGGCCGAATATTGATCTTATAAGCTGTAAGGTAAGATTTAAAAAACACTATTTTTTGGATTTGTTTTTTTTAATTTGGACGAGCCCTAATATAGAAAGAACAGTTTAATATTGTCTTTTTTGTTTCCTTCTCGCAATCTACAACTACGAATAATTTCCTCGCTTACACTCTTTCGAAGAGAAGCAAATCGCCAAAAAGAGAAAATGGTGCTAATGGGCGTAAGAGCGGATATCAATCAGCTTCAGCAGCGACACCTGAAAGACCGTCGATTGAAGTCATCAAACACGACACAACAAGCTTTGGAGCGAACCTATTTAACACTAAGAAGCACAAGAAACACAAGTCAACACCAAGACCTCCTAGGCCAGGAAAGAAAAAGGGTCTTGTAAGCGCAGGAAAGGGAGCAACAACAGGAAAAGTGTCGTCTTCTTCAATGCCTGTAATTAAAACACAACATGAAACGATAAGCACTGGACCTAATGCGAAGGAAACTAATAGAGATCCGACACCACCAAGGTCACGCCCTTCTAGCATGAGCTATGATGCTCCACCTCCGCTGACTAAGTTATTTAATAGATCAGACACTGCACCATTGATGAAGTAAGCTTTCCCTTTTTTGCTACTTTTTCGAATTAAAAATGTCAAACAACATTTTCTTACATTTTTGTTCTAGTGTTACTGGTTTAAAGCCCTCAAAAGCGACACCCAACAGAAGAAGAACAATGCAACCAGAGCGCTCAGAACCAATCGCTGAAGAATCATCACCAAAGTTGACAACAAAGTCGTCTTTCAACACCAATAGCAGCAAACAACCGTCAAAAGTTGGTGTTTCAAAAACAAAAAAAACTACAGCAAAACCAATAATAAATAAATCAGTAGAAGCACCAACAAAATCATCACCGACAATCTTTCCTTGGGAAAGAAAAAGAAAGTACTCAAGACATACAATGATGCCTGGTTCTACTCTACATACACAAGCAGCTGTACTCAAACCTATAGCAAGCCCAAAAGAGCTTGTTTTACCAGGTATTGGCGGATCACCTCCAAAGCAACCAAGAAAACATTCACCGAATAGTCTTCGACCTCTTCCTACTTCTCCAAAGTCACCTAGAAAGCAAAAGAAATCACCTACAATATCCAGTTTATCAGAAAGATCTGCATTGCCTCCTGAACCTTCAATGGACGAACCATTAGATTGAATCATCTTAAAGAACACACTTGGAGAACTTTAATGAAGTTGCCCTTTCGCTCTTATTTTTTTCTGTTTGTACACAAAAATACATGTTAGTAAAATGTCTGTCAAAATGAAATAAACTGTTTTTTTTTTTTGCTTTTTGGGGTAAGTTTTGAATCTACCCAGTCCAATAACAGGTAAATCTATTCGATAGCGACATGTGAAGCCATCTTTTGAATAATAGTGCGCTTTTATCCTAGGGGCAGCACAGTTTTTGTGTAATTTGTACAATTTGCCTAAAATTAGAGAATTTGCGAAAATACCTAAAATTACAAGGTAGAAAATAAATTGGCAGCGCTGGCAATACTTTTTCTCACCACTGCATTAACGAAATAATTTCTCACTACTTCACAGTACTCTATAGTATATTGTATACTATGAGACACAAAAAATAGTACAACAATGATTGCAGTGATAAATAGCATTGTAAAGATTCCATAAAATGCAGTAAAAGTAGCAAATTGCCATTTTGACAAATTGTAAACTTTGTGCAAAAACTGTGCTGGCCCCTACCTTAGCTTTTGCACAGTCACACTCAAACTGCCGCACATGTGGTTTGTTATTGGTATTTCGCCAAAATTCGTAGTGTAAGAGACACAAATGTTCTTTGGCGGTAATACGTGGCTTACATTTCTACCAATAGCAACTGACATTTGATAAAATAATATTTGTGAACCCAAGCCACGTGAGTATTGTATTCAGTTAAACAAAGTTAACAACGTCTAACAAAGTCAAACAATTTTTGAGAATAAAATCTATTTATACTATTTTCTTCTCAAACGCAACCACCGAACAACTACTGAAATGACGTCTTTAAAAACAGCTATTGCCTCAAACGATATAGAGGAAGTAAAAAAGCTGCTAAAAAAAGGAGCTAACGCCAACGAACGAATAGACGACAGTGAAGGATGGGATTCTTGCGCGTAAGACAATAACAGGCACAAAATAGTTAATTTAACGTTGTTTAGCTACAATGTGCTTCACTTAGCGCTTGGTACAAAGGAAAAAGTACAAACCTCCACAAACAAGGAATTAAACTATCAATTAATCACTCTACTTCTTGAACATGGTGCTGATATAAATAGCACTTATTCCCAGGGTGGCTGGATGCTTCGTGGAGTTACAAAAAGTGCTTTCCAGGTTATTATCGACCGTCTCTTTGCCAGTCCGACTCAAGAGCTCTACGACCTATTCAAATACGCTCTACAGAAAGGTGCTAATCCTAACGGCACGATTTCAACTGGGGGATCAACTATGAGGACAGACAGTAGCTCAAAAGTAACACTTTTAACAAGAGCTTCGAGTAACCCAAGAGTATTACAAATACTACTTGCTGCTTCAGCTGATCCCAATGCATTCAATCGAAAGCGTGTGGACAATGAGTATGGGTACATGGAGGATACAAAGAGCACAGCATTACACTGTGTATTGGTGTCAAGTGGAGAGAATTACAAAGCACTTTCGCTTTTACTTCTGTTACATCATGGCGCTGATGTTGAGTTGAGAAAACAATACATAGAACAAGTAGAAATACCTAAACCTGAAGCATCTATTGGTATTGATGATCCACGTGAAGACGGCTACCACTCAGGACTTCGTAATGTACGAGTCATGGCAACACCACTCAATATTGCTCTTGAACAAAAAGAGTTGAGTAAAGTACTTATTCTCAGAATGTATGGAGCAAGCATCAAGGCGCCCTTGATCAAAGATTCTGAACTTACAAGTTGTATGGAAATTATCGATGGTCTAAAACAAGATGAAGAGCTTAAAGAATTGAAGAAGCTTGCACTTAAGCACAGATGGCATCCGAGATTACATCTTCATTTTCCTCGTGTTTTCAGAGATCAAGTGTTCTTCTTGATGCTTTGTCTCAATCGCGCTATTCAAGCTTACATACCTCCAGAGCTTCTCCAATACATTGTATCAATCGCTGCTGATCAAGGATGTTTCTCTCCTTCTCTTGTATTTGACATGGATAAAATCTTTGATGCTGAATATCAACAATAAAACTACTTTCTGTTTTTTGTGGCTTTTTTTTTTACTTGGTTAAATTTAAATCAGATAGTAAACGTTTTGGTACGTCACTGAATGACACATTTGAAGAACAACTTTTACGTCTATAAAATAGCATCATTGCATTCTTTGAGGATCCTTCCTTTCCATACATTTCCTGTACGACCTGTACATCTATTCTTGAAACTACGACATTGTTAGTATAAAAAACAAGCAAAAATAAGAGGGAAGTTCATACCGTAACTATCATCAAATTTGTACCAATCACCACTAGCTATGTCTTTTATACAAGCAAAATGGCATCCTGAATTGGCCAAACCAACATGGCATATTACACCATACAGTGAATAAACATTTTCATCCTAAAACAGAAGTTACAAGTCTTTTGTGAACTATTTGCATTGATGTTACCTTTGTATCTTCAATCTCACAGTCATCTTCAGGTTCTCTAGTCTCACGCTGACTTGTTGTTTTCATTGGTTCTTCAATAAACGATGTGTTAATGAATGGTGTCATATCTAACTCAAGAGGAAAAGTTACGCAATTGTTTCGCTTATTAATACTCATTGAATCGAAGTCAAAAACAAATCTGTCCATTTGTATCAATAAAATTGTTGGCAGTTCTGTTATCATGACCCCTAAATATACATCTCTCAGAGCTTTACAAGTACTACACTTGTATTGGTTTTTATCTGTTAGTAATTCAGCTGTCAAATAAGCCTGCAAAGCAGCTTCAATCGATGGATGTTCAGCGCGCTTAAAGTTAAAGACCTGTTAATTGTACAATCGTCGCCTTATGTTTGTACCAAATTTAAGTGTGAGAGTGCGTCTGGACGGGCTCTTTTAGTCTTACACGTCTTGCATAAATTATAGCACGAACAGATGACGTTGACTATCTTTTGCATTGCTCTAAAGCTGTGTTTAGCTAGGAATCAACAACAACTGACGTAGATGAGTGAAAATAACTTTTTTGAACTGTCATAAAACCACGTGATATAAGGCGCAGACACGTGGATAATTCATAACTTAAAACATACGGTAGTGGCTCTACGGAAACAAATTCCGCCCAAATAGATTCCAAGTCGTATTGTGTCCAGTTCAATCCCTAAGCAACTTTAGAAACTGTAACTCTGACTCTGACGTCCCTCAGCGGTGCCACCGAGTGCTATACATATCCCTTTTGGTCTTACTGGACCTTTACTTAGCTGTAGAGTGCCAAACAATAGTTGAAGTTGCCGCATCACACACAAATGCTCAGGACCATGCCTGCGAGCATCGTAAACCCATGAGTACCTTTACAGCGTCAGTTGCGTTATTTTTTTACAAAAAGATGTACACAATGGAGCGTATCTCTGGTGTCATGAAGAGACATTGTACGACACAACCAATGGTGTCGGTTACGCCTTGTTGAATATTCAGCTAAAATAAACTTGCCAAAATACTACATTACCTTGGTTTACAATACCGTTAAAGCGAGGTTCTGCCATTAACACTTATATCGCTTAATTTCAGATTCAAGTTGACTAAGTTTATTGTTAGGCACTTGGTATGAGGCTTAGTCGCTTATCGCCCTCTCTTGATCACATGGTTGCCATTAACAAAAGGTTGAGGTTGTCATCTTGGCAGTTCAAAGGGTAAGACCGTCTTATTTATCTTGTTTTCTCTAATCGCTTTTTAGTTGTTTCTTAACGTAACTACACTGGCAACTACATATTTATTTCTGGATTCTCTGTACAAACTTGCACTGGAAATGCACTGAAAAGGAAATGTTGTTTTGTAACGAAAGGTATTTCTTGTTTTTTTCTATTTCATTGTAAAAACAATTTTTGTTCTACAGCCTCGATTATTGGCAAGCGTTCCTCACCAAAACCTCTGTATATGTAACATACGCATGTTTGACCGAGTGGTTTATGGTGAACGGTTTAAGTCCGTTGGGGCCCTCGCAAGTTCGAATCCTGCAACATGCAATTTTTGCACTGTTTTACTGTTCATGTGACTTGCTGTAACAGAAAAAACAAGACAGACAACACAGTTACCAAAGTGTAAACGTTTTGTAGTTGAATACATCGAGATGGAACATTTTATCATGTATCAAATAAATACATGGCTGCTTGAATTCTTTAGTTTTTTACTTTGTGCATTCTAAAAAGATGTCCATTTTCATTCCACTCTTTGTACTCAATTACTCCACCATTAACCCACATTGCATGTATGTTCAGCTGTCCGTTTTCATGCCAAATTTTTTCTTCACCATGTTGCTTACCATTATCCCACATACTTTGTATATGAAGTTGTCCATCTTTGTACCATTCTCTATGTAGACCGTTTTTCTCGCTGTTTAACAACATGGTTTGGTTGCTACGTCTACCATTCGCATACCACCGTATTATCTCTCCTGTTAGTTCCCCATTAACCATTGTGACTTGCAACCTTAGTTGTCCATTTGTAAAGAACACTCTCCATTTGCCATTTGGTTTACCATTGACAAACATGCCTTGTGTAAAAAGCCGTCCGCTTTTAAACCACTCCTTTAATTCACCATTTTTTTTTCCTTCAACCCACGTGGTATGCGATCTAATTTGTCCTCTTTTGTACCATTCTGTTGCTTCACCATGCTGTTTACCATTGACCCAGGTGGTTTGTGAAATAAGCTGTCCACGTTTATGCCACACACGTGTAATGCCATTTTGTTTACCATTAACCCACGTGGCTCTTATTGCAATTTGACCTCGTTTATACCACTGCCTAGCCTCACCGTGCAGTTTACCATCCACCCATACAATATGGTACTCAATTTGGCCGTTTTTATACCACACTTTATTCTCGCCAATCTGTTTATCATCAAACCAGAAACTTTGTTCTAAAAGTTGACCAGTTTTGAACCATCTCAACCATTTACCGACACGTTGTAAATTATCAGTGAAATGTGTGTTGACTGCAGCTCTCTTTGAGAGTGTGTGGAACTTTGTGAATGCTTCAACGTTGAAGGAACAGATATAGTTCTGAATTTCTGTTGGAAGATGGAGAAGATGTTTACAAGAAGATGTTTCATCTTGATCCAGCACTATAGTTTTTGGCATTTTAGTTTCGTGTCGTTTTCGTAAGTGACCACGTGGCAACATGTCTACAATTGCATTTTGGTAAGGTTTCGACTGTGGGTATTAAAATTACCTCTACAAACCCGTTTACAGGTAAACGAGATGCACTGGAGCCTGAACAACAAAACACGTGAAAGAAATACCAAAAAAACTGTGAGAAGTGAGCGTACTCTAAACATAAATAATACGCACATTTGTTATAATTAGCACTTGAAAATGCGAGGAGGTACAATTGCTAGTATTACCTAAAAACTAAGCCAACTCTGCTTGAGATATTGTAATGCTCTGCTGAGAATAACAATAGCTTTGTTGACAAAAAGTCAATAACATTCAACTATTTAGGTAGTTAACGATACCTTATTGGCCGTTCTGTAAATATTGATACACCAAATATTTGACTGCCTGCAGCCAACTTGCTGTTACTGTAAGCGTAGAACATGCAACAGCTATTAAAGGCCCTTAAAGTATTTGGTTTGTAATATTGTAATTTGTTTTTACTTAGTATTTGTGCATTGTTCACTTGTCGTTCCTCATCTATGTGCTTATCTTCATAACTATAAAACAGTTTGGCACAGTAGTATTCTAGAAGACAAGCCAGCATTGGCATGAATCTCAGAGACAACGTGTATGCGTGATCACTTAGTGAAATAACTCATAAGTGACTCGTACAAGTGTAAACGTGTTGTAGTTGAATACATTGAGATGGAACATTTTACTGTAGAGACAGCATCTGATATCAGTCTCAGAGGCAAAGTGTACACGTGATAGTGAAATGACTCGTACCTACCTAACGTAGAAGCGTCTCAACAAAAATTGAAAGCGGAATGTGAAAAGGTATGTTTATTTAGCTCCAGAAGCCTTTGACTCTATCTGCCTGCCAATGGTGTCTACGACCCCGTGATACACGACGAGGTTTTGTCTTAGGCTCGTAAGTTATGGAAAGTGTTGAAGGGAATATAGGAGTATCGTAGAATTCTTGTTGATCATCCCAAGTCCAAGTTACACCATTAAACGACTCTAACTTGAATTCTATTGTTCTCCACTTCTTAAGTTCCAAAAAGTTGTAATTAATCGTAGAAACACCTGGTAGATAATGTGCTTCATTGGTACTAGTCTTTCCTTCATCGTCTACAGTCGTTACAGTGAGGAAAACGAAATGTTTCGGTTTTTCGATAGTTAGCACCGCAGTTAGCGGTTTTCCAGTTGGGTAGATCACAAATGTGTGTGCGCTAGCTCCTTTGGTATTTTCGATTGTATTCAGTGGAATATACTGTTTAGCTCTTACAAGTGATAGCACTACAAGAGCGCAAAGTAGCAAAGCAGCTCTTGCCATTGTCAACGCTGTAGTTTGTATTTGGAAGTCTTTTTGCAGTCACTCACTTAACACTCAGTGAAAAACTCATGTGGACAACTATATAACTTGTATTTATATTTTATTGTTAATAAACCAAGTAAAGAAATAGTTACAAGGGGATAACGCTTTTAAGACAAAAAATGCGTAAAACTTCTTTTCAATCAAAGCTAGATTTTAAATCTCAGGTCTATAACATGTAATCAGCAATAAGAAACACAAATAAAAAGCATAAATGAAGTATCAGTACCTGGAGGCAGCGTTTTGTCGCAACCATTTTGTAATCGTGTACTTAGTGCCAGATGTAACACGAGCATCCTAAATAGCTTGATTAGTACAAAGATATACGTATACAGAACGTATTAGCGTCTTTGCACGCGTGAAATTGCAAATCAATTTAAAATCATTCACGCACCTCATGTTTACTTAAAGGTTCGTCTTTACCATCAGCAATCAAATTGTAGTACAATACAGCTGTTCCCTAATAAAGGTAAGAACATATTAAAAATAGAAGTTTTGATAAATCAAATTTTTGAAGTGTGCTAAGTTATACCTTTACAGGAGCGACTTTAACCTTGACATCCTCGAAAATTAATTCTCCTCCTTCTGGAGTACTCAAAAACACAACAACAGATGCCATACGTTGACCTTGTTCACCGATAAATCGCTTAGCCTAAAAAAACCAAAAAACCAGTCAAAACAAAAACAATAAATCAAAACATCAATAGAGCGATGCCTTTTACCAACTTATAATACGTACATCATCTCCATGGAAGAAATCAACATGACTACCATATCCTTGGCCTTTTTCGAATTTACTCATATAAAACACTTCACCGTTGACTTCAGGAAGCATAGTCCAATCAGCAATCTTCTTTTCTACGGCTAGAAGATAAAAACAATAAGAAATACCGTAAAAAAAATACACGAGCTTTTTTAGTCATCTCGATAACTCATACAAGCGCAAAACATGCGAAAAAAAAAAATGCATTTCAAGAAGAAAAAAAAAACCGATACAACTTACACATCAACACGTGATCCTTTTGAGTTTGTATCAAGTATCCACCTGCTGCTTGACCTCCAGCATTTTTTTTACCGCCTTTGATAACCTCTTCAGTGCCTACAACGTGTTAAAAATGAAGGAAAACGAAAAATTGAAACGAAAAAAATAAAAGAAATAAAACCCTTCAATGCAGGTTATGTATTTTTGTAATAAGCAAATCAAGCGCTCTGAAGCGTCTAGAATATATAGCGATGGTTTGTATGCATTTTTAGCAAAAAAGTAACTTCGCCACGTCGTTGTTTTACAAAGTGCTCAAAAGGCATTACTCGTGGCAGAGATTATACTCGAGGTGCATTAATGGTATCGCGTGTGACACTTACCTATTTCGACAATGTGGTCGCAATCCTCGTCGGAAATGAAGTTGTGGTACACGAATATGCGTGGTTTCCACGACAATACTTCAATCTCTGGAACTTTTTCGCCAGATTCCTCAATTTGCCTTTTAATCTGCTGGTCTATCACCGACACACTCACTGGTTTATCAGCGGCGCTTACAGTAGATGCTTGTCCTAAACATCGTTAAATATTCAACAATGCTCCATTATCAGTACCAAACTTATATGCGAGAGTAAAAAGAACGCAAACCCCAACAAATATTAACAGCTTCTTGACGGTAAAACGACTACTATCACTTCGCAGTTTATGTCCCTTGTACATAATGCGCTTTGTTTAGCTCTTATATCCTTTTCTTAGAGCGAAAATCAGCTGGCTCGCTTAATCTCCCGACAACTTACTCGTTTTTGTAGTTCACACTCATCAGTACATACGCAAAACTCTATTGATACTATTTATGGTTCTATTTACAAGTTTGGAAGGGTTTTTAGCAGCGTCTAAACGTTAAACGTGGAACTCGTCACCTCTTTTTTTTTGTCTTTTTGACAGGCGTAAATACATGTTCGCACATTGGGAAATCGTCTAGTTCTGTGAGATAATCGCTTGCGTCAGTTTCAACCGCAAGTACACGTTCAAGCTTTTTTTGCTTGGTGATAACGTGCTCCGTCTCGAAGTTGTTGCTTGTCTTGGCTGTGCGATCAAAGGCATCAGCGAGAACATTTATTTGAATTTGCCGCGTGTTAGTACGGTACTTGCTTCTCTTTGGCGTTCTTTTGCGGTATGTACGCATAGTTCTTCGCTTGCTGTTGTACAATTGTTAGTCAACGATCAATAACCGTTAAAAGCGTACTCACCTTGCTATAGGACTTGCTGTTCTGTTTTTGATGTCCCTACCGTTAAAAAATCGTGGAGAGTTTGGCTCCTGCTTCCGTTTGCGCTTCTTAACATCCATACGAGGTGTACGAGGCGTGCGAGGTGGGCTATCAGTTGCTTGCATGTTGTGTAAAATGTAACGGTAAAAAACTTTTGTAATAAATAAGCCTAAGAGTACTACGGTTGTAAAGATAACACCGCGGTGATGGAAAAGGTGTTGTAGTAAGGAGGGAAGATGAAAGTTGTTAAGCACGGTCGCTGTCTTAATCATAGTGGTTTTGCTTTCATCTAGCCTATCACCGATCAATACTAGCGTACATACTACAGATATGGCAGAACCAAGACAACAATTTGGTATGAGACAAAACTCTCGCGCACCACCAAATAGAAGCGCAGGAACCCCACAATCATCTGGTAGTGGCAGTGGAGCACAAGGAGGATTGTTTGATAGGCTCGAATGGTGGCACGGCGCGATAGCCATCGCTGTGGGCGTAACGTAATTGTACTGAACTTACTTTTCGTTCTTTAACAATTTTTAGAGTTCTTGGCGTCGCTGCTCTCTTTATTGGTGGAGAAGGCGAAGGTGAAGCATCTAAGGTAAAAGCTAAAGGGAAACAACCGTCAAACAAAAAAACCAAGTCTAGCGGACAAAGGCATGAAATGACAATAATAATTGTACTACTGAACCTCACACTCGTATTAGTGCCTCACAAGACAAAGATGTCTACAAAATTTTGCTCCAGGAGGCCAAAAAGGCTCAAAAGGCCAATGATTTTACAAAATCTGAAAAGTATTATGAAAAGGCACTAAAAGCAGTGCAAAAAGTGCTTGGTGATAATGAGACACGTACGGTTTTTCTTATTGTTATTTTTCCGTATTTCAAAAAAAGACTTTTTTTGGGCACTACTGACTTGCTGTTATAGTTATTGTGTACTACTTATGGAGTACTTTGTATGCTACAACAAAGCAAGATGATAAGCGCGAAGAAAAGCTTCTACTGTACGTCATAAGTGTCATTTTCTTGTTTTTTTTTGAAAGATTGATTAATTGTTTTTGCTTTTCTATTTTTGCTTCAATTACTCTTTTATATTAAGATCTCTAACGTGCTTATAGTGCTGTTGAAGTAGTACGCAAAGCAACTTCTCCAGCCGCCAGTTCAGTTATTGTACTATCTGCGCTAGCAGACTTCTATATTGACAAAGTACGCGCTCCCAAAAAAAAACACCAGAAAATCCTCTGAGATAATTTCGAAAGAGACATTTTATTATACACTCGCATTGTATCAGTTTTTACGGACCTAATTAACCTATTTGTAAGGAACGCTACAACGAAGCAAAAGGTCTTTGTGATGAGCAGTTATCTATTGCTAAACAAGTATTTGCTACACCTGATCATGCTAATATCGGTTATGCAAGCGGTCAACTTGCGCATACCATGTGGAAACTTGAGGATTACGAGAAGGTACAAAAACTAAAACGTATTTTTTGTGTATGAGTCGGTTCAAATCGTTCACTTCTTTCCACGTGAAATGTGGCATTTTTTTCAATAGAGTAACATAAAGTCTTTTTATGGGGCAATGATTTGAATGATTTTTAATTGGATTCTATAAAATGACTTTAGTTCTATATTGTGGTTGATCTTAACAATTGTAATTTAGGCAGAAGAACACTTCACTAATTGCTTGAGAATCTTGAAAAAAAATAACGCCATTGATGTATTGTATTACAAACATGTAACGGCTGTTTCAGAAATGTTGGTTGAATGCGGTACACTTCTTTTTTTTTTTTTCAAAATTCATTGAAAGAAACACTAAACTCAGCAATAAACTCACTTTGAATGTATAGGTAGAAACAATGAAGCTATTGCACTATTGAAGAAGGAACTTGAATTTGTCAAGTCCAGCTGTATGTTATTTAGAGCGTCCTTTGATTCTCACCTTTTTGATTTTTTTTTTTGCCTTCCAGTACATTTTCTTCCTTCTCTTGTGTCTGTGTGTACTAATTTTTATTATGAATAGCTGCTGGAAGAGGTTCTACAGCAGTTTATAAGCAAGCATTGGCAAACGTATACTACCAATCAGGAGATAGCATCAAAGCTCTAGAAATGTTTGATGATGCTTACAAATCCCTCATAACAGCTGCAGGTCAACAACACCGTGCCTTGCAACAACTTGCAAATTCAATTCTTACATCTATTATAAATATATGCTGGGAGCTTAAAAAAATAGAAGAAGCAGAGTATGTGACGTTTCTAGCTCTCGGATAAACCGTTTTTGCTTTAATTATTCCAAGACCTGCTCATTGTTTTTCTCGTAGATCATATGAGGAACTCCTCAAATCAATATCCGCCGATGCATATTTCCCTCATACAGCATCTCAATACATGCAAACGCACTGGGCTAAGCTTAACGAGGAAGAATTCTCACTTAAAATCAGTATTTTTAAGAGAATTTCAGAACCTAAACTGAAGAGTGGAAATGTCTTAGAATTTGTGTTCGAGAATCCAAACGGCGGTGGTGCGGGAAACACTTTTGCAGCTATACGTTTTACAGCGTATAGACACATTGGAGCAAAACCCATCCAATATTTCTTTGTTTTTTGGATAAAACCTTTTTTTTTTTCTTTTAATTTTTCTTTCAATGTCATGCCTTCTAGTACTTACTTGGGTTTTTAGATACTGTTTCAGTTGATCGTGTTATTACTACTGAAGACTTGAGTGAATCAAAAATTGAGGTAAAGTACTCTCAAGGCGGCATGTGCTTATATTTATTATTAGATCAAGTACCCTGATTTTGCATCTCAAGAATTTGTTGTTAAAGTTGGTGACTGGTTGGGTGCTACAATTTATATTTGGAGTGATAACTCTAAATCTGATAAGATTGGATTACATAGACAACTAGCAAGGATGGATACACCTGAAATGCAGAAACGTTACTTGGAAGAGTAAACCAAAAAACCCACAACACGCGTAAAAACACGTGTTCAAAAAGAAAAAAAAACCACAAGCAAGTTTTATTTTTATTTCAAAACCACTCTCTATATCTTTCTTCTCTTCATTGGAAACAAACAAAGTCAACAAAATGGTATAAATTGTAAAAGTGGTAAATAAAAAGGCACCGTCCGTATGAATGGTGAGCTGTTTCTCCAGTTACTCTATGAAAACCTGACTAGTGTCAGGCGTGCAACATAGGCATTGAACCTACTTGGCAAGAACCAGGTCCAGATTTTTGTAGCTGGTTAAGCCGTGGACCGCAAGTCACGATTCGCAAAAACGTTTCAATGATCATGTTACTGTTTACGGTTTAACCACAAATATGACTAACATATTTTCGTTACCTACAGAGATACTGTTGAGTATTTTAGTTGGAAACGACTTGTCATGGCAAGATTTATCTTCGTTACAACAATCAAACCATTTCCTACGCGATATGATACGAAATAACGCAGACTGCGTTTATCAAGAATTAAATAATCAGAAAAGGGGTGAAAACGCTGACGCAGTAGAGACCGTTGTCCACAGTCTTGTTCAAAGCGATTTAAAAAGAACTTCCAAATCAGCGAATAATTCAAAAGTTGGAGGCGCCTACAACCAGCCATCAAACCAAGATGAAGTTTACAATGATACGCTTATATCAGTTGAAAATATTACAGCGCGTAGTACTGGAAAAGTGTACTGGTCGGACGGTACAATAAAATACTCAGGTGAGCTTGAGAACAATAAGTATCACGGTGTAGGAGAGAAGTATAGTGCAAATGGGTCTCTGCAATATAAAGGGAGCTTTGTAAACAACGAGTTTCATGGAAGTGGAGAGATGTATTGGCCAAACGGTAGTATCAAGTATAAAGGAGAGTTTAAGTTCAATAAGTTTAATGGTATGGGAGTTTTCTTTTGGAAAGATGGCACGAAATACAAAGGTCAGTTTTTGAATAATATTCCTTATGGCACTGGAGAGAAGTATATGCCAGATGGACACAAACAAAAAGGGGAATTTGTTAATAATAAGATTAAAACCAATGATAGAATACGACCTGTAGCTGGAATTCCGGACCAAGATGCTTTTGTTAAAAACAGAGATAAAATAATATCTGTGCCCACCAATGAGCATTCATACAAAGAAATATCAGCACTAGTGTATTCTGAGGATTTAGAATACTATAAAAAGCTCAACAGTATGTTTACAGACTCAACGTGTATTGAAATTAAAGATGGTGAAGGCATTAAAATACCAAACGGGTGTAAGAAATCAATAGTATTACAAATGCATTTACACAAACATATAGAAGTAAAAAAAAGTTTAATATCCAATCTAGACTGTTTTAATGGACTAATTGATATTATATTCGTTTATGATCTTAGCCGTAAAGATCCTAGAATGTCATTGCACGAGGGTACTTTCTAATTAGGAATTTCAAACTTATTAAAATTGTTTAGTTACAACTCTGGCACGTATGTTACCAAGGGCACGTGTGATCCCCTTAAAAATGAATGAATTAGCAGTTAAACAGTTCCAAACAACGTATTGGGATGGCCTTAACAAACCTGCCGTCAACACACCACATATTGTTGAAGGAGCAAATTATACCAACTATACATTTATTGACCAATTTGAAGCAAAAATAATGATTGTGGGTCATGAAGGTTCAGGTGACCACATACTCTATTGGATGTTACTAAATTCTATTGATTTACTAGGAAAGACAACATTGGTGAGGAAATTGGCAAAAGAAACAGATACAATAGCTGATTCTACAATTGGGTTTGATACCTCCAATCTCAAGTTAGCTTTTTTGTGCTGGCGTTGGTTTAACATGATTTAGATTCAATGGCATATCATTCACAGTATTGGACTTTGCCGGCCAGATAGAATATAAAGGGTTACATAAGTATTTTTTCACAAAACAACTTGCCATTTACATTATTGTTGTACGTCAATGGTGTCATCACAGTCGTTCAATTAATACTATTTATAGATTGACTTATCATTACCAATTAAAACACAGCAAGCACACCTCAAGTACTGGTGTCATACTCTATCTAAGGTTCTGCATGAAAAAGATTCAAAATTGTATTCAGTCATTGTATTTGGATCCAAACTGGACATCTGCTCAGGCGATCTAGAAACTAGTAAAAAAGTCCTACAGTATACTGGAATATCACTTGTACAATATCAATGCTTGGACGGTATTGCCCACACATTTGGAAATTTTCGCTAAGCTAGATTTTCTTAGGTGTTAAAGCTCTTGTCAAAATACTAGAGAATCAAGCAAAGTTTATGAAGTCTTATTATCCACGAGTATTATTGATGAACGTTGATATAAAAACAGCACTGAAGAATAGTATCACCAACAAAGATAGCCTAAAAGGTAACATCTTATCAATGTATGTTCTTATTTACTAGCATGCCAATTCATTCTGAAAAAACTTTACACAGCAAGCAAGTGATGAAGTTGCTACCTCCAAGTTGCGTAATGGCTCCTATAGAGTTGGTTGCCGCTTTGAATTACCTTCATTCTATTGGTAGTATCATGTTTGATGAGGTACATTTCTTCTCACAAACATCAAAGTAATTTCTTTCTTTAGTCATCTTATATGGTGTGTTTACATCCTCCTATTCTATCTAGCATCATGAGCGCTTTTTTAGCACCGAGAGAACATTTGAATAGATTAATGGAAAGCAACAGTCATAGTCATTGTGCTGTATTCACCAATTCAGAGGTTAAATCCCGAATCTCTAAGCTGTATCCAAACTGCACTTCACGTCAAGTAAAACAAGTGATGAACTTCTTAGTGCAGATGTTGTTTTGTGTTTGCTTGACAAAAGAAGAGAAGGTAACTGTTTTTTGTGGCCAGCATAACAACATATAGGCAATTTACGGTACCGGTGGATACATCATAATCTCATTATTGCCTAAAGTGGATATGCTTTACTTGCCTCCATTGACCAACAAGGAGCAAAAAATCATGTTAGTTCAGACTAAAGAGAACAAAAAACCATCTGTGTCGCCTCAAGTATTTTGTTTGTCCAAGTCACCAAAAGAGTGGAAGTTATTATCATATGTACCTACAACAGGCAGCAAAGTCATACAAAAGGTGATCAAGACAGTCGCCATAAACAAGAAGCATAAACAAATAGTATGTCGATTATTAAGACAAGCATTAATGAATCCTAAGGCGCTTCCTACTAACTATGAGCATGTGCCACACAATTCAAAGTTCTTGGCGTTCGAATTCAAATCACAAGATCTATCAGTAGATGTCTTTAATGATTTGCAAAGAAGATTGCGAAGTACGTCATCAACTGTACCACCAAAAACTAACACTTAAAATTAATAGAGTTCCAAAACAAAGAGTTCCACTTATTTTCAAACTTGATCATACTGTCTGATTTTTATGGCAATCTCATTGTATTGTACTATATTGATAATACAATCAAAGTTGTTATTAGAGGCATAGCACCGTGGTTATGGACGGTACAACAATAGAAAAAGAAAGAACATTTATTAACAGCTTATTTGTTAGGAATGTCTTGACCCTTACTTAAACCCATTAAATATAGTACCATCTCAACTATGTCCGGTTAGAATACAAAGTGGACAGTTTTTGAAGGTTATGAAATGCCCATATCAGTGCAAGAAAACAAGTAAGTGTCACCATAGTAAAACACAACACATATAACCTGACGTGTATAGAACATATTATCACTACATCTCATTTGAAACAAGGTTATCCCATGCTGAAAGATGGGAGGCATCACCTCTGGAGTAGCTTGCATGGTGAAGATTTCTTAAAAGCAGGCGACTGGAGTACACCTAAGAATTGTCCTGGGTTACGGATTACCTTTCTTACAAAAACTGAAAAGAACAAGGTATAACCCCTATATATATCTTTGCTTTCTCACTGAAAATATTGACAAAAGGAACGTTATGATGAATACCTGAGGGCTTGTAATATTTTTTATAAGTTTATGGGAACAGAAAGCGAATCTTTCTATAAATTAGAAAAGATTGCATTCTTGGACAATCCGAAACTTGAAGCCAACTTTAAAAAACAGTACCAAGTTTTTGTGAAAAAAGTACTTCAATCAGATCAATCAAGTGAGCCAGATAAACAATATGTTCATTTGTTATTTGGATTTGTTGTTTAATTGCTTTAGGTTCAAAGGACAGTGTCACAGTGGATAGTATAAGTAAATCACAAGAAAGAACTCTTAATCATTTGAAGAATTATGTGATGCACGTTTCTGGAAATGAGCAAATCAACCTTATACCTGGATTACATGGCACATCAGAGGCATGCAATAAATCAATCCGGAAGTAGCGTTGTACTAACTTATGCTTGAGTAGGAAACTAGCTATAAGATTGCATGTAGTAACTTTAGAGAACCACATGAAAACTCAAACAAGAAAGATCCAGGGTATTATGGTAAGGACAGGATGTTGAATGAAAATACATTAGCTAATAATGACATAGGTGATGGCATTTACTTTACTCAATACCCTGATTGTGGTACATAGGAATTTGTTTGATAAATGTGTAACAACTGGTATAGGGAGGAAATATGCTGAATGGGGTCAAAGTACGAACCCGTGCATGTTAATATCATGGGTAATGATGGGAAACCCATACCCTGCAACAGAGAAACCTGTAGTGAATGATCCCAAAAGCCTTTTAGGAAAGAAATGCAAGGTACTATAGAAGCACTGCTGGTAGACTTCAGCTTGTAGATTGATGGTTCACTACTGAGCATTTTCTAGAAAGGATACGATTCTCACTATGTTATCACTAAATCAAATGGATTCCCATGCGGTTATGATGACAAAATAGACCAAAATGAGATTGTTGTCTTTTCAAAAAACCAAGTACCTGCAAATCGACACTCTTTGAGTACTTGTTTACTGGCAGTAGATTCTTCCACGATATCTTGTGTATTATAAAGCAATAGACAGTGCTAATATGAAGGCATATAAGCTCAAGTACAGAGATGCAAAGTGCCTTGTATTATGGGTTGACAACAATCTATCAAATGAAAATATGAAGCTAGTGGAGCTATTAAGAAAACGACAGAAGAAAACAGAGGTACTTCAACAAAATAACTGAGACATGTGGCTCTGTTTAACAAAAACACTTCAAAAAAAAGGTATTGAGCATGAAGTCATCATCTGAGATTTTGGCATGGATTCAAAAGTTTAAAGGGTTTTGTAACAACAGGTTACGTATTATCACAAACAGTTATCGTAAGGGTGATGGAGATGAGCTTGCAGCAGAAAAGTTAGTGAAAAGTATAAGAAAGATTAAAACATGTGCTAAAACACCTATTCTTGTTTATTGCAGTACGTGGTTTATAATTACTTGATCATGTTGTTTTGGGTTTTATAAATAACCTTTGGTAGGAGATACAGCAAAGGTAGCTTACTTGAAAAAAAAATACAAGAAGGTTTTTATCACAAACAAAGCTCAGGATGTTTTGAAGATTTAAGAGAATGCAACTTCACGTGAATATACAATACACATACGGGTTTATTTGAAAATGTTTCATGTGTTCTTGAACTTTGTTATCAACGCCTACTTAGAATACATGGGTATCTTCGCTCACATACTTCTAATGTACGAAAACCAACCGTCATTTCTAGAAAGTTGTTTTTTCATTGAATACTACGAAAAGTTCTCATGATTTCCTTTTAACCTTCGAAACAAACTAATAAAGCAATACAACACAAGCAATGACTGATATTACAATCACTATAAAGGCTTTAAGCGGTTCTAGCTACAAAGTAACCCTGGAGTTGAGCAAACAACCTGAAATGCTCTGGGAATACGCAAAACGCCTTATTTTGGTTAAAAACCCTTCTTACAGCGGCAATACAATAGAAACTGTTAACGTTTCCTCATTGGACCGTTGTGTATTCAAAAGACAACTGCTTTGTCCTCTCGCAAGAGTATCAGAGCTTGGTTTCGTTCCAGGTGAGAAGAATGAGGTTTTCATCGTCTTCGCTCTTGGAGCAGGCCTAGCACCTCCTACAACACTCCTCACACGAGTGAAATACGAAACAAGAGCATCTGGGGATAAGATTCATACTCACAGCGAACGTTTCACGTTTGAACAAAAGTGCCCTACAACAAGACACGACAAGAGATCTGAGGATGTTTGTAAGCACTGCGGTAGGCTACCATACTGCAAGGCTGTACTACAGCATCACGAGATACCTGATTGTCCTTATGAGTCACAAGTGGAGATATCTTTGCAATTCAAACGTTTCTCGTACCCTGGTGGAGATGACTTTTTTACGATCTTGTTGGACAAGATAGTATCTGGTACTGACTTTATAGTAAAGAATGAACATGGAGAAATCGTTCCAGGATGTATTGAGAGTCGTAAAGGAAAGTGGACTAAACAAAAACGCCCAACGATTGTGTGGGTTTCTGATAATATTCTTGCCGGAATGTACTCTGTTGTTTTTAATGATTCATCACTAAAGCATACTGGTAATATGCCTGAAACCATAGGAAGTACACAGTGGACTTTTTCAGTCAAATAAACAACTCATTAGTTGAGAAACATGAATGGCAAATTGTAGTTAAATGAATAGTTCAAATCACAGCAGTATTTCTACTTGATGCAAACATAGCACGTGTTATGGCTGTCTTAGTCCTTGTAGTTTGACTCAAGTCCGTAGTAACTGAGCTGACTCATTTTGTTATTCTGTTGAAGAGGTCTTCGAAGGTTAAAAAGTCATCTCAATAAAAAAAAATAATAACTTTGAAAAGTCACAATGGAAGTCTTGTATTTTCTTCAGCCTACAGTTGCGGTTGCGTAAACAACTCTGGGGTGGCATTATGGGTTTCTACCTTCCAATACTAAGGGAAGAAGATGCGCAAAGCCTTCTTGTACATGGTAAAAAAGCAAAAGGCAAAACATTCATATTTCGTGACTCTGGATCCAAACCAGAGTGCTTTTGTATGTCAGTATGGGATCGCAAGAATGTTCTAAATTATCTAATACCGAAGACGCGTGTACACAAGTTAAAAGAGGTGGTTGCAGAGTTCACAAAGCGTTTAGGGCGTTTAACGCCGTATCAAGTTGATTATCATCCAGATTTGTACGTCGGCGTCAAACATTCGCTATTTTATACTATACACCATCACAGACTAGAAAAAGGCTTCAAATTATGATTTTAATAAAAAGTTGTCGGTTTTTAGCAAATACACCACAACGACGCCATTTTCGCTGTTTATCGTGTAGCGCATTAATTAACGTATTTATTAAAAGGTATAACGGCAATATTACTATAAACGCTATAAACGTTTTCGTAAACTCGGAACAAGCATCTGGTTGGCGTGTATCTACTATAAATAAGGTATCAAGTGATTTCACATGGTCAGAAGTTAGATTGATCCTTATCTCGAAATACAAGCAAGATGGTCTCTTTCAGTTCCTCTCTTTTGACCTTATAAAGAAAATACTTTGTAGGAATATTACAAAAGCTACAAGGTTGAGTAATAATGGATATGTTATCGATATGGCTATAACAAAAGCTATGACTTATAGGCTTGAAAGAAATGTTTTAACGTATTTATGTTTGGATGGTGTTGTTTTCAGAAAGGAGACTTTCTATGTATTGATGAAGTCTATAAAGTATAATTCATCATTGAAGACTCTTCTCATAAGGTTCTGTAATAAGTACGTAACACAGTCGTTTAGATATTTGGATATGTTTGTTGTCAAGCGCTTCCAAACCTGTCGTGAAATTCTTTTTTTTTTTTTTAAAAAGAAATTTTATTCTGCTAATGCTACAGCTTCGTTACAACATCATTTACGTTATATTATGATGTAAATTAGTTTTACATGCCTTGAGGATTAAAACCCGACGTTTCACAAAACACACGTGATAAATGTGATCGTAGTTTTCTCGAATTTTTGATTTTTTTTGGTTTGACATTTGACACTTACACGTGATTTAGCCATGAAATTCCTGGATTCGAAGAAAGTTACAACAAGCTTTTCTTAGATGCTCTTAACAACCCTAATTCTTCTATTACTACTCTTGGTTATGCTGATGCATCAATATCTGATAAAGTAAACTTCTTTGAGTCTCTAGCTAATAGTAGTATGGTACCAAGGTTACAAAGACTTTCTGTACATGCTCAAGGTGTTATTGTTGATGAACTTACATTGGAAACTGTTTTAACAAACCTTCTTGTTAGTCGTTATGGTGTTCTTGTTGGTCTTGATTTTGGTGATACTTTCACTCCTCATATTAATACTGTTATTGACCAGCAAGCAGTTCTTTATGATGATAATATATTCGATAATGATGCAACACAAGAACAAACATTTACTAACATTGTAACTATTTTGTAAAACATCAAATAAAGTGCTCGACCATTTCACAAAAACAAACTCATATGTCTTTTGTAGCTTATTAATAGAAATTTCGAGGCTGTATGGGGAGAACGTTAGGAGTTTTCGCCCCGCTGTAATACGTTAATGACAGCATCTTTGATTAGTGTATTGGTTGATCTATACTAGCAAGCGTTTAAGAACTAGTTCTGATTTGTAATAAACAACTAGTTGTTGTGTTCAAACACATAGTTCCTCACTATTTTAAGAAGCATACGTCTTCATATATGACAAACTAAACAATTAATTATACACAAATACTTGAGAGTTCTCCAAACGCGTCCTAGGCGTAGGAAAAATTGAATCAGTGTCATTGTTTGATTCTTGGTTTTTTCCAATAAAAGTAATGTTTGTCGCAGATCACAAGACTCAACGATTTAGTGTACTCTTAAATCACAAGGATGGTTTTATTGTTATAGGTTTACAAGTATTCAACATCGAATAATGTCCAACGTTCATTTCTAGATATGCGATGACACCCATTACAACACTCTACCTTTGTTTGGCAGTAGCATTTTCCACTTCGTTTAGAGCCAACATATAGACTACCTCCGTATATTGATACATGGCCTGCACATTCAGGATCCCTAGCTGCAGCTGCTGCGCACTCTGAAGGGAAGAATTGGACATTTAGCGAACGTCCGTTGATAGAAAGTTGCTTGTGACATAGTTCACCAACTTCTGCGTTTGTACCATTACAAGTATGATATTTTGATCCATTGACATTTCTCCAGAGGCCGTTTGCTCCATTACAGGTAGAGTTTACCCTTTCATTTGTAAGTGTAGGTACCTTGGGTAGTTCAATTGTGCTCGGCTCGCGGTCACAATTAACACAATCGTCAGAAAGAGGCCATTTTGGGATTACTGATAAAACACTATTCAATTTAACAGTGTCACAATCAATGCATTTGTCTCCGTGTTTCCATGGAATGTGTTTTGTCGTTGGTGGTACGTACCCAGGGAATATACGCCCTGGGGTTTTCATGAAGCAAGTTGCTTGATATGCTGGGTCATCTGGATATACAATTTCGTTGACACCAAAAGTATCAGAAGGCAGTCTAGCTCTAACATAAAAGCAAACATTAATATCCTCTGGTGCTTCAGTTTCTATTGTCATATTGAATAGGTTCATGCACGAAGGGTCAACAAGACCAGCTTCTTCGCTGTAGAAATTTGCTACTGATAAAGGCATAACAGCCACACCAGCACAGTTGGTTGTACACCTTCTTTGGCAGTAGGCCAAATCGTTAGAGACTAAGCGACTGCAATCTACAAAAAGGTGTCAACAAAGATTCGTTTGTATTAATCATATACGCTTACCTCCTGCCGAACGGTATTCTGGGAAATAACAATGATCTACGCGTCTAAAATAAAATAAGTTTTCGAACACTACGATCACGTGATTCAAGTCTAAACCAGTAGATTTACATAAAATGAGGTCACGAAAACGACCAAAACTAGTCAAAAAAAAAAGGCACTAAAACGTATGCTATCGTACGCGTAAGATTCTGATTCGTCTGCAACACCATAGATCTCTTCAACATTTTCTTCAACGTAATCAACATCAATACAATCCCTGTAACCTCTCCATAGCCAATGAACGATGTATCTACCTGTACCAGCTCGGCCAGGTATAGTAAATTTAGCCATATCAGCATCTCTAGGTTGTCCTGTGAGATGTTCTGCTTTAAAGATGGCTTCAACCCAAGGCATATCTGGATGTTCATATTCAGCGTAGTTATTCTCGTGAAGGTTTTCCTTGTATTTGAATAACGTTGCGTTAACACCCCAACCACCAAAAGCTTCTGGTCTAGGAATAAAGTCTCCATCTGTGCTTAAGATCTCGTCACCAAGTGGAGCGTCTTTTACTGCATTAGGTTCACGATAAGCGAAACGTCTGTGAAGGACTTCAAGTGTCTTTACAGCTCCGGCAGGTGCGTCATTAAAGTACTTTGCAAATAGAGCTTGGTTGTTTAGCTTCAACTTGTCCTCGTACTTCTGGTGCATGATAATAAAGTAAGATGTACTGCTGTGGCCTTGAGCCCACTCCATCTCGAACTCTTGATTCGGTCCAACTTGAACATGAGGATATTCTTGATTTACCGGAGGACAAGGTGTTTCTGTACTTGCGTATGGACGTCTACTAAGACTGAACATCCAGTTATGTCCTTGTACGGATGGCATAGCAATAAGAGCAACTAGTACAACTACAAGTAGCATGGGTGTTGATGAACGACCTCCTTTGAAGAAAGCCAAGCCAAGTGTGCACAAACAGAGGAACAATACTGAAACCGTTGGTCGCGATGATGGTGACAAAAAGGAGGTTTCGTTTGAAGGAGCAAGTACTTCAATAGCAGTAACAGTAGGAGCAACAGTAGGCGCATCAGTTGTTGGAGGAGCATTTGTTGGAACTGTGGTGTTTTCTGGCTCTACAGGTGCTTGAGTGACTTCAATACATTTACAGAAGCGAAGACTACAGTGAAAGAGTTAGTTTGAGAAAAACAGTTTCCTGAAAAAAAGGAGCATACCCGTCTTCTTCATCTGTGGTTTTAGCCTCACATGAAACAGCTTCATCTGTACGACCTTGAGATTCGCATTTTGTGTCGTCAAAGTAGCAAAATCCATCAGCACTTTGAGAAGCACCAATAGAGCTACAACCGCTCAAGATTGGTTTTTCGCAAATAAAGCCTGCTGGCGATAATTCAGATTCAACTTTACTGATGCTGTTGATACTTCCATTGAAACAGTATCACATTTGAGGCTCTCAGCCTCACATCTATCAGCGCATGATTGTCCAAGCTTGGTAGAGAATAAGTATGTGACAACTTACGAAAACAACATGAGAGGAAAAAAGCGTACTTGAGTTTGGAACCATCCTGTGTTTGGAAGGGATTCCGACGATTCTGTCAAGGTGACATCTCCTTCCAAGTTAGGCCACCAAAAGTCGCCAGTATTTGCATCACCGCTCTTTACAAGAGCTCTGAAAGTGATCTTTCCAGTACCCATTGGAGGAGCGATAAAAGTAAAGGTATATTTTAAAGGCTTCAATTCTGCTGTTGAGTGCATTACAGATTGTCTGCAAAACGATCCATTTCCCCAAGGTAATTGGAACAATGCTACAAGAAACATGTTAAAAGGATGACATTGACGGAAAATATCCAAGAAAACCGGCAAAACGCAAAAGCGTTTTCCAAAAAAGGTGTTCTTACGAGGAGATTCAGTTGTAGATAGCTTCCACTCTCCGACATGGTTATTATTATCATCTTCTGCGTATCTAAAACGAATATTGTTAGTAAGTTAATACGAAGACACATCAAGAAAGTGATTTTTTCTGTAACAATCAAAAAAAAAAACAATGATCTCCGGACTAAAGTTGTCAATGTACGCACAACAGTAGACCTCTGTACTTTGCCGAGTACTTTGTCGCGATTAATGATACTTGTACAATACTCCCAGGTATATACTCTTGTTGTGGGGATGATTCTTCGCCAGCAAAGAGAAGGTATCTGTCAGTACGAACAGTTTTTGTCGCCCAACTCATATATTGTTCTGGTACTGTTGTACATTTCAATCGGTTTGGAACCATAATGAATGTGTCGTCATCTAATTTTTGTCGTTTTAGAGTCCAGTCTTCCAGTGCACATCCCCATTTTGTTGAGGTCGCGTTACATAAGAAAACAGTACTTGGACTAGCGTTTGAAGCGCAGTTCGAGCGAGTTACGAGAACGATAAGGAAGAATGCGAGACCACAAACTGCAGAGTTCATTTTGAGCCTGAAAGTAGTACTTAGATGTGTTAAACGACAGTAGTGTTTGTTTTTTCTTATACGAAAGCGTATACAGCGAGTTTGACTGTAGAACTGCATACAGTTTTGATAGAAAGATACGCGTGTACGTACAATATTTGTTCGAAAAAAACCTACGAAATCGAAGGAGTAGCGGTTTTGTGTTGTGAGTTCGAAATTAGTAAGTTTCCCAATTTGAAAGTAAGATTGCCTTATTTGAGTATAAGGCTTCTAGTGTCCAGCCAAAGGAACTACGCTAGGAGAAGAATTATAAGTTATTGTAAGACAGTCTAGCGCAGAGCTAGCGTTTGTGAGTTATTACATTGTGAATACAATTGATAGTACTCATTTTTTGGATTGTCTTTCATTTGCATTGCAACAAGCTTGTCAAATTTGGTTATCCGACTTCTATCCTTGTAATCTATTGAATCAAATAAGGATTAACAATAGTAAAGGTGGAGTACTACAAGAGTTCGATGGTAATCAGTATTAAAGTAGTAAACAAAATGCTCCCAATGACAGGAAAGTCGCACAATTTTAGGCTTCATAGCCGAAAAGCGGAAACTTTTAAGTGGATGTATACATGGCAAACCGACTGGAGCGTACAAGAGAGGCACAGAAATAGTTAAAGTGTGGCAAGAAGGTGAATAAGTGGTATAAAAGCGGCACATCAAAGATCGTAAAATAATAAGAAGATAGTACACCCAATAAATATCGATGTAGCATGAAAACATCGATTGTTTGGTAAACAAATACACCTACTTGCATGAGAATGGATTACTTAGTGCCCAAACAATGAGACATAGGCGTATCCCAAAACAAAGTTTAACTTGTGCTCCACATGCTCACAAACCTGAGTAGATGTCACAAAAACGGTTTCGACTTGTCAACTTTTTTCCAAACAAAATGTTTTTTTTCGGTTTAATGAGTTTTTGGAAATCTTCTGTAGAAATTTCGGTTTCAGAATGTTGTTCTTGATTTGAATTACTACTTGTGTCTCATCTTTTAAGCACTATTTTATGGTTGCAAGGGAAAATTGTAAAATGATGAGATTTTAATTTACTAACACGTGTTTATAGAACGTTATTTTCATTGCTAACAAAATAACAGCAGTTTTTTTTTTATCTTCAAAGTTCATTCCTTAGCAATCCCATATGGATCTATGGTATTCACATTCATCGCTTTCACATCTGGTGGCTACTCTAAGCGTAGGTCTATGATATTCCTAAAAAAAACATAAGCAATGAATCAAAGAAGAATAAAAATAAATATACCTTCATGTAATAAGAAGAGTAAATCAACTTTTCGCGACCAGTACTACTTGCAGCGGCACAACTATTTTGAATTAGAAACACTCATGAGTACATAACTGTATTAACGTACTTTTCTCTCTGTGCTCCACCTGTTATTATACCAGCGCATTTGCAAAGCGCTGCAAGCCTGTAAGAGTTAATAACGAGAAAACATAAAATATTTTTTTTGAAAGCATATGACCTCAACAACCATAGTAAGTTGGTTAA